>OX419339.1:31435346-31492846 GCA_948470475.1 Galaxea fascicularis
GCCAGGAAAAAGGCCCTAATATTGGAACTTATTACGTAAAGTTGCTGTATTTTTCTTACCTTGTTGCGCAGACAATTTTCCGCCCAAGATAATAAACAATTCGAGCTCAATAAATGCCACACTTGGTTCAACTGTTCAGTTGAATATCATAGCGGAGGATACAGACACCATTACGTTTAGAGTGATTAACAGACCTTCAGGAGCCACAGTGAACCAAAGTGGAAACGTGCTTAATTTCACTTGGCTTGTTACATCAACACGAAAGGTATGTACCAACGCATTCAACACGGACTTCTTCATCTTCATACTTATATCTTGAGGTAAAGAATATATTTTTCTTTTCTTCACAGTTCAACCTGTCCTTTGTTGCTACAGACGATAAAGGTGCGAGTACGACCTGGAGTCCCACAATTAACATGTGCGCCTGCGATCACGGAGGACAGTGCATCCAACCAGAAGAAGGTGATCCGGTCAACACTGATAGCAGATTTGTTTATATGGGTTGCGCATGTCAGGGAGGTTACACAGGAAGATTCTGTGATAGTAACATTGACGCCTGCGAGATGAATGGTCAGCCGTGTTATGCAGGTGTGGAGTGCATAGATCTTCCACCGCCAGCCAATGCCAGTGGATATAAATGCGGACCCTGTCCAACTGGTTATACCGGAAGTGGCGCGCAGTGTGCAGGTCTGTATTAGTTTACTAAATCGAATACACGCGAATGATATCTTTACTTAGTTTTTGACTTAAAAGTGTGGTTGAAGAACGTTTTGTTTTGGAATTTCTTCCAAACCGCAAGAATTGAGACGGCCTTTAGCAGCCCTTTTCTTCTCGTATCGAGAAAAGCGGATCAACTTAAATAACAAAAGGCTTTGTTTTTAGATAAAAAAATGACCTAAAATGGCCATTTCTGAACAATAGTGGCAACAGGTTCAAAATACACGCGGGACTTTCGAAATTTCCGATTAGCATGCGAGCGGCAAGTTTGAATGATCGGAAAGATCGAAGAAAAGACAAATTATTCCCGGGGGAGGTTATGCTGGTAGAGTTCTTTCGGTGCAAAAAGTTACGCTGTGGTGGCTGGTGGGGATAACGGTTGCTATAAAAAAATTAAGAGGTGCAGTTCAAGACAAGTGCGACATCGGCCGTTGCTTGCTTTTACTTTATGCAGTGTACCTTTTAGCTTCAACCTGGAAAAAAATAGGAGTGACGTCAGAATACCCGGCCACGAATGCTTTTCATTGTACCATCCATTATTCAGAGGCTCATTAATGGAAGGAAAGTATACAGTCGAGTGAAATTATAAACGAGGCCAAGACAAGATTGCAAGCTGTCGTTCTTGTTTCGTCTGGGATGAGTTTTTGGCGATTAGAACTACATATATCCGCACCCCGAGCTTGCCGTTCAATCAAGACTTCGCCGCTGTCAAATTTATCTTGTTTGAGAGCATTCAAATATCGCGGTCCACAAATTAGAATCAATAATAAGTGTGCATCAAAACCTGGATAACGATCTCCTCCCACAATTTGTTTCGCTTTCGCGTTCGCCGCCGTGTATAAATAGCTGTTTAGTCCTTTTGTCTAATAACTCCCCAAGAGATTATACTTTACTTCAGTGTTTCATGCTCGTTTTTATTTCGTGTAAAAAGGCAACTGCTTCATTTACGTCGAAAAGCATCGCATATAGTCGAAAAAATCGATACGAGAAGAGCCTACACTTTTTCACTCAAAGTATTTGCGTGCAGTAACCCGTGAAAGGCCACGTCCAATTTTAAATCGCTAAGGTGTTATAAAACGGGCGACAAAGAAAACAATTAGTAACATACGTCGCACCTTCCTATTAGAATGCCGCCAGTAAACAGCACTAATACTGGCAAACTGCTCGCACGCGTCAAGTCAGTATAGCTCTTGGAAATCACTTTGATTATTATTATTTTGTTTTGTGGGGAAGGGGGGAGGCTCTAAAACAGTCTGTAAGTCCCAATAAAATGTTTTTTTATTTGCGCTACGTTTGCGGAATGAAACAAGTGATTTGAGTGTTTGCTTTTTTTGTCTGTAATGAGTTTCCTAAGAAAAAAGTTTAAGACGGTCGCTGCTTTAAAAGCAATTGAGTTTGTTTCAATGTTATGAATGAGTCATTCATAGCATTGAAAATGAAAAGCAAGTGAAGAGTTTGAAAACAATTACTATTGAAGATGAGATTCAATTTGCAACATTTATAAAATTTGTTCATGGGTCAGCGTGCGTTCATCGAGATTTGGAGAGCACGAAAGATGCTAGCTTCTTGAGTGCTCTCCAAACTTCGTAAGTGCTACATATCTCGATGAACGCACAGCTGACCGATAAACCAATTGTTTTATAACATTGTTAAGGCGTTAGTTTAATTAAATGTTGAGGAGAAATTTCCTCTCCTAGCTACGCTTCAATGAGTTGTTTAAGCTTATTTTGTTTCACAAAGACATTTCGCTACGCTTGAACTCTTAAAGACATTTGAAATTGAAGTATCTACCTTTGAATGTTCCAGCAGACCAGTTTGTGTTATTTGTTTGGTTCTTCCAGAGTGTCTTTCCAATCTTTCTGCAAGGATATTTTTCGTCTCCGACTCACTTAGAGTTGCTTCCTTGTACTCGTTTTTCCTTTTCTTTGAGCTTTTTTCGGGCGTAAAAAACTCCAATCCCAAAGAAAAAATCAGCAGATTTTCTTCATCAACTTGTCTTGCTAGTTGCTATGTTTAGTTTAATTTTTTGCTGAAGTTTCCCCACGTTTTTGATTGCCAAATGCCGAAGCGAGAGCCACTCGTGGAGAAAACCTTTTTCTCAGGGCATTGTTTGCTGACGTCATCAGCGTGCACAATGGGAATATGAAGCACGCTCGCGCAATTGAATTTGATTACACAAATTTACTAGCTATGTTATAGTAACTGTTAGTCTCATTGAACTCAAGGAGTTTAACAGTGTAACTCAGGACGGGATCACACCTTCTCCCCACTACTTCTACAGGAATAGTGTAGGGGCAACAAAGACGACCTTTAGCAGGGGAGCAGGCTTGGCGCAGTGGTGAGAGCCTTTGCCTTCCACCAATGTGTCCCGAGTTCGCTTTCCGGGATCGGAGTCAAAATTGGGCTAAGTTTGTTGTTCTGTACTCTGCTCCGAGAGGTTTTTCTCCGGGTACTACTATTGTAAGACGCACTTGATCATACTCACATGCTAATTTGCGCCTAATAGGTAAAAAATTATTATTATTATTATTATTATTCAATGAGAATTTAATGTTTGATCTTAGGGTTCAAGGGTTGACGCATTAATTATGCTTATTTTTGCAGAAATCGATGAATGTCAAAGCAATCAATCAAACAACTGTGATCAAATCTGTGTCAATGTTCCGGGCTCCTATTTGTGTGATTGTCGTGACGGATACAGGCTGAAGACCGATAGAATAAGCTGTGAAGGTAAGACAACTATTATAAGGTTTGATTAATTTGAATCTCACGAAGGAAATTAATTAATGATCATGATCTTGAAGAACAATTCAAAGAATCTTCCATTACCTGCTGAAGTTTTATTTTTTCGCGAATGAGCACAGTAATTCTTGCTTTGAGTTTTCTTCCATCCTTCTTGTTCTTTTCTAACAGATATCAATGAGTGTGAGTTACGAAATAACTGTACACAGCGGTGTGTCAATACACAGGGGAGTTACACATGTTCTTGCTACCAGCATTTTGAAATAGATCCCGCTGACTGGACAAATTGTGTCGGTAAGTGTTATCAGAGAGAAATTATATCTGACAAGAAATGTGGCATTTGTTGATACCAAGTGAAGGACGGTACATGTAATCAAATATTTTTCACTAATTAAAATCAGTTATTATTATATATAATTGTTAGAAGTGACAACTCTAACAAACGTTGTTTGAGCAACATTATGTGTAGTCTTAAGGTTTCCCGGAAATCTGGAAGATCTTCCCGATTTTTTTAATGATCGAAATACAATTGCAATGTCCCAGAAAAATTCTTGAGTCTCTCGATTCCCGACAAAATCTTTACATTCCTGGAAGTATTTTGTTTTTCTCGCGAAACACGCCTAGTTTGAGTTATCACCCCCAGTACAAAACGCACCAGGAGCCCATCTCTAGGAGCGTACAACTGCCCTCTGTTCCTGTCACGGCGTTTTCACAGACCAATTTATTTTTAGATTGAATTTGCCGCGCCGGAAAATGGGACTCCCGCAGGAGCGCCAATGACCAATCACAGTGCTCCAATATCCCCATTCTTTCGAGCTAAACCTTTCCTCGACGTTTCTTTTATTCTTAAGTCTATCTGCGAAGCTGAGAAACTTTAGAACCAAAGAACGGTGATGATGATGCGGTATCACGTGTACCGAAACTTCCTTTTTCGCGGGAAAAGATAGTCTAAAAATAAATACGTCTGTAAAAATGCCGTGACATAGGAGTTAAGACATAGTATGGGAGTTGTACGCTTCCAGTGATGAGCTCCTGAAAACGCTGGGTAAGCAAAAATTGGAAGAAAGAAAAGTGATTAAAAAAGCTTGAAAAATAAGTATTGAGAGACTAACATATTTAGCGTCTTTGTTAAGCTTATGTTTAGCGACTGAGAGCGGGAATTACAAAAGTCATCGAGGACATGGAATGACGCAAGAACATCACATGATATAGCTCCCATGGAGGAGAAGGGACGGGCGCAATATCGGAAAGGATTGCGTGACGCGCCAAAGAGGGTCCGCGTAGGAGACTAAAATCGATGCGGGTTGTGTTGCTACTGAGTCTTTTTTGCCATTGCTCTCTCAAGTTCATCAAAGATGATCTTGCAATTGTGTCGGGGTAGGTGGCGACTCTAAAACCTCAATTTGGACGTGGTAGTCTCCAAAAAAGAACGTCAGAAATTATCTGATCTTTGGCTTTGAAGCAGTTCTCTGCCTTTGCTATGATCACGCAGATAGGTGGAATTTCTCCATAGGTCTGAGATTTCCTACAACGATTGTTTTAAAAGAACTTTTGACCCGCATCAGTAATCAGTGATCAGCAATATTTATGATAAATAATGGTAATTAAACTGAGTGGAGTGCAATTTGGTCTGAAATCATACTCGTGATTTCAAAGTATGATTTTGGACCAAAATTGCACTCCACTCAGTTCAATTACCACTTTATTACACCCATTGAAATCATGCAGTTTTTTTGTCAATAGTAATATTTATTTAATGTTCACTTCAGGAAAACCAGTTTTGAATTTTGCTGGCCTTAAGTGATTTAGAGCAAAAAATGGTGCAATTTGGGAATAAATTGCACTGTTGAGAGCCAATCAGATTTCATGAATAACAAGTAAATTCAAAATGAGCGTAATAAATTGATAAATTTCTTTTTCTAGCCACAAATCCGTGTTTGTCTGGTCATGGCTGCACACAGCTTTGTTACAAAGGAAGCAACAACGAACCTACGTGCGCATGCTCTGCTGGCTATGTGTTGGAGAGCGGTGGAAAAACGTGTAAAGGTACTGGATGAAATTTTCTGGTGAACTATAACATCTTACAAACAGACTGTGACTAACTCATTATCGTACAACTCAAACTGACTCAAACACTTGTTATCATTGATAGTCTGAACATTTTCTGCAACTTCATTCCTCAAAAACAAAATACAGAAATTGTACTGCTGGCTAATGACATGCACATGGCATAATAAGTATGCTGGGAGAGGGGGTGGGTAAAATCTATAAATGTTTTGAGGAGAGTATAAACTCCTAGAAAATTATAATCTTAAAAGTTGGACATTTCCATGTAGCCCTTCCCCACGAAAAATTACATAAACAACAACATCAACAGGCCCGGGCAAAACAAAAATAATACAACATGACAGCAGCAACAACAAGCAGTTTCAAATGGTAATCACGGGAAACATTAGTGTTTCAATTTCCATGGTTTCACAATTTGACGAAAAAAAAAAATTGTTCTGATCGATTAGAGCATAGCTCAGAAGATGCGTGTTTGAAGTTTTTCCTTTCTATTATTGATTAACATAACAGATGACGGTCATATAACGTACACTTCGCCTTTCGTAGTCCGCGCCAATGTTTCTCCTACACATATAGCTATTTATTGGTATATTTTCCCTCCAGACATCAATGAATGTGACCCAGCAAGTCCTCTCCGTCGTTGCTCTCAGATTTGTGAAAATATTCCTGGAAGTTACAAGTGTTCATGCCAGAAAGGATTTGAATTGAGCCGAGATGGTTACGACTGTCAAGGTAATACCTATTTTTCCGATGTTAAAATATATTTTTTTAATTCTTGGTTCTTCATCATACCTTTTTGAGAGCCCTACTTCTTTTTAAAGCTAAAGAATTGTTTGGCCGTAAAAAAGCTGGCTTTGAAGGCCACCAGTCACAGCCAACCTGATGGAGAAGCAAGTGATGAAGAAACGCACAACCTTATTCCCTTGGGAAAACCAGCACTGTATTTCAAACAACGGTTGCGATTTATATTTCAGCTGTCTACGTCATAATACCTGCACTGAATATTGCATTCATTTAACAAACCAATTTGTATGACCACAACGTCGCGCACTACCGTCTGAAATGACTTACCATAGCAATTCATGCCAACAGTCATATTCAGTTTGAGAACTGACTGTGTGTGGTTTTTAATTTTTAGATATTAACGAATGTCTGGATGACGAGATGTTTAATTGCACGGACGAGTTTCACAAGTGCGTCAACACTCGCGGCTCGTACAAGTGTGAATGTGATCAGAACTTGTACTTTATTGATGGAAAATGCCAAGGTAATATGAGAATTATTCAAAGATTTTTACCTAACTGTTAGCAGTCTGTGGTTGAAAAGAACTTTCAGTGGATCGATTTTTGGGAAAATATTTTTGGACTGGATGTCCCGACCACACCCTCATCAACAAGTACTACCCAGGACGATTAGTAGTTTTTTCTCCTCTGACCATTCAAACGACTGGTAACAATTTCTTGTTATGTTGTTTACTTTATTTTTCCATATCCTTCTAACGTTTTAGTTCGTGGAAGAAACCATAACCTGTTATTATACAAATAAGAGTTTTTCAGCAGTATTTCTGTGTTTCTATTTATTATGCTATATAAAGTGGTTCATAATTTTGAGTCAGCTAATGTGATCATTCAAAGTAAGTCTTTGAGCAGGACTCTCCCGTGGTGCGGCTTATTTTGCTGTACAAAATAAAAAAATCGAAGAAGTCGGGCAATTTTAATTAACGCTACTTCAACATTCGTAAGTTTCAGATGACTGTATGTTTGTTTGTTCAATGTTTTTTCAAAATTGTCAGTCTTTTCTTGTTATTTAACCATCGTACGCTAGATTAGTTATTCAAAGCACGCTACTTCCTTAGGTCTGGCCAAGAACGAGACTGCCCCCACCCCAGTGCTGCCAACACCACGACAGCCCTCAAAGATGGAACAGGAACAGGCGGTGCAGATATTAATTGCAACGAAAGATGATGTGAGTAATCAACCAACCAACCAACCAACCAATCGATCAGTCGGATTGATCAATCAGTCCATCGATCAATCAACAAAGTAACCAACCAATCAATCAGTCGATCGATCAATTAATCAATCAATCAATTAATCAATCAATTATTTTTACTTTTAAACAGTTTGAATGGAATTTCAACACTGACAAGTCTTTCAAAGAAAAATTGGCGTCTGTCACGTCAAGCTACTGCAATGAGAACAGGACAGAATGTGCACTGAAAGATTCAAGACGAATAAGGTAGCCGTGTGCGATTTTTGTCAAATGTTGTGATTTAAATTTGTTTTTGGTTAAAAATGTTTTTAAACCAGTTTAATTTTTATTTGCCTTTGGGTCAAAGAAAACAAAGGATGATAAAAATCAAACTGGTTTAAAAGAACTTGAACCAGGCGAAAATTGATACCACAACATAAACATACGTTCATGATGAGTGGAGTCTTACTCTTCAATAAACAAACTACCGAGTGTTTCCATGGCCAAATATCTAAGAAAGATCTTCTTGTGTTAAGAACTGTTTGTTGATTGACAGTATGTGAACAAACTGTATTGGAGATGAGGAAATGAGAAATTTTGCCGTTACCTCCGGCGGTGTATCTTTTGATGCAAATGATGAGCCAAAGAGTTTAATGTCGTGAGGACCAAGACAATGGGGTAAAGTCCGAGAAGTCCTCGTTTTGTGTTGGTTACTCTTTGCTCGCTTGTTTATCATTTATTTATTTATTTGTTCTATTTATTTATCATCAGACGGTCCCCCTTCTTAGATCTGTACACAACTGACCAAGTTCACCTCTTGCCTGGTTACCCTACCAACGTCTCGGGCCCCGTTCTGGTTGCGTTTTATGTTCAGCAGCCCTTGGGTCTGTTTATCGGTAATGTCTCAGTACTACCTAGCAACACCCTGCTTGATATTGTTGTATTGTACAAGACAGAGCTTGAAGGCGCTATTGGGGCAAACATCACTGATTTGAAAGCTCTATTCATACTGCCGACAACGTTACCAACATTGGAACCATCAGAAGCGAGCACCAGCGATCTGTGGAAATGGTTGGCAATTGGTGTTAGCGTTGGAGTGGTTGTTATCATTTTGGTTATTGGCGTCCTGTGTTGGAGGTGAGTTCCTTTGAATTTGCTTCTAAAGCGTGTTTCTATCGTAAAGCCAAACCAAAATAATTGCATCTAGCTAACTTGTGAAAATTATGTACAATGATCCGACAACTTCCAGTTGACGAGGTCATTACAATAGCAACAAAGAACTAAGTGGTAGGGGGAAAAGCAACGCTGAGCCTTTAATTCGTGTTAGAAAAGAGGTTACTGGAAAATCGAATCTGTGTCTAAATTTTCGTTTAAGCAGGAAGATGATGATTTTGAAATCGGAATGATTACAGTGCGACGCGCCTTACCGTGACCACCCAACAAACATATTTACAAGTTAGCCAATCACGGTACGCGAATTTGATTGACAGAAACGCCTCCATGTCTCCTCCGTGTCTGTCGCGTACCTTAATCAGTGGCCAACTTGTAAAAATGTTTGTTGGTTTGCCACGGTAAGGCGCGTCGCATTGTAACATTTACTCGGTGAATGGGAGGTGGAAACAAAAGACAATATTTAATGAGGGTAACACCAGCAAGCTACAAGAAGTTAATTAGGGTGGCTCTCATTTCTTGGCTCAAAATTCATAAGGTATTCATAGGATTGGACATTCGTAGGATTTTTACCGAGACGTTAAGTAACTACAGTACCTACACTGCACTTATAAGGGCTATTCCCAGCCACTACTACCAATTGTTTTAGTATATACCAAACCACTGGTACTTCATTTCGACACTCTATTATCAGAACGTCAGGATTAGGCTAGCTATCACAGGTTTCCAATAGTTTCATTCTGTTGAATTATTACCACCAATCTTTAACCTTCATGGTTGAAAGAGGCGCAATTATTGATCATCAAGATATGGAAATTGTTTCGGCAGAAAAGTATGCCATAGTAACAGAATGACCTATTAGAGACCCTTAGTTTTTATATTGAGGCAATAATGGACTCAAAAACGAGCAGGAAACATGTGCCAGTTACCTTAAGGAGATATTAATGCGCGAAATCGACTACAATGCTGGAGGTTAATAGCAAATACTATACGGAGTGACGGTAGCCAACCAGAGTGCGTGAAAAACACGTGATTAGTAAGCTACCTGTAGCCGGTTAAAAGACATGGGACATTAATAAAGTTGTTCAGTTCAAAATAGTGTCCCCTCGTTTGGTATGCAGTACTACTAAGGAGTCTAGAGTTTATGGGAGCTGAGCTACTGAACTACGTTCATATTTGTTTTTATTTTCAGAGGGAAGAGTAAAAGGAAAAGAAGAGTCCCAGTTAAATCAGTCCAGGAAGATTTCCCTGAAGACCTGATCGTCATGGAACAATTTTTAGCTGGAATGTGGCCTCAACACGAAAGAGCCGATTGGGAACAGTGGTAGATTTAAAATGAGTTACCTGACACCGAACATCTACGGCCTTTATTCGATCATTAAATGATCTAGCAAACGAAAACCAGTGTTACAGTAACTGTGTTAAATGATTATTTCTAAAAAGAGTAGTAAGAGACAATATTGTTCCTGGTGACAAAATGAATGCCGGTGTACCTGGTTGTAAGTGTAGACGTTACTAAAAACCGGCGGTTTGCTTAGGTATCAAGGAAAGCTGTGACGCACTGAAGAATTTTTGCAGTAGACTATTTCTTAAAGTGGAGATATTTTCCGCACAAGAAGTGACTTAACGCTAGGCCTAGCCAGGTGGAGGGGCAGACTCACGCAAACCAAAAAGGTACTTCGTGTTAATGTTTTATGTCTCTAGTGTGAACAACACATCATAACGACATAGTAGGAACATATATAATACCATGATCATGTCGACATAAGGATAAAACTGATCTTTTCTTTATGCCATTATCACTATGTTGTTTTGTCGTTACGTCACAAGTGTGAGCCAGGCTTAATTAATTTTATTGATACGCAGAAGAAAACTTAAGTCTTATTTTGCAACTATAAAGACTGACGAAATGTAGTTATAGCCAGGTATTTCTACAAATAAACAAAGCGTGAGAAAACAAAACGTCCTCCCCTCCCCCGCTGGGGTGGAGAGATGAAAGACTCTGGGAACGAGGTTGCAAATGTCTCCTTTTTCCAATTTCAGTAATTTGTCTCAGTATTCCCTCAGGCTAACATTACATATACATCCACGGCAAATTATCGTAGTCCTTGTTAATTTACCGAACATTCCTTCCAATTTGTGCAATGATTAGCTAGACAAGACGAGTTTTTCTATTCTTCTTTATTTGGACAAAAATATTCGTAAGACAGGCAGACAGAAAATGTCTCTTGTTTTACTTTTGTGCAAACATGGTAATTATTTTGGAAGCACATTGTAGATACTTGTAATTATACGAACAGAAGCCTTGAGCTAAAGTACGTTCGAGGGACTTTTAAAGACAGTTTTGGGGAGAGGCCTTGCGCCGTTGGAAACCACCCAAGTCTCCTCGATGATCAGGTAACATTTGCGATATTGTAGGCCGGTGGGGAGTTGGGAGGACATTTTGATCCTGGCGAAAATCAGTGTTTAACGATCGTGTCCGCATATAGAAGCTGCGTAAATGAAGAAGAGAACGCTTTCCAAGACTTGTCATGGATTGTAGTCATGTGTTGTATATATTATGTCTGTAAAGAACTAAACGCACGTTCAGTAGTGTCTTTTGTATTTTTTCCCTTTGGGATTATTTGTGCTAGTTCGTCGTGCGTGCGGAATGTATTTTAGTGTGTCAGTCGTATAATTTATTGTTATATATTCGTTTTCTTCGTTAGTATTTAGAGGTAATGTAATCGTTTTCGGCTCTCTTCGCTTGGCAGTTTTCAAGAAACTTCGTTTTCTGTCTAGAACGTTTTTATCCTCTTTTCATTTTCTTTCCTTTTTCCTTTGTATGATTTTCGTATATTCACACGCATTCCTTATCATGTAAATAAAATGCGCTAGATACCAGCAAACTAACTTCGTTTTCCTTCTAGAACGTTTTTTCGTCGTTTGTGTGTTTCCGGTGACATGTTGAGATGACCGAGACAAAAGTCATTAGCGATGTTTTACATAACAATGCGCCACAAGCGAACGCTTGGGTGTGTGGATGATGACTGTAGCCGGCAAGAACAGGACACCACGATGAAAAAATTGAGGATGACTCTCTGTAACTCAAGTATTCCATTGCTTCGGAAAAACAGCGACGAATTTCGAATAATTAATGCTCGAGAAGGTTAAACGATCCATAGCAACGCTATTTTTAAGCATTAGTTTGGGGTGAAAGGTCATTTTCTGGGAAAACCAAGCATCGCAAAACAATTGCAAAGTGCGTCATGCGCATGTATTTTGCATATCTTCGAAACATTAATATTCTTCAGACTACCGTCTCTGAAGTGTCTTTCATTTCTAGAAGAGTCTTTGTGAATCGACTGACTTGTTGATATTGTTAAAAAATTAGCTCGATGATCGAAACTAACTTGTTAAATAGCCTTCAGGGATTGGAATTGTTTTAGTGTGTAAGAAAGCGATCTAACTCAACAAATCAAACCTGGAAGTTCATAAAAGAGTAACTAATTTATGCGGAAAACCTTAAGCATAGGATGAGAGCACGCTAATGATGCTCATTAACAGTTTATCAACATGATGGGGAGTGTTAGGGTTGTATTTCTGCTCTCGGCAATTTTACAAGGTAAAATGTTATCTGTTCTTTTCCTCTGGTTGTACATCAGTTTTAAGAAATCGCAACATGCATATGTCATATGTCCACAATAATCCAAAATCTTCCGCTCTTTGGCGTTCCCCCAATATTGGATCATGCCACTAGTCTCAGCTCGAGATAAAGGAATCCGCCTTGCATTTCCACTAAATCAACAGCCTGAATATCAATCAATTTGAAACTCTTTATATATAGTTCTCAAGTACTGACGCATCTTTTATTGTTAGTACTTGTTTTCGCTGGAAATTCAAATCAGTATGACTGCCGGAGGTAGGTTATTTCAAAACTGGCGATGGCAGTGGAGCCCCAGAAACGTGTTTGTAACTTAAAAGCTTTGTGATTTATCTAAAAATTATGTACATATGTCTTGACAGGTTCCTTGATTTTTGCATGGACTACTCACACAGACACTCTGAAACAAACAAATAACTGGACAGAAACAAAAACACCTCGGTAATCAGTAGACGAATACTGCAAATGGTCCTTATTCCCTCTGTTTGAGTCAGTAATGACGTTGGTGATTTACGGTACACTGAAAAGATATTTCTACGTTTTCAAGTAAATTGTGGAATCTATTAATCCTTTCCAACACTTTAGCGTCAATTTATCATACTAAGAGTGGAGGTTTCTTTAAATCTCTAAGACGCCAGATCATTTCGCAACGTACTTCGTTCCAGGGGCCCGTTTCTTGAACACTCCTAAATGTTTTCCGGCCCGAAATGCCATTTCTAAAACTGCGATCCGCTTACTATAAAAAGCTGGTCTTTAATGATTTCAAGATGCGAAAGGGCAAATTTGTTGCAAGTTTCATGTCTGGAAACGTATTCCGTAAAATACGTCATTAGGAATAGGCCCGAAAAGTTGCCGGGGTTTCGAGAAACGGCAGGCCAAGACTTTTCGCCGGCGACCCACCATTCAGTTCTCTCTTCTCCTTATTTCTCTTAATATTAATATTATTATTATGATGTTTATTATTATTATTATTAAACCAAATTTGTTGATGTCTCGCTGTAGGCTTTCCAAAGTTTGTAGTTTAAATTTGTCTCCAGGTCATCCTTATGTCCTTCGTGAGTAGAATTATTGATATGGTTGCCATTTTCCTCTGCTGCAGTCCACACCGTTGGGTTCCATGTAACGCTATGTGACGCTAATTAGGCTTATCACGTGGTTTATCAGACGCGTTCCGGTGATCACCTCAGCGGAGTCGAAATAAAAATGCCATATCGCCTGAAAGATTCAGTTTCGTGTCCCCGACATATTCGCATATTCGGAATGTCAAATTTCGAATTCTGCCAGTTTTGATGCTAATAATGTTGCTTCGAAAAAAATTCGCTTCGCGGAACAAGTAATCTCCAAGTGCATTACTTCACGAGTCATTTTATATACTTACAATTTCAATTTTTTCTTGAATTTCACATATTACAACAAAACTCCAAAATTAGCCGGCCCGTAGGTAGCTAAGGGTAATCTAGGCGGGCCAGACTTACAATTAATGAAAGGATAAATTATCAGTAAAATATGAAAAACATACAAATCGAGAACTTTAAGGTGTTGAGTAAAAAGAAGAAGTGAGGGAATACGGAAAAAACAAACGATGATAGTACAAGTATGAGATAAGGAAAAATGAAGAGATTTTTAGCTATTTGAATAGTCTTACTTTTTGCACTATTAACGGCTTTTCAATGTAATCACTTTCATTTTCCAAGATATCAAAGATAACACGATTAATTTTTCGTTTGAATGCTTTCTTAGGTAGGTCTCTTACACAATTCGGTATAGAGCGTTTATGTATTTCTAATCTAGTGCCTTTGAAATTTATTCAACTTTATACATAGTTTTTACCTCTGACGGCACAATTAACTGTAATGTAACCTGCAATTATATGTATGTCTTTTATACACTGTAATATTAAATTAATGTAAATACAGGACCCCATTTAAACCAGAGCTGGAGACAGACTCGTAGTAAAGAAACGACAGGGTAGAACGTTTACATCGATAAATAAAGGAATTGCATGAACACGTCTATCAGCAAAATAAATCACACTAAGTGCTCTTTTCTGAAGAATTAAAATTTTATTGAGGTGAGTTTTCGATGACTGACCCCAGGAAGCAAGGCCAACAATTTTACCGACTTTTGTGGCGACAACATCAACATGAAATTTCCAGGAGAGATTTGTGCCAATTTTAGCTCCAAGATTTTTGATATGATCTTTGGAGTCAAGGCTACCGTTTTCACCCCTCTCGCTATCGAATATACAGATATTGGGGTAATAAGTAGGCCTCTTCTGGTAGGGGTGAAATAATACAAAGTTAAATTTTTTGATATCAAGAGCTAATTTATTGGATATAAGCCAGTTGCGAAAATTTCGTAATTCAGTGTTTACAGATGCTTCTAGAGTCTTCAAATCTTTGTTGGCATACAGTAGGTTAGTATCATCGGCAAAGAGATAAAAGTTGAATTTGTTTGAGCACTGATGCATATCGTTAAACATATAGCAAGAAGAGCAGTGGGCCCAAAAGAAACCCTTGGGAACCCCGCCGGTAACCAGAGCTTTGTTGGCTGAATAGCCTTCAATTTGTGTCGTTTTTGTGCAATTTTTCAGATATGACGCAAGTCAGTGTCATAAATAATCCCGCAAAAATCATAGTGGTGGAGCTTATTACGTAAAATATCATGATTAACGATATCGAAAGCTTTTTTAAGGTCAATAAAAATTCCATAAGAGAAAAGACCTTGATTCATGTTGGAGTGAATAGTGCTGACAATGGCTAGTGTAGCATGTTGAGTTGAATGTCCTTTACGAAAACCATATTGGGAAGAGAACAAAAGGTCGTTTTCTTAATTAGATCTACCATTCTTTTATACATAATTTTCTAAAGATTCTGTTGTAATTTGATAATAAAGAGATTGGTCTATACTTATTTGGGTCTGTTGCATCATCACTTTTGAATACTGGTGTAATTTTGGACATTTTAAGCTTAAACGGATATATCCTCTGTTTCACCGATGAATTAAATATTTCCGAAATCATAGGAGCTATGATATCCTTAGAGAGTTTTAATAGTTTGGTAGGAGAGGAATACAAACCATAAGACTTGCTATTTGAGGGTGTTATTAGATCAAAAAGAAAAGAAGACACTGGAAATTCACACTTGCTCAAATAATGAAAACAGGAGTGCCGAGGTGGTGCAAATTTACTTGCTAGTCTAACAGATGCAAAATGTTCGTTCATGATATTCGCGATCTTAGAAGCTTCCTTCTCGAGTTGTTGTCATTGTTAAAGTCTCGAATTGAAGTTATTCTTGCGACGATAAAGTAGTTCGTTAATTCCCTCCCACGTTTTTTTTTTAAGGTTTGTCATGTTACTTTCAAAATATTCTTTATTGTAATTACTTTTACTAAGTCGTATCAGGTTGCAAATTTTATTTCTATAGTATTTGAAGATAATTTCGACTGTTGGAATGAGATAGCAGCTTTGTGGAGCCAGTAAGAATTCGTGGCTAAAATTGAATGTTTTACATTTTAGAAGATCAATATTAAAATCACCTATAACACATAAAACCTTGTTTTAACTGGAAATTTTTTTTCGATTGTTTCTTCAAAATATGACTCAAAAAGCTCCGGAGAGTTGTGTTGGCGTTGATTTTTCTATTGTTAACAAAGGATATTGCTATCCAAAGGGCTTGAAACTTCTCAGTGGACGTTTTCTCCAGTGTAATGTAATTTAGAGAATCTTCATCAAAGAGACCAACACCTCCTGAAGCCAGAGGAGTGGGCACACACTCAAAACAATAACTTAGAATACTAGGATAAGCATCATTCACATTTGAATTAGTAATTTTTGCTTCTGTAACACCAATTTAATCAAATCGAAAGTCAAGATCGTCTAATAATGCCAATAAATTGTCTATTTTATGATTAAGGCTCACAATATTATTATTGAAAATTGAGAAAGCGGCATTAGCTTCACGGAAGCGTTGATTAGCTAACTGGTTATCAGGATTCAAATTTGACAATCACAATCAGTGTTTAACGTGACAGGTCAAGGTTGTATAAACTTGGTAAATTTTCTAGAGTTCTCATTTAGACTTAGAAAGAATAGGAGTGAAATTATTAGTCCGCCCATGATAAGCAGTCGAGTCACCTGTAAAATTAAATTAAGGTGGCTCTTTAAGAGAGGATCTCAGATCTTTCCCTACGGCCCGATGGCTACGTATCTTCGTATCAAAATAGGACTAACAATATAGGAATAAAACTGAAACAAGAACAAAAAACAAAATACTTATCGTGGTTATTGCATTAGTCCTCCCATATCCTCTAAGCTTCTCAACTTTAGCACAGCAGATGAATCTGTTTTACTGAGGTACGCAATACCATTCTTCGCCCAGCAGAACTTATAGCCGTTGGTTCGCGGCCATGAATTTCTTGCTTTCGTACAGGAGTTCTTGAAGCCGTGGCGTTAAATGATCATACAAGTTGATATAATGAACATCAACGTGCTCTGGTAAGCCTAGCTGTAATGCTACTACATTCCGAACTCTCCGTCTTGCGGCCATTACCTTTTCAGTTCGCAAGTCTTCGGACTAATTTGCACACAATGACATTTGGTATGGAGGAAGCCGTACGGAGTGGCATCCGGTGAGCCGTCTCGATGTCGGCAAGCGATACATCGTCCACCCCCGATGCAGAAACCAGCTTGATGCAAAGACTAGCAGTTTGCTCTGGGGTTTTGTGTTCAGCTATGGCGGTTAACCCAACTATTTTTATGTTGAATTGATAGCTGTATGCCTCGAATGCTTCCGTTGCTTTGGCAATGCGATCGCACATGAGGGAAATTTTGTTAACAAGGCCGGTGAGCTGTTTAATTTAATTTAATTTATGGCTAGCTCTTTGAAAGCGGCAAACTGGTCATACTGGTTCACAACGAACTCTACGGATTTCACTCTTCCAGGCGACATATCCTTGACGGTTGCTCCTAGCCCACCTTGCGCTGCATTTCTATTCTCAACTGATTGCACTGTCCCAGGCGAAATTTCCCTCGCAGCGGCTCCTCTAGTTTCCACCTTGTAGTGTATTTTGTGACAATCCTTGAAAGATTGTGTAGTGTACTGCTGGGAACTGGGACGAGTACATCCGGGCATGCAAGAAGGCGTAGAGACGTGGAAGCCATGATGGCCTACTTAGTGTGACTTAGTGTTGATTGTGTGTGCCAAAACACTACATTGGCGACGAGGACCGGATAAAATGTCAGAGAGAGCTTTACCGCCGCTTGATCTAACGGGATCATCATCTCAAGTTGCCCAGAAATGGCGAAAGTGGAAAAGGGCATTCGAATATTATGCTGAAGGGAAGGGCTTGGAAAACACGCGAAAGAAAACTTCACAGCTTCTGCACTTTGCAGGCATGGAAGTCCAGGATATTTTTGAAGATATCGCAGACCCCAATCCGGGAGCCGACCAAGATCCGTATGCTGTGTGTATTAGGAAACTAGATCATCATTTCCGTGCTGAAGAAAATGTACCGTTCGAGCGACATGTATTTCGACAACTGGCGCCAAACGAGGGAGAAGCAGTGGATAAATTTCTGGTGCGTCTTCGCCAGCAGGCGAGACATTGCAATTTCGGTACTTCGTTACACGATAATTTGAGGGACCAGTTGATCGAAAAGTTAACCGATATGGAGCTGAAAAGAAAATTGCTGGAAACGAGAAATATCACTTTGGCTGAGGTCTTGGAGAAAGCGAGAGCATCGGAAGCAGCTCGTCAGCAAATGCAATTTATGATCAGTGGAGCGAGCATCAACGCTGTGGGCAAGAAGGAAGACAGGACAGGAGACCAAGTTGAGAATTTGTGTTACAGTTGTGGAAAGCAGGGACATTTTTCCCGTGATCTGTGTTGCCCGGCAAAAGGTAGGAAATGCGCCAAGTGTTCGAGATATGGTCATTTCGCGGTTTGTTGCAGAGGAAGCAATCGTCCCTCACCGAGAGCCGGTGACAATAGAAGAAGTGTTGGCAGGCAGACGAATCATGTGGGTTTGGAGGAAGAGAGTTTTGTTAGGTGTCATGAGAGCAACCCAGCCTTTTCATTTGCTGTGACAGAAGAAACGGCGGAGGAGGTATGCATGGTGTCAATTTCAAGTGAGCCAACTATGGATGTGAGTATTAATGGCATTGTTAAAGAAGTATTGATTGATTCGGGGTCGGTGAGCAATTTAATTGGTGAAGAAGATTTTCAAAAGTTGAGAGGGTCAGGTTTTAAGGGGAAGGTGGAACATTGTTCAAAGAAACTGTTTGCTTATGGGGGGAATAAGGTTGACGTGATCGGTCAATTTGAGGCTGATGTTTCTGCTGGGCATTCTACAGTGTCTACCAATTTTATCCTTGTTAAGCATGGGCGGTGCATTCTGGGAAATGCAACAGCAAGAGCACTAGGAGTCCTTCATGTTGGACCAAATACAGCCCCTGTTACAGATTGTAATGCTCTCCAAGATGACATTGTGGGTGAACTCAAAGCAAAGTATCCTAAAGTGTTTGAGGGAGTTGGAAAGTTAAAAGATTTCAAGTTGAAGTTGCATGTAGACCCAAATGTACCTCCTGTAGCACAAAAGTTGAGGCGAGTCCCATTTGCACTTCGTGACAAAGTAACTGCCAAGATAGAAGAACTCCTAAGGGAAGACATCATAGAACGAGTCGAAGGCCCTACCACGTGGGCAAGTCCTGTTGTTGTGGCACCAAAGCCCTCTGGTGAGATAAGACTTTGTGTGGACATGCGCTGCGCTAATGAGGCTATTGTTCGTGAAAGGTTGCCCATCCCCACAGTTGACGAAGTGCTTGAAGAGTTAAATGGCAGCACGGTGTTTTCTAAACTAGATCTTCGCTGGGGTTTCCATCAAATAGAGTTGCATGAGGATTCGAGGGACATAACTACCTTCATTACCCATGAAGGGCTGTTCAGGTACAAGAGGTTGAGTTTTGGGGTGAATGCGGCACCTGAGAAATACCAGCACGTTATCCGTCAAACAATTGCTGGCGTAGAAGGAGTTGTTAACATTGCGGACGATTTGATTGTACATGGGAAAAACACCCCAGAACATGACCAGAATTTACACAAGCTGTTAGCCAAGTTACAAGAGAAGAATCTGACCTTGAGATGCGATAAGTGCACGTTCAGAATGAATAAAGTGGTTTTTATGGGAATTCTCCTTTCCCAGCACGGCATTGGGCCTACCGAGGAGAAAGTGCGGGCAGTGAAAGAGGCAAGTCGTCCAACATCAGCGACAGAGGTGAGAAGCTTTCTGGGCCTGGTTGGTTTCAGCTCCAGGTTTATTCAAGATTTTGCAACTATCGCTGAACCCCTGAGGGCACTGACTAGAAATGGGGCCACATTTGAGTGGAAAGAGACACAGGAAAAAGCATTTCAGAAGCTGAAGGAGGAACTGGTAGGAGCGACCATGCTAGCCTACTTTGACAAGACTGCACACACCAAGGTCATAGCAGATGCCAGCCCAGTAGGACTCGGTGCGGTCCTAGTGCAGGAAGTAGGGGAACAGAGCCGTGCGGTGTGTTATGCCAGTAGAAGTCTCAGTGACACTGAGCGTCGGTACAGTCAAACAGAAAAAGAAGCTTTAGCACTTGTTTGGGCGTGTGAAAGGTTCAATTTGTACTTAAATGGCTTACCTGAATTTGATTTAGTGACTGACCACCAGGCACTCAAAACCATCTACGGTCCAAGATCCAAGCCATCGGCTCGCATTGAACGATGGGTGTTGCGGATGCAACCCTACAAGTACAAAGTGTGTTATGTTCCCTCGAGAGAAAACATTGCTGATGCACTGTCCCGGCTGACCAAGATACCAGCATCGCAAGGGTATGTTCACGATGAGGAGTACATTCGCGAAGTAACACTTCAAGCAGTACCTGTGGCCTTAAGGATCGAGGAAATAGAAGAAGCCTCCTCGCAAGACAAGGAATTGAAGGTTGTTCGTGAGTGTCTGCAGAAGGATGACTGGAGTGAGGCACCTAAAGCCTTTGTGATGGTGCGAAATGAGTTGACCTCTGTTGGCCAGGTCGTGCTACGTGGAACTAGAATTGTCATTCCAGGAAACCTGCGGAAGAGAGTCCTTGATCTGGCTCATGAAGGCCATCAGGGGATTGTCAAAACTAAAGAGCGTTTGAGGTCTAAGGTTTGGTGGCCCGGTATCGACCAGCAGGCAGAAAGGAGATGTAGAGAATGTTTTGGGTGTCAGATGGTTACCAAACATGTTCCGCCCCCACCAGTCAAACCCACAAGACTACCCGACACAGCGTGGCAGGAAGTAGCCCTGGATCTGCTTGGACCAATGCCTGGAGGAGAATATCTATTAGTGGTGGTGGATTATTTCTCTAGATGGATGGAAGTTGATGTTATTCGTTCTACAACAAGTGCCACAATTATTAAGTGTCTAGACAACCATTTTGCTCGGTACGGGACACCAGTTGGTCTGAGAACTGACAATGGCCCCAACCTTGTGTCTGATGAGATGGAGAAGTACCTAGAGGAAATGGGCATTGTTCATCACCACACTACGCCTTTGTGGCCAAGAGCCAATGGTGAGGTAGAGAGAGAAAATAGATCTCTTTTGAAGGCCATGCGAGTTTTCCAAGCTGAAGGGAAAAATTGGCGTTCCGAGCTTAACAAGTTCTTACTAGCCTACCGATCTACCAATCACACTACCACTGGAGTAAGCCCTGCAGAATTGTTTTTCAAGAGGAAGTTGACAACCAAGTTACCAGAGCTCCAGGAAGGTGATGGAAAACAGAGCGCCGTGGTGTACCAACAAGTCAGAGACCGAGACGCAGAGAGGAAACAGCTGGCCAAAGATTATGCCGATAGAAGAAATCATGCTAAAGACAGAGATGTCAATGTAAGGGATGAAGTATTGCTAGAGAGAAAGAAGGAAAACAAGCTATCCCCGTCTTATGAAAGCGAGCCTTACAAAGTTACAGGTCGTCATGGTGATCAGGTTGTCTTGCAGTCCCCTCAGGGAGTGGAGTACAAAAGGAACCTACAACATGTTAAGCCACTGGTAATTCCTGACATTAATGGCAGTGCAGAAGTAGAACCAAGACCCCCTGATGAAGCTGCACCACCGGAACATGTGGACCGCCCGATTCAGGAACATGCGCCTCCGGAAGTGACGCCTGAAAATACGCCACGTCGTTCCGGAAGAGTTACACGAGCCCCTAGAGCACTGGCTGACTATATATTGTATTGAACTTTCAGGGAACTGCTTTGGATTGGCAACTTCGATAGCCAGCATTATGACTTTAGTTGATATTGAAACTTTAAGCGAACAGTGAAGACATTGCTTTTATCCTCATAGTTTTTAGACGTTGAACTTGCGAGACATTGGCTGAGTAAGATCGCTTCTTTTGTTCATGTTACATATATATAAGAGTTTATTGCCGGAGAAAGGGAAGGATTGTAGTGTACTGCTGGGAACTGGGACGAGTACATCCGGGCATGCAAGAAGGCGTAGAGACGTGGAAGCCATGATGGCCTACTTAGTGTGACTTAGTGTTGATTGTGTGTGCCAAAACACTACAGATTGTCTCTAATTCAACACGCAGTTCGGATATTTCTTTCCTTAGTGCTTGATTTTCCTTTCGTAATTTTTCGCTTCCTGTCATACTCATCAAAAATAATAATAGAATACACTATAAAATGTCGAGAGCTACTTTTGCACACGTCCGTCCTGGTCGAGCTCTTTTTATCAAGGCTGACCTTGCTTTTAATGCCAGATTACCTCCCTCATAGCTTCGTTTAATTTGAATAATGTCCACAAGTGAGTACCGTTTTTCATGCATGCTTAGAACTAAGCTACTTGCTTACTCATAAGTTACCTGAAGCGGATTTTTTCGGTTTCTTTATACTGCATGATTTTTACTATCTCACGTGCCGAATCGAATGCTAATTAGGAAAATCTTTTTTTGCAACTCAGTTGCATTAGATCCAGCACATGAAAAGTTCTACATATGAACCATGCGTCATAAGACTAATACTTAAGAAAGAGTCGTTTAAAAAAAACGTCTAGGCAAAGGTAGCTGCAGAAATTAACTGTAAAACTTTCCTTCGTCATGTTTTGAAATCCAGCTGATTCAGAATGCTTATCTCAGTAAAATTGTCAAGACTGAAGCGATGCTTTTTGACTCTGGTAAACGGTTAAATCGTTTTCGTGGAAGTCAACGTAACTCACGCATTCAGTAACTGGTTCTCCCATTAACACTACAACAACTTACAAATACCTTAGCGTGCATCTGGATCCGACACTAAATTTTGATAAAGTCTACAAGAAGGTAGCCGCCCGAGTTAACCTGTTACGGTGTAACCGCTCCAATATAGATACTCTCAGTGCTCAACGAATCTATAGAACAATGAGTATAATGCCGGTATTAACATATTGTGGCCACAACAGTCTTGGATGGTCAGAGTCCCGTAAACGCATGACCCGTTTTATTGAGAACAAATGCCTCTCCGAAATCTAGTCCTCGTAACTGTGATCTCCGACTTTTATGAATCAACAATTTTTAAACAAGGGAACGTGTTCGTTAGGTGTCTCTGTTTTCAATTTAGTAGATATCGGGTAAAAACAGGGGCAGAAATGTATATTTGTATGATCCAATCAACCACAGCAATAAAAACGTCAACTCCCATTTCTTTCCAAATAACGGTGGGAAGCGTTCTAAACCTGATGGTAACCTTGGTATCCGGGTACGTTTCCGTTGATCAACCACCAATCAGGTTGATGTACGCACGAAAACTACGGCGGAAGTCTTTGAGAATGTATGTTAAATTCTATTGATACACAGAAGAAAACTCAGGTCTTGAAACTAGTTAAGACTGATGAGATGTAGTTATAACAGGGGCGGACCCAGGATATTGAGAAAGAGGGGGCCTGTCACTGAAATTGGGAATTCATTAGCTTAGTAACCGCGCAAGCATGTGCAAAACTTGTGCGCAGTCTTCCTCGCAATTAACTACTCGTCTGCTTCCATTCATTTTTTTTTTTTAGCATTTTTGAATCTACGTCATTTTTTAAAAATTAAAAAAAAATTATTCAACAAAAGGGGGGGGCCGCGGCCCCCTCGGCCCAACCCTAAATCCGCCCCTGTATAACCAGGTATTTCTACAAAATAAACACAGCATGCGAAAACAAAACGTCCTCCCCGCCCCGCTGAGGTGGGGAGATGAAAGACTGGGAACGAGGTTGCAAACGTCCCCCTTTTCCAATTAACTTGTTTCAGTATTCCCACAGGCTAACACTACACATACAGGAGATTCGCCCACTGCAAATTATCGTAGTCCTTGTTAATTTAATTTATCGAACGTTCCTTCCAATTTGTGCAAAGGACTTGCCCACTAGACAAAACAAGTTTTCTCACTCTTCTTTATTTGAACAAAATATTCGTAACACAGACAGACAGAAAATAGTGCCTGCTTTATTTTTGTGCAAACATGGTAATTATTTTGGAAACACATTGTAGATACTTTCCTTTCCTTTTTCCTTTATATGATTTTCGTATATTCACACGCCGGCATTTCTTATCATGTTAATAAAATGTGCTAGATACTAGTAAACTAACTTCCTTTTCCTTCAAGAAAGTTTTTTCGTTTGTGTGTGACATGTTGAGATGACCGATTGAGACGAAAGTCACAAGCGATGTTTTTTACATAGCAATGCCTCACGAACGAACGCTTGGGTGTGTAGATGATGACTGTAGCCGGTGAGAACAGGACACCACGATGAAAAAATTGAGGACTACTTTCTGTAACTCAAGTATTCCATTGCTTCAGAAAAACAGCGACGAATTTCGAATAATTAATGCTCGAGAAGGTTAAACGATCCATAGCAACGTTATTATAAAGCATTAGTTTAGGGTGAAAGGTCATTTTCTGGGAAAACCAAGCGTCGCAAAACAATTGCAAAGTGCGTCATGCGCATGTATTTTGCATATCTTCGAAACATTAATATTCTTCAGACTACCGTCTGTAAAGTCTCTTTCATTTCTAGAAGAGTCTTTGTGAATAGACTGACTTGATGATGTATATGTTGATAAAAAAAATAGCTCTGTGATCAAAGTGAACCAAATTGAAAATAGCCTTCAACGATTGGGGTTGTTAAGATAGCAATCTAACGCAACAAATCAAACCTGGAAGTTCATAATAAAGTGACTAATTTATGCGGAAAACCTTCAGCACACAATGGGAGTACGGCAGTGATGCTCATTAACAGTCTATCAACATGATGGGTAGTGAACATGTTAGGGTTGTGTTTCTGCTCTCGGCAACTTTACGAGGTAAGGTGTTATGAGTTCTTCTTCTTTGGCTGTACATTTTAATAACCGTTAACACTGGTATATAGAACACCTTTAAAAGACAGTGCAACAAAGACATAAAGAAATCGCAAGGTGCATATGTCATATGCCCACAATAATCTAAAATATTCCGCTCTTTGGAGTTCCCTCAACATTGTTTAATTTCAGCACAGTGCATGGATCATGCCACTACTGAGTTTCAGCTCAGGATATTGGAATCCACCTTGCATTTCCACCAAATCAACAGCCTGAACATCAATCAATTTGAAATTTTCAATATCATAGTTCTCAAGTACTGAGGCACCTTTCATTGTTAGTACTTGTTTTCGCTGGAAATTCAAATCAGTATGATTTAATCAATTACTGCAGGGGGTAGGTTATTTCATAACTGGCGATGGCAGCCAGAAACATGTTTTGTTTGTAACTTAAAAGCTTTGTGATTTATCTAAAAAAGAAGCACATATGTCTTGTGGAAATGACGTTCTCTTTAAACAGATTGCCTATGGTCTACTGATCGTCTGACAACACTGTCTCAATAAGTCTAAGAGCAGGCACATATATAACTTCATGCATGATATATCGACAAACTGATACACCAAAGAAGAAGTAGTTACCCATGAACACATCCTAAGCAAAGGGAGACTAACCCTGTTAGTGTGGATTTAAACTGTCGCATATTTTTTACGTCCGTACGGACGTAAACATTAACTGGCTTTACTTTACGTGCGTAAGTAAAATATAGTCGATGTATGAAAGGTCGCGCGTAAACGTGAAAGTTGGAAGAGGTTCAAATGTTACGTTAACAGGCGAACTTTTATACATCGTCTCTATTCAGTGACGCACGTTACCCCTGTTAAAGTTTACGACCGTACGCACGTGAAAATAAAGCGGGGACAGTTGAAATCCACCTGACCGAAACCGACTGTTTGAATAAGTTACGAGTTTCGCTGAGAACACGCGAGTTCGTCCACTGCATTTTGATTTTATGTTATTCAATAAGACAAAGGAAATTTAGCAAAAACGTGACTCTGTATCTTTCACATACAAACGACTTCGCAGTTTAAAATTAATCGCGGAATAATCCCCTGTATTTATAAATGGGATCAGTGACTTCGTAGTGGAAAAGCAACTTCAGGACAGTTTGTATTGTTGCTTGCCTTTAATAAAATTCGACAATTTTCAACTTCAAATAATCGGCTTCTTTTATATCGGTTTGATAGGAAAGACCGGTGAACTTCATCGACAGATTTTTCTTTTTCTTTTTCTTTTCTCAGTCATGCATGATAGAATTGCCATAACAAACCTGTTCTGTGGTTTCAAAGTGAACCATAAGAAGGACATACATTTATAAAAGGCTTTCGCTCTCTGGAAGTAAGACATTTTTAAATGGGGTGTGTATGTATGGAGAGGAAGGCGTGAAAGGGGTGTTACTTTACTTATGGTATTCTTTGCCACATCTAGCGCGAAATCCGAACAATAATCAAAGTTTTTTATCTCCCATTATTGTCATCGTTTAACGGTTAGCACATGCATATGATAAATTCAGTTAAAAGGATTATGTTACGCATGTTTGAAGTTTGGAAAAGAGGTTCGGGTTATCGATGGTAAAATTAAAATAGATATCAAAGAAATAAGATTGCCATGCATTATTTAACGCTGAAACATTTCACTTGGAGACGTTATGATGAATTATGTCTCGACAGAATTATACGCAAAAAAATTCCCCAGACTCTTGTCATTATTCCTGCGAATGAGAACCTGGTTGAGGCGGAATTGAAAAGCAAGGCAATAGCAGCGTGGTAGCGCAAGTTTATACTGCAGTGATCATTAGTACAGTCGAACCGTGGTGACCACTAACTTGCAACTCTTTACTGTTCAGTGCGTCGACTATTCGGAAATGCACCTGTTCCAGTTTCTTTAATCAAACTCTTGTTTGGCTTGTAAATATGTTATCGCCTTGCTAACAAAACAATCACCGATAATCACAACGAATTTTTTTGTTTTGTTTTCACAAGAAATACAATACTTTATTTCACATTTCCTTATTACTTTACATATTATAACATATTTGTATGGTTAGTTGTAATAAAGTTATTGAGGTATTTGAAGGTTGAACTAAACCATATTGATAACAATGATGGAAATGCCTAGTGTCTAAATAAACCATTTAGTTTTCTTGTTAGACACTAGCCTTGTTTAGTTTCATTTTAAAATATAGACAACTAGATACATACACAACACACACACATAACACAATGTGACTTCACGTACACTTGCTGTAAAAATCATAGAAAGTAAAGGCGTGATTGTAAGACTTAGAGGTTACATTTGTTTCCCTAGTAAAAACTTTTTAACTTTTCTCGGGAAATTGGAAAGATTGAGATCTTTAATATCTTGTGGTAGTTTTTGCCAATGGTCAGCTGCCAGAGCCGACAACGTCGTTTTTCCAATATTAGTCCTGAAGCGTGCTTTATAGAAGTTGCTTTTTGAAGCATATCTAGTGTTGTATGTGTGAACATCACTAGCACAACGAAAGTAGTTATGAAAGAGAGCTGCTTTTTATGCCATTGATGGGAGAACTGAAGTAAACGTAATGTAAAACTGTTCTCTACTGTAAGTAGGTCTAGTAAGTCCAGTAAAGGGAGGGCACTATCTATATTTTCACTATACAGAGTAGGAAAGAATATCAAACGGATAATATGATTTTGTTTGACATGAATTTTCTTCAAATGCGATGCACAAGCACTACCCCAAGCAATAACAGCGTATGATAGATATGGATATATCAAACAGTTATAATAAAGTTGTCTGAGTTGTTTTAAGGGAAGGAAGTGCCTTGAGGAATATACCTGTATTTCTAGAAATTTTCGAGCATATATAAGAAAGGTGGTAATTCTATGAAATTTCAATGAAATTTATTGACGGTCAATTTATATCACACCATTCCTTCACTTTCAAACGTTCTTGGTTAATTAGGGTTTTCAACTGAGTGGCATTGGGAGAATAGGCAAAGATATTAGCGTCGTCTGCAAAAATTCGAAAGGAACGTTTTTCAGAGCAGTTGGGAATGTCATTGATGTAGATAAGAAACAATAAGGGTCTAACCGAACTTCCCTGAGGAACACCACAAACCATAGTTTGTCTTTATGATTCCGTACCAGCTAAAGAGACATACTGCTGTCTATTTGTCAAGTAGTTTGTGAACCATTGGAGAGGTAGTCCTCTGATTCCATACATTTACATTTTCTTTAAAAGAATACCGTGTTTAACAGTTTCAAACGCTTGTGTATTGTGATATTAGGTTTCTTTTTCCTATTTATAATCATAGCTGTTAACTTCCAAGCCAGACGAGGTCTTAAGCAATAGCCTATCGATCATGAGTTTTAACATGAGTAATCGTAACTATAACAAAAGTCTCGTATCTGATTGGCCATCACCAATTGGACAGTACGCGCCATCGCGCGCACTAGAAGAGCGCACTTACACTTTCACATTTTCTTTACTACGCATCTCAGGGTGAAAACTACTTTTTTTCCCGAAAAGTTTTTCTTTTATTTCTTTCTCGAATTTTGTTTGTGTCGTCCAATTCGGTCTCTAATCATACTCGTGATGAAACAAATCGGACTCCCGCTACGCGGTCGTCCGATTTTGCTAATCACTCGTATGATTACAGACCGAATTGGACTCCACTCAGTCGTATTACCATTACTTATTTATATCTGAATTGTATGAGTCAAATTTAGTAGCATATATCCTTGAAAGTACTGCGGTATATCGAAGTTGTGTTCTTAAGCATTACTCCGATTTTTAACAGTATTCTCTTATATGTTACTTCGAGGTGTTGGCAAAATATCCTTTGGTTTGAGTTACTCCTTTTTCGTGCTAAATCTTACAATCTGATTAGCAATCAAATATTCCCAAATCAAAGATAGTAAAATCTCCGGTCATTTTGTTGCAACTCAAACTCTCCCTAAATCAAACCGTTCCTGGCTTCCCTTGAAAGTTCGACTTAGCGGGAATGAACTGTACTTGTGGTGTTCAAAAATCTCTAATTCCTATAAAGTGGGTGTCCGCTCACCTGATCAGCAATTTATTTACTGAACAAAAATTTTATACTTCCAGTTTGTGGAATAGTCAGCCACAGCAGCGTCCCTGTCAGTGTCTCTTCTTCCATCAGCGCTTCAGCTTTGACAAGTTCCTCTTCAAGCGTCTCATCATCTCATAGCGAAAGCAGTTTAGCTTCTAAAAGCGTATCTGAAACTATATCAACGGCTCCCAGCACCAGCTCGTCGCGATCATTATCCACAAGTGTGTCAGCAAGTATTTCAGCGTCTTTCAGTACGAACCCTTCGGTTTCCAAAACTGTTTCCCCAAGTGTCACGATACCTCCTATTGCAGCAATTTCAACATGTGTTTGTCCAAATGCTTGGTTGTCAGTTACCACCGGCACGAGTTCCTCTGCAAGTGTCACAACATCCCTTACAACGAATAATTCAGACATCCCAAGTGTTTTTCCAAGTGACCCCACGTTTCTTAGTATAAGCGCTACCGTTTCCTCAACAGTCCCTCCAATTGTCTCCACATCTTCTGCTGGTAATGTGGAATTTTCAACGTGTGCATGTCCGTTTAATTCACTGTCTCTTACCAACAGAGTAACTGCGTCTACAAGTAGCTCAGCGTCTCTTAGCGCAAGTACTTCAGTATCTCAAAGTGTGTCGTCAGGTTACTCGTCGTCCCTCAGTGCAAGTGTTTCGGTTTCCACAACTGGTTCTACGTTTTCTGATGGCGATACTTGTGCATGTCCCAGTGCCTCGTTGTCGCTCTCCTCCAGCAGCGGTAAAAGCAGAAGCAACAGCAGCAGCAGGAGCAGTAGCAGCAGCACAAGTGCTTCTGCAAGTCTTTCAATGTCACTCAGCGAAAGCACATCAGTCTTCAAAAGTATGTCTTCGAGTGACTTGGCCACAACTGCTCCTTCAAGCGCCCCCGAATCTATTAACAGTGAGCCACGTTTCACCTGCTTATGTCCACGCATTGCGCTGTCCCTAGAGAGCAGTAGAAGCGTCTTTGACGGTGTCACATCATCACTTTCTTCAAGTTTCTCTTCAAGTCTGTCGGCGTCCCCTAGTGCAAGCAGTTCAGAATCTTCAAGTTCCTCTTCAAGTCTATCGACGTCTCTAAGCACAAGCCGTTCAGTTTCTTCAAGTTTGTCTTCAAGTCTATCGGTGTCCCCTAGTGCCAGCAGTTCAGAATCTTCAAGTCTGTCGACGTCTCTAAGTAGAAGCAGTTCAGTATCTTCAAGTTTGTCTTCAAGTCTATCGCCATCCCTCAGCACAAGCAGTTCAGTTTCTTCAAGTTTGTCTTCAAGACTATCGGTGTCGCCTAGTGCAAGCAGTTCAGAATCTTCAAATCTATTAACGTCTCTAAGTAGAAGCAGTTCAGTATCTTCAAGTTTGTCTTCAAGTCTTTTGGTGTCCCCTAGCGCAAGCAGTTCAGAATCTTCAAGTTTGTCTTCAAGTCTATCGACGTCTCTAAGTAGAAGCAGTTCGGAATCTTTAAGTTTGTCTTCAACTCTATCAACGTCTTTAAGTAGAAGCAGTTCAGTTTCTTCAAGTTTGTCTTCAAGTCTTTTGGTGTCCCCTAGTGCAAGCAGTTCAGAATCTTCAAGTTCCTCTTCAAGTCTATCGACGTCTCTAAGCACAAGCCGTTCAGTTTCTTCAAGTTTGTCTTCAAGTCTATCGGTGTCCCCTAGTGCCAGCAGTTCAGAATCTTCAAGTCTATCGACGTCTCTAAGTAGAAGCAGTTCAGTATCTTCAAGTTTGTCTTCAAGTCTATCGCCGTCCCTCAGCACAAGCAGTTCAGTTTCTTCAAGTTTGTCTTCAAGTCTATCGGTGTCGCCTAGTGCCAGCAGTTCCGAATCTTCAAGTGTATCGACGTCTCTAAGTAGAAGCAGTTCAGTATCTTCAAGTTTCTCTTCAAGTCTATCGCCGTCCCTCAGCACAAGCAGTTCAGAATCTTCAAGTTTGTCTTCAAGTCTATCGGTGTCGCCTAGTACAAGCAGTTCAGAATTTTCAAGTCTATCGACGTCTCTAAGTAGAAGCAGTTCAGTATCTTCAAGTTTGTCTTCAAGTCTATCGCCGTCCCTCAGCACAAGCAGTTCAGAATCTTCAAGTTTGTCTTCAAGTCCATCAACGTCTCTAAGTACTAGCAGTTCAATGTCTTCAAGTTTCTCTTTAAGTCTATCGGCGTCCCCTAGCGCAAGCAGTTCAGAATCTTCAAGTTTGTCTTCAAGTCTATCGACGTCCCTCAGCACAAGCAGTTCAGAATCTTCAAGTTTGTCTTCAAGTCCATCAACGTCTCTAAGTACTAGCAGTTCAATGTCTTCAAGTTTCTCTTTAAGTCTATCGGCGTCCCCTAGCGCAAGCAGTTCAGAATCTTCAAGTTTGTCTTCAAGTCTATCGACGTCTCTAAGTAGAAGCAGTTCAGTATCTTCAAGTTTGTCTTCAAGTCTATCAACGTCTTTAAGTAGAAGCAGTTCAGTTTCTTCAAGTTTGTCTTCAAGTCTTTTGGTGTCCCCTAGTGCAAGCAGTTCAGAATCTTCAAGTTTGTCTTCAAGTCTATCGACGTCTCTAAGCACAAGCCGTTCAGTTTCTTCAAGTTTGTCTTCAAGTCTATCGGTGTCCCCTAGTGCCAGCAGTTCAGAATCTTCAAGTCTATCGACGTCTCTAAGTAGAAGCAGTTCAGTATCTTCAAGTTTGTCTTCAAGTCTATCGCCGTCCCTCAGCACAAGCAGTTCAGTTTCTTCAAGTTTGTCTTCAAGTCTATCGGTGTCGCCTAGTGCCAGCAGTTCCGAATCTTCAAGTGTATCGACGTCTCTAAGTAGAAGCAGTTCAGTATCTTCAAGTTTCTCTTCAAGTCTATCGCCGTCCCTCAGCACAAGCAGTTCAGAATCTTCAAGTTTGTCTTCAAGTCTATCGGTGTCGCCTAGTGCAAGCAGTTCAGAATTTTCAAGTCTATCGACGTCTCTAAGTAGAAGCAGTTCAGTATCTTCAAGTTTCTCTTCAAGTCTATCGCCGTCCCTCAGCACAAGCAGTTCAGAATCTTCAAGTTTGTCTTCAAGTCCATCAACGTCTCTAAGTACTAGCAGTTCAATGTCTTCAAGTTTCTCTTTAAGTCTATCGGCGTCCCCTAGCGCAAGCAGTTCAGAATCTTCAAGTTTGTCTTCAAGTCTATCGACGTCCCTCAGCACAAGCAGTTCAGAATCTTCAAGTTTGTCTTCAAGTCCATCAACGTCTCTAAGTACTAGCAGTTCAATGTCTTCAAGTTTCTCTTTAAGTCTATCGGCGTCCCCTAGCGCAAGCAGTTCAGAATCTTCAAGTTTGTCTTCAAGTCTATCGACGTCTGTAAGTAGAAGCAGTTCAGTATCTTCAAGTTTGTCTTCAAGTCTATCGCCGTCCCTCAGCACAAGCAGTTCAGAATCTTCAAGTTTGTCTTCAAGTCTATCGACGTCTCTAAGTAGAAGCAGTTCAGTATCTTCAAGTTTGTCTTCAAGTCTATCGCCGTCCCTCAGCACAAGCAGTTCAGTTTCTTCAAGTTTGTCTTCAAGTCTATCGGTGTCGCCTAGTGCCAGCAGTTCCGAATCTTCAAGTCTATCGACGTCTCTAAGTAGAAGCAGTTCAGTATCTTCAAGTTTCTCTTCAAGTCTATCGCCGTCCCTCAGCACAAGCAGTTCAGAATCTTCAAGTTTGTCTTCAAGTCTATCGGTGTCGCCTAGTACAAGCAGTTCAGAATTTTCAAGTCTATCGACGTCTCTAAGTAGAAGCAGTTCAGTATCTTCAAGTTTGTCTTCAAGTCTATCGCCGTCCCTCAGCACAAGCAGTTCAGAATCTTCAAGTTTGTCTTCAAGTCCATCAACGTCTCTAAGTACTAGCAGTTCAATGTCTTCAAGTTTCTCTTTAAGTCTATCGGCGTCCCCTAGCGCAAGCAGTTCAGAATCTTCAAGTTTGTCTTCAAGTCTATCGACGTCCCTCAGCACAAGCAGTTCAGAATCTTCAAGTTTGTCTTCAAGTCCATCAACGTCTCTAAGTACTAGCAGTTCAATGTCTTCAAGTTTCTCTTTAAGTCTATCGGCGTCCCCTAGCGCAAGCAGTTCAGAATCTTCAAGTTTGTCTTCAAGTCTATCGACGTCTCTAAGTAGAAGCAGTTCAGTATCTTCAAGTTTGTCTTCAAGTCTATCAACGTCTTTAAGTAGAAGCAGTTCAGTTTCTTCAAGTTTGTCTTCAAGTCTTTTGGTGTCCCCTAGTGCAAGCAGTTCAGAATCTTCAAGTTTGTCTTCAAGTCTATCGACGTCTCTAAGCACAAGCCGTTCAGTTTCTTCAAGTTTGTCTTCAAGTCTATCGGTGTCCCCTAGTGCCAGCAGTTCAGAATCTTCAAGTCTATCGACGTCTCTAAGTAGAAGCAGTTCAGTATCTTCAAGTTTGTCTTCAAGTCTATCGCCGTCCCTCAGCACAAGCAGTTCAGTTTCTTCAAGTTTGTCTTCAAGTCTATCGGTGTCGCCTAGTGCCAGCAGTTCCGAATCTTCAAGTGTATCGACGTCTCTAAGTAGAAGCAGTTCAGTATCTTCAAGTTTCTCTTCAAGTCTATCGCCGTCCCTCAGCACAAGCAGTTCAGAATCTTCAAGTTTGTCTTCAAGTCTATCGGTGTCGCCTAGTGCAAGCAGTTCAGAATTTTCAAGTCTATCGACGTCTCTAAGTAGAAGCAGTTCAGTATCTTCAAGTTTCTCTTCAAGTCTATCGCCGTCCCTCAGCACAAGCAGTTCAGAATCTTCAAGTTTGTCTTCAAGTCCATCAACGTCTCTAAGTACTAGCAGTTCAATGTCTTCAAGTTTTTCTTCAAGTCTATCGGCGTCCCCTAGCGCAAGCAGTTCAGAATCTTCAAGTTTGTCTTCAAGTCTATCGACGTCTCTAAGTAGAAGCAGTTCAGTATCTTCAAGTTTGTCTTCAAGTCTATCTCCGTCCCTCAGCACAAGCAGTTCAGAATCTTCAAGTTTGTCTTCAAGTCCATCAACGTCTCTAAGTACTAGCAGTTCAATATCTTCAAGTTTTTCTTCAAGTCTATCGGCGTCCCCTAGCGCAAGCAGTTCAGAATCTTCAAGTTTGTCTTCAAGTCTATCGACGTCTCTAAGTAGAAGCAGTTCAGTATCTTCAAGTTTGTCTTCAAGTCTATCGCCGTCCCTCAGAACAAGCAGTTCAGAATCTTCAAGTTTGTCTTCAAGTCTATCGACGTCTCTAAGTAGAAGCAGTTCAGTATCTTCAAGTTTGTCTTCAAGTCTTTTGGTGTCCCCTAGCGCAAGCAGTTCAGAATCTTCAAGTTTGTCTTCAAGTCTATCGACGTCTCTAAGTAGAAGCAGTTCAGTATCTTCAAGTTTGTCTTCAAGTCTTTTGGTGTTCCCTAGCGCCAGCAGTTCAGAATCGTCAAGTTTCTCTTCAAGTCTATTAACGTCCCCTAGTGCAAGCAGTTCAGAATCTTCAATTTCTTCTTCAACTATATTCACGGTCCCTAGTGCAGGCAGTTTAGTATCATCAAGTTTCTCTTCAGGTCTATCGACGTCCCCTAGTGCAAGCAGTTCAGAATCTTCAAGTTTTTCTTCAAGTCTATCGATGTCCCCTACTGCAAGCAATTCAGAATCTTCAAGTTTCTCTTTAAGTCAATCGAGTGGGACGTCTTTGAGCAAAATTAGAACAGAAACTTCAAGTTTTTCTTCACGTCTATCGACGTCCTCCAGTGCAACCAGTTCAGAATCTTCAAGTTTCTCTTCAAGTCTATCGATGTCCCCTAGTGCAAGCAGTTCAGAATCTTCAAGTTTGTCTTTAAGTCAATCGACGTCTTTGAGCACAATTAGTACAGAAACTTCAAGGTTGTCTTCAAGTCTATCCACGTTCCCTAGTGCAGGCAGTTCAGAATCTTCTAGTTTCTTTTCAAGTCTATTGACGTCCCCTAGTGCAAGCAGTTCAGAATCTTTAAGTTTCTCTTCAAGTCAATCGCCAGCCCCTAGTGCAAGCAGTGTAGAATCTTCAAGTTCCTCTTCTGGGCTATCGACGTACCCTGGCACAAGCAGTACAGAATCTTCAAGTTTCTCTTCAAGTCAATCGACTTCCCCCAGTGCAAGTAGTTCAGAATCTTCAAGTTCCTCTTCAAGGCTATCGACGTCCCTTGGTACAAGCAGTTCAGTTGCTTCAAGTTTCTCTTCAAGTCTATCGACGTCTCTAAGCAGAAGCAGTACAGAATCTTCAAGTTTCTCTTCAAGTCTATCGACGTCTCTTAAAGCAAGTAGTACAGAATCTTCAAGTTTCTCTTCAAGTCTATCGACGTCCCTTAAAGCAAGCAGTTCGTCAAGTTCCTCTTCAAGTCTACCGACGTTCCCTAGCACAAGCAGTTCAGTTTATTCACGTTCCTCTTCAAGTGTATCGACGTCTCTAAGCACAAGCAGTTCAGTATCTTCAAGTATGTATTCAAGTCTATTGGCGTCGCTAAACACAAGAAGTTTATATTCTTCAAGTTTCTCTTCAAGTCTTTCGACGTCCCTGAGCACAAGCAGTTCAGTTTCTTCAAGTTTCTCTTCAAGTCTATCGCCGTCCGTCAGCACAAGCAGTTCAGTTGCTTCAAGTGTGCATTCAAGTCTATCGATGTCACCCAGCACGAGTAGTTCAGTGTCTACAAGTAGATCTTCAAGCCCATCGACGGCCCTCAATAGAAGCAGTTCAGTTTATTCGATTTTTTCTTTAAGTGTCTCGACATCTCTCAGAACGAGCAGTTCAGTTTCTGCAAGTCGGTCTGCAAGTGTGTTGACGTCTCCCAGCACAAGCATTTCAGTTTCTCCTAGTACCTTTTCAAGTCTAACGACGTTCCACAGCACAAAGAGTTCTGTTTCCTCAAGTACCTTCTTAAGACTAACGACGTCCCTCGCCACAAAGGATTCTGTTTCCTCAAGTATCTCTTCAAGTCCAACAACGTCTTTTAGAAGCACTTTAAGTTCTACAACTTTGTTTATTTCCACGCCACTTATCAAGAGTTCACCAGTTAACATTAGCAGTCTAGCAAGCATCTCGTCGCTGACGCCCGTAACTACAACTGTGCCCGTTTCTGCTATTCTTTCTACAGGGACCTCGATAAGCCAAATGGCTTCGTCATCAGTAGGTAACGGTTTTGTAATTCTTTACAATAGACACACAAATTCGCGCTGGCATTAGAGAATAAGGGTGCCTTTCCTGTTTCCTTATCTTAACAAAAGGAACAACACTTAATTCAAGACAGTATCCTCTGTTTGGCATTTATTTTGAGCTTGTATGGCTGAGAGTGCTCTTCGTATAATAGTTAAGGCTATGTTTACACATTTCTTGTTCTTTTTTCTTCATTCAAAGCACTTCCGTATGTCAACAACATGTATCCTTACGGCCTGGAGCAAGGTGATAGGGAGTTTCGTCTCAGCGACTCGCCATATTACTACGGTGGTTACTGCCTGGAGATCAAAACAGACCGTTTTGGATTTCCTTTCTTCGGAGATCGGCATTACAAATTATATGTAGGTATCCTCTTTCTGTCTTTCAAATTGACTCATCAGACACCATAGCTAAACAATATATTATTATTACTAATATTAGTTCGCGTCTAAGTTGAATATTAGGGCCGAAAACAACAGTATAGACATTACGCCTTCAATATTGTTGCTGGTGGCCTTCACTAAGCCTGCATAGCAAGCGTTTTTGCCAAACTTTCCTGCGTTTTCTTTGCTATTTCGCCACCTTCGCGCGGTCAATGCGAAAGGGAAAAAATGCTACCGAGGTAGGGGGAACCTTCCCATCATCAGATCATGCGTCTTGGCACAGGGCCAAGTTGGTCTAAGGTTACGTACGACAGGATCGAGTGGATGTTGCCGTACAAGATATTAAAGTTTTCTTGACATGCGAGCTTTCTGCAATAAGGTGGTTATAGTTTACTGAATTACTAATGACGCGACCAGGAGGCCAAAGTGAGCAATATCGCGGTATGGCGCGCGATTACTGAGTACAACAACATCAGTACATAGTCACTAGAGTCACTAGATGCCTACTTGCTTTGCTTCGTAGATATGTCGCAACGGCAAAATCCAACTCAATTATGAATGGAGCTGGAGGTGGCCACAAAAGTTTGGTGTCTACCGATGGTTTAACAATATGGCAATTATTGCACCATTCTGGGCCAGGACGGATCAGTCCATAGCTTTTAAGGCTAATTATTCAAAGGTGTATTATCACGTGTACTCACAAATCAGAGAAAACACTGTTGAAAGCCAAACCAGCGAAGTTTTGAGCATGGCATCGGGACACGTTCAACGCTACGACAAAAGTAGAAAATTTGTCAACTTTAGAGCGACTTGGGTTCTGGTTGTGACATGGGAAAACCTCTGCCCTTATGTGTACTATCCATACTGGTTCTACTGGTACAACTGGGGGATCACAAGGCTGCAATGCCCCGGGGTAAGAGTGTCTGCCATGTTTTTTCCATGGAGTAGAAAAGAAGTTTCTCACTAGACGTACAAAGCAACGTTGATCTGGGAGCCGATTAATTGCAGTTATCTTTTCAATTGACTTCTCATCAAAATGTAAAAATGTTGCTAAATTAGGTCACGGAAATCAAATCTAAAAAGGGTTATGTTTGTGATTAGTGAGAACCGCAAATGTTTGTGATATGAAAAAGTGATGCAGTGATGGCAACCGTTACCTCTCCCTGTGAAACCTGTTTCAGTCCGTACAGTATGACTAACTCACATTTGAGAAACAAACTTTAGGAATGATAAATTTTTTTCAAGGCATTTTATTTCTAAAATGTAATATCCAACTCCTTTTCCTTTAGTAAAACACACTTTTTTCTTTAATGGGACATCTAATAAATACTGCGACATTACTGTTGTGATGGTTCCTAATTTTTTTTTCCAGAGTAACACCTTTCAAGCTGTGATTGTCACAAATGGGCTTAACACATTCTTGCTGTACAATTACCCCAGAAGAGGAATTGAGTGGGTTGTTCCAGTAGTTCTGTAGGTTATTTTCATTTTGCTCTCTGAGATTTCATTTTATTTCTTGATTCGAAAGACTGAGTTTTTGGTTTTCTTAAAGGGGCTCTTTCAGGGAGGTTTTGCTGTTTTCCGGCGGAAACTTGACAGAAATGCTTCTTAAAGACCTTTACTGATGTTGAAGCATTCCATGAAATGTAGGAAGAAAAAATCGATCGATTTGTTGCGTTGCGTTTAAGATGACGTTTGAGAATTTAAAAAATTTAGCCTAATTTTTGGGCGAAAGGCCCTTCTGGGAAGGCTTTCGCCACTATGTCATGGCGTTCAGTGAGTGAAAGCGTAACCATCTAGATTGCGCAATACAAAACACAATAACCTTTTGGTGTACTATTCAGCCTGAGCCACATACAGTCATAGACTGCCTATTTTTGAAAATGCAATCCATATCAGAAGACAGTATTTATCACTGCAGTAACAGTCTCAAATGCTTCATTATTTTTGGGTTTTCCCTGATTTAAAAAGTCATCTTTTAGCATTTTACAGCGGACTGAAATAGTGATAGAGCTCCTTTAACAAATCCAGTAAGATACATAATGCTACAAGCAAAGTTGAATACGATCACTGATTAATTTGCCTCAACTGGAAGCAGAAAATTATCACAATGACTACCACTTCTTTTAACAGGTCTGACTTCAATTACTACACCTACTGGAGCAGCTGGTACGGTCTCCCTGTTGGAGGGTGGAATGCTGGAGATAATGGAAAAAACTACTTAAACATGAAGGGGTGAGGAAAATAGGTTTCACTTTCATCTTAGCAGTTTGGTCGTTTCAGTTTTGTTTTTAGATGCAAACTTTAAGCACAAGGGGGCCGTTAGATATCTATCAGTTCAGTAAAATCGTTGAAAGTGAGATGAATTACAGTTCGCTGCGAGACCAGCACCCAACTATCTTTGTGCTAACCATTCCTCACTTTAAACATGAACTAATATATTCGTTCGTCTTTTCGCACAACATGTACAAAACGACTAAGTAACGAGAAGACTTTGTACGGAATGCGTAAAGAACTTTTCGACCCTATAAACAAAGTCTCAAAGTATTTTTTACTAATCTTGCATGAACCGTTCACGTGTTGATTGATGAATTTCTCCAAGCCGAGTAAAGTCACCAAAAATTGGCATCATGGAGGAATAATTAGACACGCGTTGAATTCTAATAAATACCTCCTACTAACCGAGTTCTTGATCCGTATAGTAAATTATGGACAACGGGCCGGAATGCAGTCAGCAAAATTGACCAATGACAGCGAGCGTAGTAATTGAGAAATACTGATAAACAACAAATGTTCGGGCATCTCGCTTCAAAATCATTTACCTAATAAGTTTCCGCGTTGGAGTCTACAATATTAACAACAATATTAAATCCAACTCGACACTGGCCTTTTTGAGTGTTGGCCTTAGGGTTACGAGGAGCTCATTTTGATTTTTTTTACTAAACTCGTGGCTCTTATTATTTTTATGAGAATTCAAGAGATTCGTTCTCGTTAACGTTCATATTCCTTTTATAGCTCCGGGACTGTACTGGGAATGTTGAATCTTGATGAAAAGAAAGGAAACACTGATTTGATTGGAAGATATTTTTGGCGGATTGAGGACAGCGACGGTATCGGTTCCTTAGCGAAGTGTTTCAGTTGGGCTCTTCTTCAAGAATACGTGAACTTTCCTTTTTGGTATAACTGGCTGATGCGATGGGATTGGCGTATGGCTTGTCCTTGTACTGAATGGCAGGCGTGGTTGGATAGGGGGAGATTCCGTTGGGACTGGTATTCGTGGCCCGATTATTGCTATGAGTCGAGACGCTCAAAATCTTTCTTTCATTACAGTCGTAAAGAGGGACTGATACTTTTTAGGATGAAACAAAGGTGTTGTTACTCCTCGGACTGGAGAAACTGGGGTGCACTTAAGGTTGGAGCACCTGACGGGGGTCGCGTCAAAGTGGAAGCTTATTATTATTGGTCGAATCGCCTTAAAACGGTTTACACTGATCTGCAAGCCTACAAGTACTGTTGTGCTGACGTTCCTCTCTGCGATTTGTTTTACTATTATCGCCCATCTGATAACTGCCGCTTTTATAGACCTCCTCGTAGACGTAAGTTCTGTCTGTTATTGAAGTTGTTTTTGGACTAATTGACCGATGATCCGTAAAAAGGAGATAAGGATGGATTGAATAAGCGACTTACTGACTGACTGACTCACTGGCTGAGTGAGGCAGCGACTGGCTGACTTAACGAGTTGAATGGACGACTAAGAGAACGACTGGAGAATTGTTGGCGATGAACGGCCGTCTTAGAGGCTACCTAAATTAGTCAATGAATAATAAAACGAACGAACGAACGAATGAGAAAATGAACGAACGAACGGACAAACGAATGAACGAATGAACGAATGAATGAATGGACTGTTTAGGCGACAGCCTCTTTTCGTTTATCTCGTAGGTTGGTTTTGCTGTGATCCTCATTTCAAGACTCTCGATGGTGGAAATTACACATTTAATGGCCTCGGCGAGTATGTGATGATCGATGCACAAAACGGAACGTTTCAGCTTCAGGCCAGGACAGTCCTTGCTCAGGGAAACTCAACAACTGCTACTATTTTCACAGCTGGGGCTGCTAAAGAAGAAAATACGAGCATTGTTGAAGTGAAAGTGAGGAAAGGAGGTAAAGTTTGAGAAATGGTAAAATCTCAATTCGTCACCTGATAAATGATCATGAAACAGACCGGCGACATGGCTTGATTAAAGGGGGTAGTTTCTAGAGAAACTGTGGTGCTGCGTCGGTGGGGAGTTTTACGCAAAAATTGGTTTTATCAACAGAGTTGATCATGCAAATCGACCACCGTACAGGGATTCTAAAAGCTGACGTTTCGAGCGTTACCCCTTCGTCAGAGCGAATACTGGAATTATGGGTTGTGTGTTGTTTATATAGTAGAGGAGGAACTACGCTATTGGTGGTAACATGGAAACGTGAAATATAGGAATACATTAGTTTAATGAAAAGCGTTTTTCTAGCTATACCGTGGAGATTAAGGGTGCCGATTTGGAAGATGAATTTTTGTTCCAGATTCTTGCGGTTTTCCGTCGTACCTTGATGTAGGGAAAGGACGCAGATAGACATGTGTTGTTTGGAGTGGTTAGGGAGATTAAAATTGACATGGCTTGATGTACTCTGGTTTGAAAATGAATGAATTGGGTAAATTGTAACTTTTTAAGTTACATTAATTAATCTTCAATTCAGAGTAGCATCGAGCTATGTCTGCTTGTCGACCTGATTGCGGTGTTAATCTGAACTTGGTATGAAATAAACGAATTTTCATCTAATGATTCCGAAACTGAACTTCTAATTGCTACGACAAAAATCTGGCCAGTTGCTTAAACTTGTTAGGTCAAAGTTTGTTCTAACAGTAGCAACCATGAACCTCATGTCCATCAAAATTAACAAGTCAACAACCAAATTTTAGGCAATCGTAGAATGACACCTTTGCCAGAGAGTCACAAGCAATAAGATCACTCAAACATTTCTCCACCACTGGCACTCTTCACCCTCCACATTTTCTTCGTCTCTCCCTTCCAGTTTTTACTGAAAGCACATCTTACCTCACATGTTGAAGATAGCACAAGCGATATATGATTGGCTGCTAAGCGTGCGGATTTACTTTGCGGCGTTACAAACGTTTGCTTCACCCGGCGATTCTCGCAAATAAAAGCGACAAAACTCACAGCGACACCTTTCCTGCTTGCAAATGAGACAAAAAATATCTTAACCCTTTAAAATTATGAATGACGAGGAACTGATTCAGACGATGAGTTTTACTATGCTGGAGAGGAAGAACAAGCCATGCAAAATGCGACTTCCGGTACAATACAGTTCTTTTTTTCATTTTTATAGGATAAAAGTAACCTATTAACCTCGTCCGTTCTGTCATTAAAGGGAAAATAAATCTCAGACCTCGGCCTTGGTATTGAATACATCAAACCCTCAGTTTGAGATTTCCCTGTAATGACCTCACTCTTTGTTAATAAGTACTACATAATTGGGCATGATGATGTTCTTATTCAATCGTATGACGCTCTTATATCATTGTATATTTCGTCTATTCCTAGGTGGCATTATCATTTTGATTGATCACTCATTTTACAGTGGTTACAGTAATCTCACCAACCAAAGTGTAAGCGTTGGAGGTAACATCTCCTTCTCGAAACCTGAAGAAAACTGTTTAGAGGTTTCTTTCCCTTCAACAACAGCAGTCAAATTCTGCGAACAAAAAGAAATGCTCTCTTTTGTTGTAACTCCCGGAGATGATTTTAAAAATGCCACAAAAGGGTTGCTGGGAACTTGGAATGACAACCCGGATGACGACTACACATTGCCTGATGGGAAGGTGCTACCACCCTCCTCCTCGTTCAGGGACATTCACTTCCAGTTTGGTGTTAAGTGTGAGTACATATTTCAATGCTGTAAGTCTACCGCACACTAGCCGATTTTTTGACAGCCGAAGAAAAATCTTCACTTGTCGGCTAGTGTGCGGTGAATTTAGACAAGTCTGCGACAAGATCGGGACTTGTCGGGCGATATCTGACAGTGCTAGATCTCAAAACGTCTTGTCGGGCCTTGTCAGCTAGTGTGCGGTGGACCAAGACAATTTGTCAGGGCTCGTGCGCTCCTCAACCAATTAAAAAACGGCATGAGAGTCACGTGAACAAGCGCCTTTTCCAACATAGGGGAGATCGAAACTGAGATCAGCGCGGAGATCAAGCAATGCGGCAAAAAATCGGCTAGTGTGCGGCAAGCTGATGCCGCGACAAATTTTAAGGTCATTCCCCAGAAAAAGAAGTCAAATTAGACTTGATTTGAAACTTTGCAAGGTGGTTGCCAACGTCAAAAACATCAAAGAAATGCAATAAAAAGAGAGGTTCCCCATGTCCGTTTTCATGCTTTGAGGCTTTAGTTTATACCTACTTTAATACATTGGTAGCACAGTTTAAGTTGTAGCCGAAAGTGGTCTGACACTATATAATTTACAAAAATGGGACAGAAACAATGGGATATAGGTTTTATTCTGTCAAAAGCACATCATGGTCGAAATTTAACCTCTCAAAGGTGAAGAAAAAATGAACTAATAAAAGATTAGTCATGTTTTTTGCGTCTGTGCTTTACCACTGAAGTTTCAATAGCCTCATCGTAAAGGAGATCTTCTGTGAATAATAAAAAACTGGAAAATATAAGAAATAAAAAGCATGGGTCCCCATACTCTTTTGGGAGAAAATCACCATTTATCTATTCCTAGGGAATGACTCCTTCAGAAAACTGCAATGTTTTGAACATGCATGCGCTCGTGCGCACGCTGCTGACGCAAGAAATTATGCGCAGTAATGATGCGCAATGCAATTCAGAGGAATTACCTAGTCCTAGGACAAAAAATCAGCAAGTGTGCGAAGGCCTGTCGTCATTCCGTTTTTTCAGGTATTCAACAGTTTAGCTAGGGCAAGGCACTGACGAGGATGGTTCTATAAGTAGCGAGTGAAGGTATTCTTATGAGACGTTAAGAGAAAATTGGTTATCTTCTTTGTGTACAAAGCCAAACCGCGTTACTCGTAGCTTAATTTAAAACTCATAAACATTGATTTGCTCCGAGCTGATATCGTTGTAAAAGCTGCAGACTCTTATGATGAAAAGTCAGTTATTTTTACTCAGTAGCTGCGGTAACTTTGTATCGTTTCAGGGCAAATAAACCAGTCCCAGTCCTTATTTACTTATGCTCCAAATGAAAGCGTCTCCACCTTTGCCAAGCTGGATTTCGAGCCCATGTTTGCTGATAACATCACATGGCAAAACAACAGCCTAAGGCTTGCAGCTGAAGCCCAATGTGGAGATGATTATGAATGCCTTTTTGACGTGGCATCCACAAGAGACCTGTCTGTTGGCATGGTAACAAAAGATATCAATATTCAGTTGGTGAATGAGACAAATACTCTTGGTAAGTATTAAGCATGTGTATGATTGGATTGTGATATACCGTCAACACTTACGATTTGGAGAAGTGTTCCAGAAAAAATGGAATTGCATAAACCATAAAACAGTTGGCAAAGCTGTTGACTAGGACAATAAATTCTTAATTGAATTCCAACTCGATCTCGTAGGCCGGGGGCAATAAAAAGGGCGCGTTTCGAAAAAGGCAGGAATTGGCCAAAAAAAAAAAAAAAGAATGGCGGAGTGTGTCATAAACACTTTTAACTCTGCCTAAGGAAAGCAGTTCAAATGCCATAGATGGAACTGTGTAGGCATGTTCCCTTCGGGTAGCAGCATTTAAAGCAATGACTCGTTTGTCAAGGCAGCCGCCGTCCTGATCTAAAAAGGCACCTAAGTACCCGGTACTCTCCCAATATTAAACCCTGTAGCACAGCGTTGTTATAACCGTTCTTCAGTGTGCTGCGTGAAAGGTGGCTGTGTGTAAATGTAGTAATCAGTATGAAGTTTCCCTTTGTACTATCAACACCTTATAAAATAGAGTGGTCATGAGAAACAAGATCACACAAGATGAATTTTCTTGATGTTCAGACAATTTTTACCAACTACTTCTATATCAAATGAATATTAGTTACGAGCCAGGCAAAAGGCTGTAATATTGGAACTTATTAGTTAAAGTTGCTGTATTTTTCTTACCTTGTTGCGCAGACAATTTCCCGCCCAAGATAATAAACAATTCGAGCTCAATAAATGCCACACTTGGTTCAACTGTTCAGTTGAATATCACAGGGGAGGATACAGACACGATCGCGTTTAGAGTGATTAACAAACCTTCAGGAGCCACAGTGAACCAAATTGGAAACGTGCTTAATTTCACTTGGCTTGTTACATCAACACGAAAGGTATGTCCCGACGCATTCAACACGGAATTCTTCATCTTCATACTTATATCTTGAGGTAAAGAATATATTTTTCTTTTCTTCACAGTCCAACCTGTCGTTTGTTGCTACAGACGATAAAGGTGCAAGTACGACCTGGAGTCCCTCAATTAACATGTGCGCCTGCGATCACGGAGGACAGTGCATCCAACCGGAAGAAGGTGATCCGATCAACACTGATAGCAGATTTGTTTATATGGGTTGCGCATGTCAGGGAGGTTACACAGGAAGATTCTGTGATAGTAACATTGACGCCTGCGAGATGAATGGTCAGCCGTGTTATGCAGGTGTGGAGTGCATAGATCTTCCACCGCCAGCCAATGCCAGTGGATATAAATGCGGACCCTGTCCAACCGGCTATACTGGAAGTGGCGCGCAGTGTGCAGGCATGTATTAGTTTACTTAATCGAATACATGCGAATGGTATCTTTACTTCGTTTTTCACTTGAAAATGTGGTTGAAGAACGTTTTGTTTTGAAACTTCTTCCAAACTGCAGGAATTGAGTACTGGAGTAAATAAGACGGCCTTTAGCAGCCCTTTTCTTCTCATTCATAACATATGAAATGAAAAGCAAGTGAAGAGTTAAAACCAATTACTATTAAAGATGAGATTTTGCAACATTAACTGTTAGTCTCATTGAACTCAAGGAGTTTAACAGTGCGGCTCACGAGGTTTAAGGACAGGATCACAAAGTGGATTTTTTTGATATTTTAAGAACTTCTCCCCACTTCTTCTACAGGAAATGTGTAGGGGCAACAAATGAGAATTTAATGTTTAATCTTAGGGTTCAAAGGTTGACGCAGTAATTATGTCTATTTTGCAGAATTTGATGAATGCCAAAGTAATCAATCAAACAACTGTACTCAAATCTGTGTCAATGTTCCGGGTTCCTTTAAGTGTGATTGTCGTGACGGATACAAGCTGAAGACAGATAGAATAAGCTGTGAAGGTAAGACTGCTATTATTAAGTTTGATTAATTTGAATCTTACGCACGGAATTAATTAATGATCATGATCTTGAAGAAAAATTCGAAGAATCTTCCATTACCTGCTGAAGATTTAATTTTTCGCGAATGAGCGCAGTAATTGTTGCTTTGAGTTTTCTTCCATCCTTCTTGTTCTTTTCTAACAGATATCAATGAGTGTGAGTTACGAAATAACTGTACACAGCGGTGTGTCAACACACAGGGGAGTTACACATGTTCTTGCTACCAGCATTTTGAAATAGATCCCGCTGACTGGACAAATTGTGTCGGTAAGTGTTATCAGAGAGAAATTATTTTGTTGAAACTATTTTGTTGGTACCCGAGATGCAAGTGAAGGATGTTGTATATAATCAAACATTCCTCACTATTTAAAATCAGTTATTATCATATACAATTGTTAGAGGTGACAACTCAAACAAACTTTGTTTGAGTTATGTTCGGAGCAACATTATGTGTAGTCTTAAGGTTTTCCGGAAATTGGGAAGGTCTTCCCGATTTTTTTAATGATCGAAATACAAATTTTGTTCGATGTTTTTCTTTTTTCTGCAATGTCGCAGGACTATGTTAAATTTGCCTGAAAAATTATTGAGTGTCCCGATTCCCGACAAAATCTTCAGATTCCTGGAGGAATTTTGTTTTTCTTGCGAAACAGACCTAGTTAGAATTGTTACCCTCAGTACCAAACGCTCGGTTTGCAAAAATTGGAAGAAAGAAAAGCGATTAAAAAAGCTTGCAAAATAAGTATTGAAAGACTGACATATTTAGCGTCTTTGTTAAGCTTACGTTTAGCGACTGAGAGCGGGAAATACAAAAGTGATGGAGGAGACGGAATGTCGCACGAACATCACGTGATATAGCTCCCATGGACGAGAACAGACGGGCGCAATATCGGAAAGGATTGCGTGACGAACCAAAGAAGGTCTGCGGAGGGTCCACAATAGGGTTCTCACATCCCGCTTTCCCGCCCATTTTTTCCTGTTAATCCCGCCTTTCTTCCCTTTTTTACTTGCGAATCCCAATCCCGCCCACTTTTCAAAGACGTTTTTGCTTTAGTTATTAATATGTTAATAATTAACGCAGAAAGTTTATAAAAATAAACATGAAAGGCTTACCTGTATGCAATGGGTAACGGATAAGTAACCAGAAATGAGTATTACCTTTCCTTCTTTAGACGTTTCACTGTTTTGTCTTGCTTTGTTTTTTTTTCCACGTATCAGTGAAAGAAAGAGATTGTTCACTCCCATATTCCTTGTCCTAGTTTTTTGGAAAACAATCAGCTGAGTATTTTAAGATGCGTGCTAGTTCGTGCGTCTGACATTCGGATCGGTCCCTAATCCTTTTCCTTTTCTTTAGATAGGAACATTTGGTCCATATTATCTCCATCCATCGAGTTGCATCGTCAAATTGCCGAAAAAATTAAAAAAAATCTAACTGAGTATTTTAGCAGAATATTGGCATACCTGACAGTTTCTTTCAAAGCTTTGAGCCCCCTCACTTTCTTTGAAACCTGTGCTCGGAACTTTTCTTTCCGAAAGAAGGCATTCCCGCTCGCACCCTTTTCATAACAAATGGCGACGCAATTTATGATGTCGCATACTTCATTTCCCGGTTCGTTCGGTAAGATTACGCTCACCGCTATCCGGCGTTGCCATACTGGCCACAACAAATCACTTGGCGCTCGTAGAAAGGTCGAAAGACTAGAATAACTAGAAAAGATCGGGACTGAGGACACTGAAGTCAAGAATACAGACACAAATGGACAGATAGAGACTAAAATGGAGAAATGTTATTTTTGTCAGAGGCCAACTCACAAAAGATCACAATAGGACTCAATGACATCATACAGTCTGATACTGACGTAGAGCAAGGGATAATGGATACGTTTGACAGGACCTGACAGGGTACAGAGCCGTTGCTATTCATTACTTGAAACCTGACACAGCTATACGCACAAAAGGTTCATTTCCGCCAGCTTCCGGTTTTTGCGCTGATACATGGTCAACTTATGATGAAGTCACGTTGGAATTGAAATCCCGTATCCCGCTCTGTTTCCTTGGCCAATCTCGCCTCCCATCCCTAAAAAAAACACGAATTCCCGCTCCCACTCGCAACTGAAATACCCGCTTCCGCCCTTGTTTTCGACTCAAAATCTAATATTACCGCGAAAAATAGCCAAATCCCGCATCCCGCGAAACCTATATATTTGACGTTCATGAAAGATGATCTTGCGATTGTGTCGGCGTAGGTGGCGACTATAAAACTTCAATTCTGACGTTTAGTCTCCAAAAAAGAACGTCACAAATTATCTGATCTTTGGCTCTGAAGCGGTGCCTTGCAAAGTGAGCTCTCCTCTTTGCCATTATCACGCAGACAGTTGGAATTTCTCCATAGGTCTGAGATTTGCTTCAACGATTGTTTTAAAAGTACTTTTGACCCGCATCAGTAATCAGTGATCGACAAAATTTATGATAAATTTCCTTTTCTAGCCACAAATCCGTGTTCATCTGGTCATGGCTGCCTACAGTTTTGCTTCAAAGGAAGCAACAACCAACCTACGTGCGCATGCTCTGCTGGCTACGTGTTGGAGAGCGACGGAAAGACGTGTAAAGGTACTGGATGAAATGCTCTTGTGAACTGTAAAATCTTACAAATTAAACAGACGGTGACGAACTCATTATCGCAAAACTCAAACTGACTTAATTACTTGTTATCATTGATAGGAAATATTTATTGCAACTTCATTCCTCAAAAACTAAAAACAGACTTTAGAACTGTACTGCTGGCCAATGAAATGATGTGGCATAATAAGTACGCTGGGAGAGGGGGTGGGTGAAATCTATAAATGTTTTGATGAGGGTATGCATGTCTCTATCATTTCTAGGCCTCAGACTAAACTGCTAAAAAGTTGGACAATTCCATATACCCCTTCCCAAGAAAAATCACATAAACAACAACATCAACAGGCCCGGGTAAAACAAAAATAATACAAGATCAACAGCAATGACAACAAGTGGTTTTCGACGGTAATCACAGGGAAATATGAGTGTTTCAATTTTCATGGTTTCACAATTTGACGAAAAAAAGTTTTTTTTCTGATCGGTGATAGCATAGCTCATAAATAATTTTTGGCAACAGATGGTCATATAACGTACAATCGCCTTTCGTAGTCCACGTAAATGTTTCTTCTACATATGTAGCTATTTCTTGGTATATTTTCCCTCCAGACATCAATGAATGTGATCCAGCAAGCCCTCTCCATCGTTGCGCTCAAATTTGTGAAAATATTCCTCGAAGTTACAAGTGTTCATGCCAGAAAGGATTTGAACTTAGCCGAGATGGTTACGACTGTCAAGGTACTACCTATTTTTCCGATGTTAAAATAATTTGTTTTAGTTATACATAGAGTCCTACTTCTTTTCAACAAACATTTAAAGTTAAGGAATTGCTTGGCCGTAAAATTAAATTTGGTTGAAAGGTTTATCCAGGAGATTAATGTAGTAAATTCAAATTGAAGTTTGAAGGCCGCCTGTCACAGCCAACCTGATGAAGAAGCAAGTGACGAAGAAACGGTCAACATTATTCTATTGAAAAAAACAGCACTAACAGTTTTTCAAACAACGGTTGCGATTTATATCCCAGCCACTTACATCATAATACCTGCACTGAAGGTTGCATTCAGTTAAGGAACAAACCAATTTGTATGACCACAGCCATGTACACGAAACGTCGCGCGTTATGTCTCAAATGACTCCATAGCGATTCATTCCAACAGTTGTATTCAATTTGAGAACTAACCGTGTGTGGTTTTCAATTTTCAGATATTAACGAATGTCTGGATGACGAGATGTTTAATTGCACGGATGAGTTTCACAAGTGCGTCAACACTCGCGGCTCGTACAAGTGTGAATGTGATCAAAACTTATACTTTATTGATGGAAAATGCAGAGGTAATATAAGAATTAAATAAATCAAATATTTTTACCTTATTGTTAGCAGTTTGAGGATTGATTTTTTGGAAAAATATTTGCACTGGATTTTCCGACCACAACCTCATCAGTAAGTACTGCCCAGGACGATTAGTACTTTTTTTCTCTGACCATTCAAATGACTGGTAACAATTTCCTGTTATGCCGTTTACTTAACAGTTTCCACATACTTCTAACGTTTTAGTTCGTGTGGAAGAAACCATAAGCTGTGATTACACAAATGAGAGTTTTTCAGCAGTACTTCTGTGGTGATATTTATTATGCTATACATAGTGGGTCTTAATTTTGAGTCAGCGAATGTAATCATTCAAAGTAAGTCTTTGAGCAGGACTCTCCCGTGGTGCTACTTATTTTGCGCCTGTACATACCTCTTACTAACCGAGTTCGAGGTCCGTACTGTAAGTTACGTACCGAGTTTTTTCCCGTTCGCTTATAATCAACGGGAAAAAACGAGGATCCGTAACTTACAGTACGGACCAAGAAAACGAGGTTAGTAGGATATTTATTATATCTCTGAGGTTAATCGGGATCGCGGAAAAGGAAACTTTCAAATTTAGCGGGCCGTACAGTGAAGTGTGGCCCGCTAAATTGATCAATCACAGCGTGCGTACTAACTGAGACATACAATAAAAAATCGAAGTAGTCTGGCAATTTTAATTAACAATTACAATTTTTAGTAAACAAACTGCATGTTTGTTTGTTCAATTTTTTTTTGAAATCGTCTGTTCTTGTTACTTAACCATCGTACGCTATATTGGCCGGCAAAGCAAAAGCACGTTACTTCCTTAGGTCTGGCCAAGAACGAGACTGCCCCCACCCCAGTGCTGCCAACACCACGACAGCCCTCAAAGATGGAGGAGGAACAAGCTGTTCAGATATCGATTGCAACGAAAGATGTTGTGAGTAACCAACCAACCAACCAACCAAAAACCACCCATCCATCCATCCATCCACCAACCCACCCATCCATCCATCAATCCATCCATCAATCCATCCATCCATTCATCCAATAATCAATCAATAAATCAATCAATCAATCTGTCGATCAATGAATCATTTTTACCTTTAAACAGTTTGAATGGGATTTCAACACGGACAAGTCTTTCAAAGAAAAACTGGCGTCTGTCACTTCAAGCTATTGCAATGAGAACAGGACAGAATGTGCACTGAAAGATTCAAGACGGAAAAGGTAGCCGTGTGTGATTTTTGTTAAATATAATGTTGTGATTTAAATTTGTTTTGGTTAAAACCGTTTTTAAACCAGTTAAATTTTTATTTCCCTTTGGGTCAAAGAAAACAAAGGAAGATAAAAATCAAACTGGACAGGTTTAAAAAAATTTAAACCAGGAGTAAACTTATACCGCAACATAAACATACATTCATGATGAGCGGAGTCGTCAATGAACAAACTACTGAATGTTTCCATAGCCAAATATCTAAGTAAGATCTTCTTGTGTTAAGAATTGTTTGATGATTGACAGTGTGCGAACACAGTGTATTGCGATAAGGAAACAAAAAAAAAGTTGTAGTTTTCTCCGTCGGTATATCTTGCATTGTGATGCAGACAGTTTGATGTAGTGAGGACAAAGACAATAGGCCGTTCCGAAATTCAAAAGGCAACTGGGGCGAGTTTCAAATTTGAAGTAATCGATAAATTGACACCATCACATGAAAGACAACATTTAGGTTGAACAGAGACCAAGTTACGGACCTTGAAACATGGTTCAAAATCCATACAAATGTCTCTAATTTTGTGGCAGCGTCCCCCCAAACCATACAAACTCTGTATTTTTTTTACGATTTCTGTGATATTCTTAAAACTTGTTAAACATATTGATTTTCACCTGAGTTATTTCCAAATAGTAGGTGGTTGACGATTTTTTACAGTTATCAGAAAACTGAACAATACTGAGGTTATATGGTTTTTGGGGACGCAGCCTCAAAATTAGAGGCGTTTGTATGGATTTTGAGCTATGTTTCAAGGTCCATAACTTGGTCTCTGTTCAACCTAAAAGAATCAAACTTGGTCAAACGACCAATCTCAATGTTGTCTTTCATGTAATTGTGTCAATTTGTCGATTACTTCAAATTTGAAGCTCGTCCCAGTTCCCTTTTGAATTTCGGAACGGCCTATGGGGCGAAGCCTCAGAAGTCCTCGTTTTGTGTTGGGTACTCTTTGCTCGCTTGTTTATCATTTACTTATTTATTTGTTCTATTTATTTATCATCAGACGCTCCCCCTTCTTAGATCTCTATACGACTGACCAAGTTCACCGCTTGCCTGGTTACCCTACCAACGCCTCGGACCCCGTTCTGGTTGCGTTTTATGTTCAGCAGCCCTTGGGTTTGTTTATCGGTAATGTTTCAGTACTACCTAGCAACACCCTGCTTGATATTGTTGTATTGTACAAGACAGAACTTGAAGGAGCTATTGGGGCAAACATCACTGATTGGAAAGCTCTTTTCATACTGCCGACAACGTTACCAACATTTGAGCAGGCGGAAGCGAGCACCAGCGATCTGTGGAAATGGGTGGCAATTGGTGTTAGTGTTGGAGTGGTCGTTATCATTTTGGTTATTGGCGTCCTGTGTTGGAGGTGAGTTCCCTTGAATTTGCTTCTAAGGCGTGTTTCTATCATAAAGCCAAACTAAAATAATTTTATTTATAGAGGTTTTCAGGGAGATCCTCACTCACTAATATAATCTAAGTACTAGTAATACAATGGCAGTAAAATAGAATGAACGGGGAGCAGATGTTTATTCCTCTTAACACCCCTAGTCTCTTTGCAACTTTGCGTTGCAATTCGTCGATATGATCATGTCAGGTTAGATACTGATTTATGGTCACGCCAAGATACTTTCTCTAGTCGGTCGTTATTTGCCACAAGAGCTATATCATTGAGCTGACTCAGTTTGGCGCGGTTTTCTATGATCATGCCTGATCGTGAACTTCGACTTTGTAACATTTAGTGTCGGCCTGTTGTCACGTAGCCGCCGATGTAATCGCTGCCAAGTCCTCATTTAGCTTTGATTGCATAACAGATGACGAATTTTCGTGACAGTAAGAAGCTATGTCATCCGCAAACAAAGTCTTACTTGAGTGATTTAGAACAGATTTAATTCCCAATTATATACACTAAGAATAACAGCGGACCAAGAATGCTGCCCTGCGGTACGCCCATGGTGATTTTAGCTGGTGGAGATAGTACGTTCTCACACATCGTTCGTTGAACTCGACAGGAGAGATATGAGCGGAACCATGGCAGACTTTTTCCTGCTACTCCTAGACTCTTAAGCTTGTTAATAAGGAGCAGGTGGTCAGCGGTGTCGAAAGCCTTGCGTAAGTCCAGGAACACTACTTCCGTCAAGCTCTGATCTGTGAGGGCGATTGAGGCGACCTGGATTTTGAGCGCTGTTGCCGGAAGCAAAACTGTGATTGTGATAACAGCTTGTTCTCTTCTAAAAAGGAACATAAATTAACATGCACTGCTATCTCTATAATCTTACTTACAGTTGGTAAAATTGATATTGATCGATAATTATCATTTAAGCACTATTCCCAGACACTACTACCAATTGCTTCAGTGTATACCAAACCGCTGGTACATCACTTACACACTATTATTAGAACTTGAGGCATAGGGTAGCTATTACTGGTTTCCAATGCTTTCGTTCTGTATATTGAAACGGGCCCAATTATTGAACATCAAGGTATGGAAATTGTTTCGGCAGAAAAGGTTGCCATATGATGATGGACTCAAACAACGAGCAGGAAACATGTGTGAACTACCTTAAGGGAATACCAATGCGCGAAATTGCCTGCAATGCTGAAGGTTAATAGCAAATACTATACGAAGTGTCCGTAGCCAACCAGAGCGCGTGAAAAACACGTGATTAGTAGGCTAAGTGTGGTCGTGCGTTCAGTTCAAAATAGTAACGCCTTGTTTGGTACGCTCTAATTAAGAATTAGACCCGTAGCCCGCAAGGGCGAAGGGTCTAATTGTTTTAGTTAGTATCCCAACTAGTCAGACAGAAAAGGCAATAATTACGTTAGGAAATTAAATGCAAGTTGAAGCAATATTTATTTAGGAATAAAACGAAATAAGAAAGCGTCACGCTCGAATGCTACTCGAGGACTATTACTAATAGTCCTTTAGTAGTATAGCCAATCAAAATGCAGTAGACTAGTTGGTTGATACTAATACTAAGTAGTGTAGAGTTTTCAGGAGCTGGGCTATTGAACTACGTTCATATTTGCTTTTTTTTCAGAGCGAAGAATAAGAGGAAAAGAAGAGCCACAATTACACCAGCTCAGGAAGATTTGCCTGAAGAACCGATCGTCATGGAAAGTTATAGAGCTGGAAGGTGGCCTAAACGCGAAAGAGCATGGGAAACAACGACAGATTTGACATGACGAACCTGCAGAAATCTGACATCTACGGTCTTTATTCGATCAAATATTTTCCAAAACTGTGGCGCAGTAACTATGTTAAATGATTGTTTATGAAAAGAGTAGTAAGAGATAAACCCTCCTTTATTGAAGCTATTTATAATTATATCATTATTATTATTATTATTATTATTATTATTATTATTATTATCATCATAACTATTTTATTTAATTTTATGCCCTATTCTACATTTTTAGTGTAGAACTTTTAATCACCTTTAAGTTTTTTTTGTTAATGTTTCCATAATAACTGTATATAGTTCCTGGTGACAAAATAAATGCCGGTGTATCTGGATGTAGGTGTAGACGTTACTAAAAACCGGCGGTTTGCTAAGGTATCAAGGAAAGCTGTGACGCACTGAAGAATGTTTATGCCAGACTATTTCTAAAGAAGAGATATTTTCCGCATAAGAAATGACTTAACGCCAGGCCCGTAGCAGGTGGAGGGGCAGACTCACGCAAACCAAAAACGTACCTCGTGTTAATGTTTTATGTCTCTGGTGTGAACAACACATCTGATAGTGACACAGGAGGAACATAATAACATGAACATATCGACATAGGCAAGGGCGTAGCTAGGGGGGGGGGTTCTGGGGTGCCCGTGACCCTCTTTAAGCCTTTGTTTAAGCAAATAACCTTCGATATTCAGGTGACAATCTGATGAGTACCCAGACACAGTGTGACCCCCGCCCCCTTGAAAAGTCCTGGCTACGCCCATGGACATAAGGATAAATTAAACTGATTTAACTTTATGTTATTATGACTATGTTGTTATGTCGTTATGTCACTAGTGTAAACCAGAAAACTTAAAGGACCGTACAAACGCTCGCAACATTGTTGGGCCCAACATGTTGCGAGCGTTTGCACACCATGTTGTGTGTTGTTGCATGTTGTTGCCACTTGTTGGAAGTTGTTGGCCGTTGGATGAAGTTTGACCAGTTTTTGTCGGCATTCGGTTTGTGCGGCTTTAAATAATGCACTTTTATCTTCCCAGAAGGATATCGTTGTGCTCACAGTTGTCACGACTAAGAACCCTTGCACTGTCTTTTTTGACGAACCGATTCCGAAAATAAACCGATTTTGTCCGGCTTTTCCTGCTCGCTTTACAATTCGTGGCTCAATTTGAAAACCACTGGGACGACAATTTCCTTGTTGAATACCCGGAATCAAGCTATTTCTGTAAAAGGGTTTCCCCCAGGGGTTTACACCCACAAAAGTATGGCAAAAACCCTCAATTCAGTTTTTACAGCCCTCGGCACCGAAATTATAACCGGGGCGAATAGTTCCGCTGGCGCCATGGTGAAAACGCGAACCTACAGTTTTCCCAATTTTAATTTGGGCGTCACCACGCACCTTGAGAAAAAACACGATGGGTAGCATTAGAGCAATATGAACTGTCACCTGCTTACAAAATCTCTTTGCTGTAAAATAAAGCAACTGTTTGTGAACAGGGGCCCAAAGCAGATGATAGTGGATTTTTAGCCAACCAAGAGCTTTTCGTTCCTTTATTTTTGCGGAAATGAATTCTTTGCAAATTCTTTCGGGAAGCTCAATAGGAAGATCTTTTATCATTTTTTTTATCATTTCATTTCTTTTATCATTTCATTTTTTCATTGTCTATTTTCGCAGCGGCTTTCTTTTGCTCCGGTGCAAAGTTCACGACAGGCGTTACTTCGCCTTTCAAACAGAAAACAAATTCTCCATCGAAAGCAACAACAAGAAGTATCCTGTCGCTGTATCCGACAGGCAACGTAGCAATGACGGCTTCTTGTTACTGGAATGCTGCAGGGAGGGGCCCCTCCTCGTCTAACTCCCTAAAAAGCTCTTCAAGAGCTTCTTCAGCTTCATTGGCTTGTTGCTGCTGGAATGCTGCAGCCATCGCGGTGTGTACCCGGAACCCCCCAGCCTATAAAAGGGCTAACTTTCTGGGCCACTTTTAGCTACTTTTGTGCTCGAGCCCCCTTCCGAGCCGCTTCTGGTGCCCCACCGGTATCTTTAGCCGACTCTGCCGCGCCCTTCTCTTGTTTTGGCCTTTTGGCTGGATTTGGCTCGGCCGGCACTTCCGCGTCCTAGGTTTTGGACACACGTGTAAAATGGTGAGTTCTGGGCCATTTTCTGCCGATACCAAAGGGGGCTGTGTTTCACCCGAAGGACCTTCCCGGGCCCAACTCCGGGGTGTTGGGTGGGCAGTTGGTCTTGGAGTGGTACTTTAGATGAAACACAGTTCCCTTTGGTATCGGGTGTGTAAAATGGCCCAGAACCACCATTTTACACGTGTGTAGTCGTGTCTGCTCCTGCCTCCTCCACACCCTCTTTTATGTGTCACTTATTGGAACGTAGACGAGTGGCGTACACGCGGAGCGCGAGGTGGGGAAGGGGAAAGATGACGTGATCCCGAGGGACTGGGGACAAAGGAGGTGTCCGATAGGGTTCTCTGTTACCGACTGCATGAGCGTCTGTTGGGAACTGCATCAATTCAAAGGAGTACACTGGGAACTGGTAATTCTTTCCAGATAGTTATTCTGGTAGAACAGAACTCGAAAATTAATAAGATGCGGATAGTTTAAGTAACTTCGTTTTCTGTCTAGAACATTTTTATCTTCTTTTTCTGTCCTTTCCTTTTTCCTTTTTGTGATTTTCATATGTTCAGGCTCATTGCTTATCATGTTAATAAAATGCGCTGGATACTTAAAATAACTTCATCTTCCTTCTAGAGAGTTTTTTCGTTTATGTGTTCCTGGTGTCATGTTGAGATGACCGACACAAAAGTCATAAGCGGTGTCTCACATAACAATGCCTCACTAACGAACGCTTGGGTCTGTGGATGATGACTGTAGCCGGTGAGAACAGAACATCACGATGAAAAAGTTGAGGACGACTCAAGTATTCCATTGATTCAGAAAAACAGCAACGAATTTCGAATAATCAATCCCTAAGAAGGTTAAACAGTCCGTAGCAATCCTAGATGAAGCGTTAGTTAAGGGTGAAAAGTCGTTGTTTTGGAAAACCAAGCATCCCAAAACAGTTGCAAAGTACGTCATGCGCAAGTATTTTGCATTTCCTCGAAACATTAAAATTCTTCAGACTCTTAAGTCTCTTTAATTTCTAGAAGAGTCTATGTGAATTAACTGACTTGTTGAAATTGATAGAAAATTAGCCCGGTGATCGAAAATAACTCGTTAAATGGCCTTTAGGGATTGGAGTTGTTAAGAAAGCGATCTAACACAACAAATCAAACCTGGAAGCTCATAATAGAGTGACAAATTTATGCGGAAAAGCCCTCAGCATAGGATGGGAGCACGCCAATGATGTTCACTGACAGTCTATCCGACGTGATGGAGAGTCTTAGGTTTGTGTTTCTGCTCTCGGCAATTTTACAAGGTAAGATTTTGATGTGTTTTTCTTCTCTGGCTATACA
>OX419339.1:31497846-31507846 GCA_948470475.1 Galaxea fascicularis
CTTAGCTTCTTCAAGTTTGTATCGAAGTCTACCAAGGTCCAACAGGATAAGCAGTTCAGTGCCTTCAAGTATGTATCCAAGTGTATTGATGTCCCACAGGATGAGCAGTTCAGTGCCTTCAAGTTTGAATTCAAGTTTACGCACGTCCCACAGAATAGGAACTTCAATACCTTCAAGTCTGTATCTACCGACGTCCCACAGGATGAACAGTTCAGTGCCTTCAAGTTTGAATTCAAGTCTACCGAAGTCCCACAGGATGACCAGTTCAATGCCTTCAAGTTTGTATCGAGGTCTACAGACGTCCCACAGGATGAACAGTTCAGTGCCTTCAAGTTTGTATCCAAGTCTACCGACGTCCCACAGGATGAGCAGTTCAGTGCCTTCAAGACTGTATCTACTGACGTCCCACAGGTTGAGCATTGCCGTTTCTACAAATTTGTATCCAAGTCTGCTGACGTCCCAAAGGTTGAGCAGTTTAGTGCCTTTAAGTTCCTATTCTATTCTACCGACGTCCCTCAAGTTGAGCAGGCCAGTTTCTTCGACTTTATATTCAAGTCTACCGAGGTCTCACAGGTTAAGCGGTGTCGTTTCTTCAAGTTTGTATACAAGTATACTGACGTCTCTGAGGTTGACCAGTTCAGTCTCGTTAACTTTGTATCCAAGTCTACCGAGATCTCCTAGGTTAAACAGTGTAGTTTCTTCAAGCTTGTATCCGAGTCTACCGAAATCCAAGAGGATGAGCAGTGTAGGTTCTTCGAGTTTGTATCGAAGTGTACCCATGTCCCACAGGTTGAGCGGTTCAGTGGCTCCAAGTTTGTATCCAAGCCTACCGACGTTTCATAGGTTGAGAAGTTCAGTGCCTTTAAGTATGTATCGAAGTCTACCCACGTCGCAAAGGATGAGCAGTTCAGTGCCTTCACGTTTGTATCGAAGTCTACCCACATCCCAGATGATGAACAGTTCAGTGCCGTCGAGTTTGTATCCAAGTCTACAGACGTCCCACAGGCTGAGCAGTTTATTGCCTTCAAGTTTGTATCGAAGTCTACCCACGTCCAACAGGATGAGCAGTTCAGTGCCTTCAAGTATGTATCCAAGTCTACAGACGTCCCACAGGATGAGCAGTTCATTGCCTTCAAGTTTGTATCCAAGTCTCTCGACGTCACACAGGTTGAGCAGTTTCGCTTCTTCAAGTTTGTATCGAAGTCTACCCACGTCCAACAGGATGAGCAGTTTAGTGCCTTCAAGTTTGTATCCAAGTCTAGACACGTCCCACAGGATGAGCAGTTCAGTGGCTTCAAGTTTGTATCGAAGTCTATCGACGCCCAAAAGGATGAGCAATTCAGTGCCTTTAAGTTTGAATTCAAGTCTACCGAAGTCCCACAGGATGAGCAGTTCAATGTCTTCAAGTTTGTAGCGAAGTCTACCGACGTCCCACAGGATGAACAGTTCATTGCCTTCGAGTTTGTATTCAAGTCTACCGACGTCCTACAGGCTGAGCAGTTTAGCTTCCTCAAGTTTGTATCCAAGTCTACCAACGTCCAAAAGGATGAGCAGTTCAGTGCCGTCAAGTATGTATCGAAGTCTATTGACGTCCCAGAGGTTGAGCAGTGCAGTTTCTTCAAGTTTGTATCCAATTCCACCCAGTTCCCACAGGATGAACAGTTCAGTGTATTCAAGTGTGTATCCAATTTTACAGACGTCCAAGAGGATGAGCAGTTCAGTGCCTTCAAGTTTGTATCGAAGTCTGCCCACGTCCTTCAGGATGAGTAGTTTAGTGCCTTCAAGTTTGTATCTAAGTCTACACATGTCCAACAGGATGAGCAGTTCAGTGCCTTCAAGTCTGTATCCAAGTCGACGCACATCCCACATAACGAGAAGCTCAGTACCTTCAAGTCTGTATCTACCGACTTCCCACAGGATTAGCGGTGCAGTGCCTTCAAGGCTGTATCTATTGACGTCCCACAGGTTGAACAGTTTAGTGCCTTCAAGTTTGTATCCAAGTCTACCGACGTCCAAAAGGATGAGCAGTGTAGGTTCTTCTAGTTTGTATCGAAGTCTACCGACGTCCCACAGGATGAGCAGTTCAGTGCCTTCAAGTTTGTATCCAAGTCTATCGACGTCTCACAGGTTGAGCAGTTTAGCTTCCTCAAGTTTGTATCGAAGTCTGCCAACGTCCCACAGGATGAGAAGTTCAGTGCCATCAAGTTTGTATCGAAGTCTATCGACGTCTCACAGGTTGAGCAGTCTAGCTTCCTCAAGTTTGTATTTAAGTCTGCCGACTTCCCACAGGATGAACAGTTTAGTGCCTTCAAGTTTGTATCGAAGTATACCGACGTCCCACAGGTTGAACAGTTTAGCTTCTTCAAGTTTGTCTCGAAGTCTGCCAACGTCCCACAGGATGAGAAGTTCAGTGCCATCAAGTTTGTATCGAAGTCTATCGACGTCTCACAGGTTGAGCAGTTTAGCTTCCTCAAGTTTGTATCCAAGTCTGCCGACTTCCCACAGGATGAACAGTTTAGTGCCCTCAAGTTTGTATCGAAGTATACCGACGTCCCACAGGATGAGCAGTTCAGTGCCAACAAGTTTGTATCGAAGTCTATCGACGTCTCACAGGTTGAGCAATTTAGCTTCCTCAAGTTTGTATCGAAGTCTGCCAACGTCCCACAGGATGAGAAGTTCAGTGCCATCAAGTCTGTATCGAAGTCTATCGACGTCTCACAGGTTGAGCAGTTTAGCTTCCTCAAGTTTGTATCCAAGTCTGCCGACTTCCCACAGGATGAACAGTTTAGTGCCCTCAAGTTTGTATCGAAGTATACCGACGTCCCACAGGATGAGCAGTTCAGTGCCAACAAGTTTGTATCGAAGTCTATCGACGTCTCACAGGTTGAGCAGTTTAGCTTCCTCAAGTTTGTATCCAAGCCTGCCGACTTCCCACAGGTTGAACAGTTTAGTGCCTTCAAGTTTGTATCCAAGTCTACCGACGTCCAAAAGGATGAGCAGTGTAGGTTCTTCTAGTTTGTATCGAAGTCTACCGACGTCCCACAGGATGAGCAGTTCAGTGCCTTCAAGTTTGTATCCAAGTCTATCGACGTCTCACAGGTTGAGCAGTTTAGCTTCCTCAAGTTTGTATCGAAGTCTGCCAACGTCCCACAGGATGAGAAGTTCAGTGCCATCAAGTTTGTATCGAAGTCTATCGACGTCTCACAGGTTGAGCAGTCTAGCTTCCTCAAGTTTGTATTTAAGTCTGCCGACTTCCCACAGGATGAACAGTTTAGTGCCTTCAAGTTTGTATCGAAGTATACCGACGTCCCACAGGTTGAACAGTTTAGCTTCCTCAAGTTTGTCTCGAAGTCTGCCAACGTCCCACAGGATGAGAAGTTCAGTGCCATCAAGTTTGTATCGAAATCTATCGACGTCTCACAGGTTGAGCAGTTTAGCTTCCTCAAGTTTGTATCCAAGTCTGCCGACTTCCCACAGGATGAACAGTTTAGTGCCCTCAAGTTTGTATCGAAGTATACCGACGTCCCACAGGATGAGCAGTTCAGTGCCAACAAGTTTGTATCGAAGTCTATCGACGTCTCACAGGTTGAGCAATTTAGCTTCCTCAAGTTTGTATCGAAGTCTGCCAACGTCCCACAGGATGAGAAGTTCAGTGCCATCAAGTCTGTATCGAAGTCTATCGACGTCTCACAGGTTGAGCAGTTTAGCTTCCTCAAGTTTGTATCCAAGTCTGCCGACTTCCCACAGGATGAACAGTTTAGTGCCTTCAAGTTTGTATCGAAGTATACCGACGTCCCACAGGATGAGCAGTTCAGTACCAACAAGTTTGTATCGAAGTCTATCGACGTCTCACAGGTCGAGCAGTTTAGCTTCCTCAAGTTTGTATCCAAGTCTGCCGACTTCCCACAGGATCAACAGTTTAGTGCCCTCAAGTTTGTATCGAAGTATACCGACGTCCCACAGGATGAGCAGTTCAGTGCCAACAAGTTTGTATCGAAGTCTATCGACGTCTCACAGGTTGAGCAGTTTAGCTTCCTCAAGTTTGTATCGAAGTCTGCCAAAGTCCCACAGGATGAGAAGTTCAGTGCCATCAAGTTTGTATCGAAGTCTATCGACGTCTCACAGGTTGAGCAGTCTAGCTTCCTCAAGTTTGTATTCAAGTCTACCCACGTCCCACAGGATGAGCAGTTCAGTGCCTTCAAGGCTGTATCTATTGACGTCTCACAGGTTGAACAGTTTAGTGCCTTCAAGTTTGTATCCAAGGCTACTGATGTACCATAGGATGAGCAATTCAGTGCCTTCAAGTTTGTATTCAAGTCTGCCAGCTTCCCACAGGATGAACAGTTTAGTGCCTTCAAGTTTGTATCGAAGTCTACCGACGTCCCACAGGTTGAGCAGTTTATCTTCTTCAAGTTTGTATCGAAGTATACCCACGTCTAACAGGATGAGCAGTTCAGTGCCTTCAAGTTTGTATCCAAGTCTGTTGACGTCCCACAGGTTGAGCAGTGCAGTTTCTTCAAGTTTGTATCCAAGTCTACCGACATCCCAAAGGTTAAGCATTTTAGTACCTTCAAGTACCTATGCTATTCTACCGATGTCCCTGAATTTGGGCAGTTTAGTTTCTCCGAGTTTGTATGGAAGTCTGCCGACGTTTCATGGGTTGAGGAGTTTAGTGCCTTCAAGTTTGTATCGAGGTTTACCCACGTCCTATATGATGAGCAGTTCATTGCATTCAAGTATGTTTCCAAGTCTACCAACGTCCCACAGGTTGAGCAGTTCAGTTTCTTCGAGTTTTAATCCAGGCCTACGGAGGTCTCACGGGCTGAGCAGTGTAGTTTCTTCAAGTTACTTTTTAAGTGTGCCAACGTCCTACAGGATAAGCGATTCAGTTCATTCAAGTACGTATGCCAGTCTACCGATGTCTCACAGGTTGAGCGGTTCAGTCGCTTTAAGTTTGTATCAAAGTCTATTGACGCCCCACAGGATGAGCAGTGTAGTTTCTTCAAGTTTTTATCCACGTCTGCCGACGTCGATTAGGTTGACCAGTTTAGTGTCTTCAAGTAAGTATCGTATTCAACCGACGTCCCTCAGGTTGAGCAGTTCAGATTCTTCAAGTTTGTATCGAAGTCTACCGACGTCCCACAGGTTGAGCAGTGCAGTGCCTTCAAATTTGTTTTCAAGGCTACCGACGTCACACAGGTTGAGCAGGTCAGTACCTTCAAGGTTTTATTTAAGGTTTTATTTAAGTTTACCCATGTTTCACAGGTTCAGTTTCTTCTAGTTTCTATCCAAGTGTACCGAAGTGCCACATGTTGAGCAGTTTACGTTTTTTAAGCATGTATTAAGCCTACCGATGTCCCGCAGGTTGAACAGTTCACTCTCTTCACGTGTGTATCCAAGTGTACCGACGCCCCAGAGGATGAGCAGTTCAGTCTCTTCACGTGTGTATCCAAGTGTACCGACGCCCCAGAGGATGAGCAGTTCAGTCTCTTCAAGTTTTTATCCAAGTCTGCCGACGTCCTACAGGATGAGAAGTTCAATTTCTTTAAGTATGCATTTAGCTGTTCCGACGTCCCGCAGTTTGAGCAGTTCAGTTTCTTCAAGTACGCATCCAAGTCTACCGGGTTCCCTGGGCACTAGCGTTGTAGTTTCTTTAAGCAGGAGTAGTTCAGTTTCTGCAAGTATGTATTCAAGTCTATCGACGTCCCCCAGCACAAGTGGTTCAGTGTCTACAAGTATCTCTTTAAGTCTTTCGACGCCTCTGTACAAAGGCAGTTTAGTTTATTCAAGGATGTCTTCAAGTGTGTCGACATCTCCTAGCATTTCAGTTTCTCCAAGTATCTCTTCAAATTTAACGACATCCCTCAGCACAAGGAGTTCTGTTTTTTCAAGTATCTCTTCAAGTGCATCAACGTCTCTCAGAAGCATTTCAGTTTCTGATATGTCTCCAAGTCTTTCGACGTCTCTCAGAGGAAGTCTACTTATATCCTCAAGTCTGTCTCCCAGGGTACTTTCTTCAGCGTTGGCAAGGCTAACCACAAGCATTTCCACGAACCTTAACAAGAGCCCGTCAGGTTACATTAGCACCCTACCAAGTATCTCGTCGCTGAGGCGCCATACCACAACTTTTCCTGTTTCTTCTTTTCTTCCTACAACGACCTGGATAAGCCAAAGTACTTCCTCGTCAACAGGTAACGGTTTCGTAGTTCTTTACAACACATACACACATTTAGCAGGCAGCAGAGAACAGAGTACCTTTCCTTATTGACGACAGTATCCTCCGTCAGCTCTGTTTGGGCATGTATTTTGAACTTTATGGCTGAACATGTCTTTGGGATAACAGTTGAAGTAATCCAGCAGGGGTACCCACGAGCCGAATCAAACTAAACCTGCAAAAAGGCATTTTAAAGTACCTTATGGTGTTTCAAACCTTTTTAAAGTGATGTTTCCATTAGCAAGACAAATTTGATGTGTTCGGATTCTTTATCTGGAATTTTATTTGCTCGAAAATTTTAGGAAACAAAGTCCTCCTTTGCCGAAAAATTGCTAGCTAAAGTGATTCAGAACCTTCCACGAACGTTCTAAGGAGATATTTGCTTTATGAAAATGCTAGCTTACGTTTTAACTGCCAAAAATGGCAAATATGACCCTTCTGAAAACTTCAGGGGCTGTTATCTTCCCACTGCGAGTCTTTTAGGCCACAGTTTCGAAAATTCGAGTGGCGAACTACCCTCCACCGAACAGATATATACCCGAAACTCTTCGCGTTGGGTGCCCCTGACCCAGTCACAAGTTATGCAATTGATTGGGTATGTTTACATATTTATTCGATCTTTTTTCTTTATTCAAAGTACCTCCATATGTTAACACTATGTATCCTTACGGCCTGGAGCAAGGTGATGACGAGTTTCGTCTCAGCGACTCGCCATATTACTACGGTGGTCACTGTCTGAAGGTCAAAACTGAGCGCTTTGGATTTCCTTTCTTCGGAGACAGGCATCACAAATTATATGTAGGTATCCTTTTCTATCTTTCGTCAGACACTGTAGCTGACAAATATATCATTATATTACTAATATTACTTCACGTCTGAGTTAAATATTCTGAATATTAGGGCCGATAAAAACAGCCTAGAGATTACCCCGTCAATATAGTTGCTGGTGGCTTTCACCAAGTCTGCATAGCAAGCACTTTTACCAAACTTTCCTGCGTTTTCTTTGTTATCTCGCCACCTTCGCGCGGTCAATGCGAAAGGAAAAAAATGCTACCGAGGTAGGGGGACATGCGAGCTTTCTGCAATAAGGTAGTTATAGTTTACTGAATTACTAATGACGCGACCAGGAGGCCAAAGTGAGCAATAGCGCGGTATGGCGATTACTGAGTACAACAACATCCGTACATAGTCACTAGAGTCACTAGATGCCTACTTGCTTTGCTTCGTAGATATGTCGCAACGGCAAAATCCAACTCAATTATGAATGGAGCTGGAGGTGGCCACAAAAGTTTGGTGTCTACCGATGGTTCAACAATATGGCAATTATTGCACCATTCTGGGCCAGGACGGATCAGTCCATAGCTTTTAAGGCTAATTATTCAAAGGTGTATTATCACGTGTACTCACAAATCAGAGAAAACACTGTTGAAAGCCAAACCAGTGAAGTCTTGAGCATGGCATCGGGACACGTTCAACGCTACGACAAAAGTAGAAAATTTGTCAACTTTAGAGCGACTTGGGTTCTGGTTGTGACATGGGAAAACCTCTGTCCTTATGTGTACTATCCATACTGGTTCTACTGGTACAACTGGGGGATCACAAGGCTGCAATGCCCCGGGGTAAGAGTGTCTGACATGTCTTTTCCATGGACTAGAAAAGAAGTTCCTCAGTAGACGTACAAAGCAACGTTGATCTGGGAGCCGATTAATTGCAGTTATCTTTTCAATCGACTTCCTCAAAATGTAAAAATGTTGCTAAATTAGGTCACAGAAATCAAATCTAAAAAGGGTTATGTTTGTGAAAAGTGAGAACCGCAAATGTTTGTGAAATGAAAAAGTGATGCAGTGATGGCAACCGTTACTATACCTCTCCCTGTGAAACCTGTTTCAGTCCGTACAGTATGACTAACTCACGTTTTAGAAACAAACATTAGGAATCATAAAGGTGAACACAAAAATTTTTTCAATGCATTTTATTTCTAAAATGTAATATCCAACTCCTTTTCCTTTAGTAAAACACATTTTTTTCTTTATTGGGACATCTAATAAATACTGTGACATTACTGTTGTGATGGTTCCTAAATATTTTTTTCCAGAGTAACACGTTTCAAGCTGTGATTGTCACAAATGGGCTTAACACATTCTTGCTGTACAATTACCCCAGAAGAGGAATTGAGTGGGTTGTTCCAGTAGTTCTGTAGGTTGTTTGCATTTATGCTATCTCTCAGAGAAAGGGGGCTCTGTTAGGGAGGTTTTGGTGTTTTCCGGCGAAGAAAACTTGACAGAAATGCTACTTAAACTACCTTTACTGATGTTGAAGCATTCCATGAATTGTTGGACGAAGAAAACAATCGATTTGCTACGTTGCGTTTAAGATGACGTTTGAGAATTTGAAAAATGTAGCCTAATTTTTCAAAATGCAATCCATATCAGAAGACAGTATTTATCACTGCAGTAACTGACAGTCTGAACTGCTTCATTGTTTTTGGGTTTTCTCTCATTTAAAGACATCTTTTAGTATTTTAGAGCGGACTGAAATAGCGTAATAGAGCTCCTTTAACAAATCTAATAAGATACATCTGGATAATGTACATGTCACAAGCAAAGTTGAATACGATCACTGATTAATTGGCCTCCAAGCACTTTTGTGAATTCTTTCATTATGCCACAACTGGAAACAGAAAATTATGGCAATGACTACCACTTCTTTCAACAGGAATGACTTCAATTACTACACCTACTGGAGCAGCTGGTACGGCCTTCCTGTCGGAGGATGGAACGCCGGAGATAATGGGCAAAACTACTTAAACATGAAGGGGTGAGCAAAATAGGTTTCATCTTTATCTCCGCAGTTTTGGTCGTTTCAATTTGTTTTTTTAAGCTCAAAACTTTAAGCACGGGGGGGGGGGGGGGGGGGCGCGTTTTATATCTATCAGTTAAAATCGTTTAAAGTGAGATGAATTACAGTTCGCTGCGAGATCAGCACCCAACTATCTTTGTCGTAAACATTGAGCACTTTTTACATGAACTAATGTATTTGTTTGTCTTTTCGCACAACAAAACAACTAGACGCGAAAACACTTTGTACGGAACGCGTAAAGAACTTTGCGACCCGACAAAAGTATTTTGTTTTACTAATCTTGCATGAACTGTTCACGTGTTGATTAAGTGCTTTGATCACACGTTGAACGCTAAAAAATACCTCTTAACCGAGTTCTTGATCCGTATAGTAAGTTACGGACAACTCACAGTACAGCTGTACCGAGAAAACGTGGGTAGGAAAATATAATCTAGTTTATCTCTGAGGTAAATCGGGCACGCGGAAAAGGAAACAAGCTGAAGTCAAGCGTAATGTGGAATGGAGTCAGCAAAATTGACCAAAAACAGCGCGCGTGCTAACTGGAAATATAATAAACTTTGGAAACACAACAAGTGTTCGGGCATCTCGTTTCGAAATCATTTACGTGAAGATACGTTTTCGCGTTGGGGTGTATCCAGGTGTCTACAATGTCAACAACAATATTATATCCAACTCGGCACTGACCTTTTTGAGTGTTGGTCTTAAGGTTATGAGGAGCTTATTTCGATTGCTCCACCAGTAGTTTTACTAAATACGTGGCTCTTATTATTTTTATGAGAATTCAAAAGATTCGTTCTCGTTAACGTACAAATAAAATATATTTCTTTTGTAGCTCAGGGACTGTACTGGGAATGTTGAATTATGATGAAAAGAAAGGAAACACTGATTTGATTGGAAGATATTTTTGGCGGATTGAGGACAGCGACG
>OX419339.1:31512846-31627846 GCA_948470475.1 Galaxea fascicularis
CCGAGGCTTTCAACATGGACTTCTTCATCTTCATACTTATATATCTTGAGGTAAAAAAAATACATTTTCTCTTCGCAGTTCAACTTATCGTTTGTTGCTACAGACGACAAAGGTGCGAGTACGACCTGGAGTCCCACAATTAACATGTGCGCCTGCGATCACGGAGGACAGTGCATCCAACCAGAAGAAGGTGATCCGGTCAACACTGATAGCAGATTTGTTTATATGGGTTGCGCATGTCAGGGCGGTTACACAGGAAGATTCTGTGATAGTAACATTGACGCCTGCGAGATGAATGGTCAGCCGTGTTATGCAGGTGTGGAGTGCATAGATCTTCCACCGCCAGCCAATGCCAGTGGATATAAATGCGGACCCTGTCCAACTGGTTATACTGGAAGTGGCGCGCAGTGTGCAGGTCAGTATTAGTTTACTAAATCGAAAACACGCGAATGGTATCATTACTTCGTTTTTCACTAGAAAACGTGGTTGAAGAAAGTTTTGTTTTGAAACTTCTTCCAAACTGCAGGACTTGAGTGCTGGAGTTAAAAAGACGGCCTTTAGCAGCCGTTTTTTTCTCATTCTTAACATTTAAAATGAAAAGCAAGTGAAGAGTTTGAAAACCAATTACTATTGAAGATGAGATTTTGCAACATTAACTGTTAGTCTTATTGAACTCAAGGAGTTTAACAGTGTGGCTCATGAGACTTAAGGACAGGATCACACAAGGTGCATTTGTTTGATATTTTAACAATTTCTCCCCACTACTTCTACGAGAAATGTCGAGGGGCAACAAATGAGAATTTAATGTTTGATCTTAGGGTTCAAGGTTTGACTCACTAATTACGTCTATTTTTGCAGAATTCGATGAATGTCAAAGTAATCAATCAAACAACTGTGATCAAATCTGTGTCAATGTTCCGGGCTCCTTTTTGTGTGATTGTCGTGACGGATACAAGCTGAAGACAGATAGAATAAGCTGTGAAGGTAAGACTGCTATTATTAGCTAGGTTTGATTAATTTGAACCTTACGCACGGAATTAATTAATGATCATGATCTTGAAGAAAAATTCGAAGAATCTTCCATTGCCTGATGAAGTTTAATTTTTTCGCTAATGAGCGCAGTAATTATTGCTTTGAGTTTTCTTCCATTCTTCTTGTTCTTTTCTAATAGACATCAATGAGTGTGAGTTACGAAATAACTGTACACAGCGGTGTGTCAACACACAGGGGAGTTACACGTGTTCTTGCTACCAGAATTTTGAAATAGATCCCGCTGACTGGACAAATTGTGTCGGTAAGTGTTATCAGAGAGAAAGTATTTTGTTGGTACCAGATGCAAGTGAAGGATGTTGTATGTAATCAAACATTCCTCACTATGAATCAGTTATTATCATATATAACTGTTCCACGTCCCTCTTTCTCTTGCAATGTCGCAGAACTATGTTAAGTTTACCAGAAAATTTCTTGAGTGTCCCGATTCCCGACAAAATCTTCAGATTCCTGGAAGAATTTTGTTTTTCTCGCGAAACTGGCCTAGTAAGAGTTCTCACCCCAGTAGAAAACGCTTGGTTTGCAAAAATTGGAAGAAAGAAAAGCGATTAAAAAAGCTTGCAAAATAAGTATCGAAAGACTTACATATTTAGCGTCTTTGTTAAGCTTATGTTTAGCGACTGAGAGCGGGAATAACAAAAGGCATCGAGGACATGTGATGACGCATGAGCATCGCGTGATATAGCTCCCAAGGAGAAGGAGTGACGGGCGCAATATCGCAGAGGATTGCGTGACGTGCCAAAGAAGGTCTTCGTAGGAGGCTAAAATCGATGCGGGCTGTGTTGGTAATGAGTCTTTTTTGCAATTAATCTCTCAAGTTCATCAAAGATGATCTTACGATTGAGTCGGGCTAGGTAGTGACTCTAAAACCTCAATTCGGGAGTTGTAGTCTCTAAAAAAGAACGTCAGAAAAATATCTGATCTTTGGCTTTGAAGCAGTGGAGTGCCCTGCAAATTAAAGTGAGCTCTCTTCTTGGCCATGGTCACGGAGATAGTTGGAATTTCTCCATAGGTCTGGGATTTGCTACAACGATTGTTTTAATAGTATGTTTGACCAGCAACAGTAATCAGTGATTAGCAATATTTATGATAAATTTCCTTTTCTAGCCACAAATCCGTGTTCGTCTGGTCATGGCTGCCCACAGTTTTGCTTCAAAGGAAGCAACAACCAACCTACGTGCGCATGCTCTGCTGGCTACGTGTTGGAGAGCGATGGAAAGACGTGCAAAGGTACTGGATGAAATGCCCTTGTGAACTATAACATCTTACAAACAGACTGTGACGACATCTCATTATCGTAAAACTCAAACTGACCCAATTACCGTTATCATTGACAATAAACATCAACTGGAACTTCATTCCTCAAAAACAAAAAACAACAACAACAACAACAACAACAACAAAAAACAGACTTTTGAACTGTACAGCTCGCCAATTTCGTGCATATGGCATAAGTAGAACACTGGGAGAGGGGGTGGGTGAAATCTATCAATGTTTTGATAGGGTATGCATGTCTTTATCACTTCATAAGCCTCAGACTAAACTGCTAGAAAGTTATACTCTTCAAAGTTGGACCCCTTCCCCACGAAAGATTACTTAAACAACATCAAAAGGCCTAGGAAAAACAAAAATAATACGAGAACAACAGCAACAACAAAAAGCAGATTCCGATCGTAATCACAGGGAAATATGAATGTTTCAATTTTCATGGCTTCACAATTTAAGGAAAAAAAAAACGTATTTGTTCTGATCGGTAAGAGCATAGCTCAGAAGATGCGCGTTTTAAGTTTTTCCTTTTCTATTATTAATTAATAATTTTTGGAAACAGATGGTCATATAGTGCTCAAATCGCCTTTCGTTGTCCACATAAATGTTTTTCCTACATATGTAGCTATTTACTGGCATATTTTCCCTCCAGACATCAATGAATGTGACCCAGCAAGCCCTCTCCATCGTTGCGCTCAGATTTGTGAAGATATTCCTGGAAGTTACAAGTGTTCATGCCAGAAAGGATTTGAACTGAGTCGAGATGGTTACGACTGTCAAGGTACTACCTATTTTTCTGATGTTAAAATAATTTGTTTTAATTCTTGATTCTACATTATACCTAGAATCCTACTTCTTTTCAACGAACATTTAAAGTTAAGGAATTGTTTGGCTGTAAAGGTTGGCCTCAAGGTTTATATGGAGTTTAATGTGGTACGTTCAAAGTACCAGTTTGTAGGCCAACCTGATGGAGAAGCAAGTGATGAAGAAACGCTCAACTGTATTCCCTTAGGAAAACCAGCACTAACAATATTTCAGCTAACTACATCATAATTCCTGCACTGAAGATTGCATTCAGTTAACAAATCAGTTTGTATGACCACAGCCATGTACTCGAAACGTCGCGCGTTACCGTCTCAAATGACTCACCACAGCGTTCAGCTTGAGAGCTGACTGTGTGTGGTTTTCAAATTTCAGATATTAACGAATGTCTGGATGACGAGATGTTTAATTGCACGGACGAGTTTCACAAGTGCGTCAACACTCGCGGCTCGTACAAGTGTGAATGTGATCAGAACTTATACTTTATTGATGGAAAATGCAGAGGTAATGTACATGTAAGAATCAATCAAATATTTTTACCTTATTGTTAGCAGTTTGTCGTTGAAAAGGACTTTCAGTAGATCGATATTTTGGAAAAATATTTGCACTGGATTTTCCGACCACAACCTCATCAGTACGTACTACCCAGGACGATTACTACTTTTTTTCTCTGACCATTCAAATGACTGGTAACAATTTCTTGTTATGGTGTTTGCTTTATTTTTCCACATACTTCTAACGTTTTAGTTCGTGTGGAAGAAACCATAAGCTGTGATTACACAAATGAGAGTTTTTCAGCAGTGGTGGTGATATTTATTATGCTATACATAGTGGGTCTTAATTTGAGTAAGCGAATGTGATCATTCAAAGTAAGTATTTGAGCAGGACTCTCTCGTGGTGCTGCGTATTTTGCAGTCTGGCAATTTTAGTTGACACTTCTTTAATATTCGTATGTTGTAAATGACTGTATGTTTGTTTGTTCAATGTTTTTTTAAATCGTCTGTTCTTGTTATTTAACCATCGTACCCTATATTGGTTATAAGAAGCACGTTACTTCCTTAGGTCTGGCCAAGAACGAGAGTGCCCCCACCCCAGTGCTGCCAACACCACGACCACCCTCAAAGATGGAAGAGGAACAAGCTGTGCAGATATCAATTGCAACAAAAGATGATGTGAGTAACCAACCAACGAACCAACCAATCAGTTCATCCATCCACCCATCCATCCATCCATCCATCCACCCACCCACCCACCCATCCATCCATCCATCCCTCCCTCCCTCCCTCCCTCCCTCAATCAATCAATCAATCAATCAATCAATCAATCTATCTATCTATCAATCAATCAATCAATCATTTTTACCTTTAAACAGTTTGAATGGAATTTCAACACTGACAAGTCTTTCAAAGAAGAATTGGCGTCGGTCACTTCAAGCTACTGCAATGAGAACAGGACAGAATGTGCATTGAAAGATTCAAGACGGAAAAGGTAACCCTGTGCGATTTATGTTAAATGTTGTGATTTAAATTTGTTTTGGGTTAAAAAATGTTTTAAACCAGTTTAATTTTTATTGGCCTTTGGGTCAAAGAAAACAAAGGAAGATAAAAATCAAACTGGTTGAAAAGTTAAACCAGGAGAAAATTCATGCCACAACATAAACATACATTCATGATGAGCGGAGTCGTACTCTTCAATAGAGAAACTACCGAATGTTTCCATGGCCAAATATCTAAGTAAGATCTTCTTGTGTTAAGAGCTGTTTGATGATTAAAAGTATGGAGATAAGGAAACGAGATAAGGAAACGAGATAAGGGAACGAGAAATTTTGCCGTTTCCACCGTCGGTGTATCTTTTGATGCAAATGACGAACCATGGAGTTTAATGTTGTAAGGACGGAGACAACGGGGTGAAGCCCGAGAAGTCCTCGTTTTGTGTTGGGTACTCTTTGCTCACTTGTTTATCATTTATTCATTTACTTGTTCTATTTATTTATCATCAGACGCTCCCCCTTCTTAGATCTCTACACAACTGACCAAGTTCACCTCTTGCCTGGTTACCCTACCAACGCCTCGGGCCCCGTTCTGGTTGCGTTTTATGTTCAGCAGCCCTTGGGTCTGTTTATCGGTAATGTCTCAGTACTACCTAGCAACACCCTGCTTGATATTGTTGTATTGTACAAGACAGAACTTGAGGGCGCTATTGAGGCAAACATCACTGATTTGAAGACTCTATTCATACTGCCGACAACGTTACCAACATTTGAGCAGTCGGAAGCGAGCACCAGCGATCTGTGGAAATGGGTGGCAATTGGTGTTAGTGTTGGAGTGGTCGTTATTATTTTGGTTACTGGTGCCTTGTGTTGGCGGTGAGTTCCCTTGAATTTGCTTCTAATGCGAGTTTCTATCGTAAAGCCAAACCAAAATAATTGCATCTGGCTAATCATATCAAAAGGATGTATATTGATCAACTTCCAGTTGACGAGGTCATTACAATAGCAACAAAGAAGTAAATGGTAGGGGGAAAAGCAACGTTGAGCCTTTAATTCGTGTTAGAAAAGAGGTTATTGGAAAATCGGATCTGTGTCTAAATTTTCGTTTAAGCAGGAAGATGATGATTTTAAAATGGCAATGATTAACATTTAATCGGCGAATGAGAGGTGGAAACAAAAGACAATATTTAATGTGGGCAACACCAGCAAGCTACACGAAGTTAATTAGGGTGGCCCTCATTCCTTGGCTCAAAATTCATAAAGTTAAGTATTCATAGGATGGGACGTTAAGTAACCACCTACAATATACCTATAAGCACTATTCGCAGACGCTTAGTCCTTCATTGCACCCAGAATTCATCAGAAGAGTGTCTGTTAATCTAACATAATAATTTAATTTTTTTTCATTTGTTGTGACACCACGTATGAGCGACCGCTGGCCACTCCATTGCCGGATTAGCATTATTTGTACGCTAGTGGCAATTACCATGATTAAAGATAAAGACTACTACCAATTGTTTTAGTATATATACTAAACCAGTGGTTCTTCATTTAGACTCTCTATTATAGGAACTTGAAGCTTTGGGTAGTTATCACTGGTTTCTAATACTTTCATTCTGTTGAATTGTTACTACCAATCTTTTACCTTTATGGTAGTATATTGAAACAGACCCAACTGTTAATCATCAAGATATGAAAATTGTTTCGGCAGAAAAGGTTGGCATAGTAACAGTATGACCTATTAGAAACACCAATTTTTTAGATTGAGGTGAAAGTGGACTAAAAAACGAGCAGGAAACATGTGTCAGTTACGTTAAGGAGACTCTAATGCGCGAAATCGACTACAATGCTGGAGGTTAATAGTAAATACTATACGGAGTGTCGGTAGCCAACCAGAGCGCGTGAAAAACACGCGTTGAGTACTAGGCTACGTATGCGACACATTAATAAAGTTGTTCAGTTCAAAATAGTATCCTCTCGTTTGGTATGCATTAATACTAAGTAGTGCAGAGTTTTTGGTAGCTGGGTTATTGAACTACGTTCATATTTGCTTTTTTTTCAGAGCGAAGAATAAGAGGAAAAGAAGAGCCACAATTACACCAGCTCAGGAAGATTTGCCTGAAGAACCGATCGTCATGGAAAGTTATAGAGCTGGAAGGTGGCCTAAACGCGAAAGAGCATGGGAAACAACGACAGATTTGACATGACGAACCTGCAGAAATCTGACATCTACGGTCTTTATTCGATAAAATATTTTCCAAAACTGTGACGCAGTAACTATGTTAAATGATTGTTTATGAAAAGAGTAGTAAGAGACAATCCGTTCTTTATTAATGCTATTTATAATTATATGATAATAATTATTATCATTGCCATATCTATTTAATTTAATTTTATGTCCTATTCTACATTTTTATTGTAGAATTTTTAATCACCTTTAAAGTTTTATTTATTAATGTTCGCATGGCAACTGTATATAGTTCCTGGTGACAAAATAAATTCCGGTTTATCTGGACGTAAGTGTAGACGTTACTGAAAAACGACGGTTTTGACGCACTGAAGAATATTTCTTAAAGCAGAGGTACTTTCTGCACAAGAAATGACTTAACGTCAGGCCCGTAGCAGGTGGAGGGGCAGGCTCAAGACTCCTCAGAATATTTGGAAGTTAAAAAACAACTTTACCAAAAAATACCAAAAGATACTATGACGGTGACGGTAGTGAAAACATTACCTATAAAGAGAATTCGCGTTCTTTCAAATTTCATCGCGATTCTTCCAACTCAATAAATTGTAATGATTCCACGTTTTAAAAGAGAGCAAAAAAAAAAAAAAAGAGAGAGAGAAATTTGTCATCGGGTGTTTACGTCCCCCATAAAACGTTAAAGTAATAGTTATGAAGGATTGTACCAAAAAGTGTGATGAATGTGCAGAGATAATGTGTTGCTTCTAAAACCAACTGCTTTGATGTTTTCCTTGCCGTGGCCGTCTTGCCACTTTTGACTCCGAAATGCGAGACGGGGGTAGGCGTAGCTTTGCTTGGCCAATTTGCTCACCCCCCCTTTTTTTTACTTTCGCTAGGGGCCTAAATGTAAAGGGCCAAATCAGATGAAAGTAAGTAAGTTGGGGGCGGGGGCACACGCAAAGTGAAGTTTGCTAAACGAAAGCGAAAATTTTCCATGAAGCAACGTTTTCTAAAAAAAGGCAGAGTAAAAGGAAAACAAGAATAAGAAGACATGAAAAATAACACCATTGCCGAAGACTCCAAAATATTGAAAATATCTCGCAGTTGTTTACTGAAATCTTTAAATAGAAGACACCCTTAAGGAATGGGGCAATTAAGACAATTAACATAGGATATGTATTTTTTATCTTATGGTTTATTAAAGACATCAAGTCAAGACAAAACTTAGTGAGGAAAAAGCAAAAAAGGAAAAGATTTAAAAAGCAGTAATTTTAGTGGAACTTGAACATATCAGGTAGAACCACTTCTGTAAAATAGAAGAGTAGATCCAGCAGTAAAGAATATGACCAGCTGCGAAAACAAGCAAGACCTAATTGTTTCACAACATGTACAAGTAACAGATAAATTAATTCGTTGGCTTTAGCGTTATAATGTAAACACCCTCATGTACGAAGGCTGTGCCTTTCCAAATAAAATATATGCAGTTCCTTGCCTTGTAATGCACTTATCAATGTTAAGCGGCAGGAGGGGGGGGGGGGCAGGGGGAAAGGGGGGAAGGGGGGAAGGAGGCCGGGAATGTGACGTAAGAAGTCTGCCCGTGTGGGTCTGGACATTTGACTTTAACCGTTAGTGGCCTGGGGCCCACCGACGCCATCTTGGATTTTCTGTGCTAAGCAGCAGACATCAAAATGGATGTTGATTCAGTTTCGGCAAATAAGGTCGACATTTTGTCCCTAACAAAGGTCCCATTGTGGTTGAGACAGTCTTACAAAATTTAATTTACTTTTTGGGACATTTTTCTATTGAAGGTAATTCAGTAAACAGAAGTCACATATTGAACGTTTTGCTTCCAATTTTTTAAATGTCTTTTTCTGCAGAGGAAATGGGGAGGGAGGAGGGGAAGTTTGGAGAATTTGTACTCTTTTGAGCAACGATAACTTCCCTGGGGTTGGGCATTTGAACAGAAAAAAAGAAGCGAGGTCAAATCCCCCGCCTATGCCTGGCCTTCCCCCCCTGCGGCGTAGAATTGGTAGGTGCATAACTAGTTGTTAGTTAGTGTTGCCCAACATTACAAGGACAAAAAGACTCAATAAACATCTTAACAAGAAAATTATTTTGCTTTTCATAAAAAAGCGAACAGCAGTTGAGGATTGCGACTGGAGGTGAGGAAAATGGTACGGAATACTTAAAAGGCAAGGCGACCACTAAAAACTTTCTGAAACCCCATGAGCGGTTAGCGACACCTTAGATATGTTCATCATGTGTTAAGATGCATTTCCAACCTCGATAGCCTTTACACTCTTCAGGTCGTGAAGCATAAAATATTCCGACGGAAGTTGCGTTGGCAAACTTGGAATAAGGCAATTAGTTGGGTAAGGTATATTCAAGAGGAGCAGGTTTTGAATGTTTTTTTTTTTTGAAGAATAACCGCCAACAGATATATCATACACGGCCCTCTACTCAAAAACTGTATATAGACGTAACTCAAACAATATGAGGTTTCAATCGGAATTTCATGGACGTCTATTTTCCCCTTTGGCGTTTGTCGTAAACGAAATGGTAAATTCCTCTATTTTTTGCAGATGGACGTCACTCTGCATCAAACTATCTAAGTCACAAGACATACGATTTTTGATGAATATTTTATTGCAAAATCTTCTGACAGAGCATTTGATGCTCGTCGCTTTGTGAAATACCACGTTACAAAGGTACCGTGTGGCACGGAATTTTTTACGGGAGTTTAATTTTGCGGATCGTCGATTTTTTGTGTTTTGCGGGAAGTTTTTTATTTTGCGATTGTAACTGACATACTGGTCTTTGTTGCTGGGTGCTAAGTTTTTGCAATTTTCAGGAAGTTTCGTTTACTAATTAAGCTACACGGCACTCGACAGGTGAAACAACATGCAGAGCTTTCACTGAAAATGTATGGCAACGTCGTCGTTTTGTTTCTCAACGAAAGAGACGTTGTAAATAAATGGCACCAACAAGATTCATGGGCGTAGCCAGGATTTTTCAAAGGGAGGGGGGGGAGTCACATTGTGTCAAACAGAGGGTACTTACCAGATTGTCACTTACAAAAGGGCGATCAAGGGCACCCCAGGACTCCCATACCCCTAGCTACGCCCTTGAGATTGTACATGGCATGTGAAAGGTGATGTTTGTGTGTATTATCTCCCCAGTGGAGTAAGTTTTTACTCAGAAATTTTTTTGCGGGACTGTTGCGGGAGCATTTTTTGGGGGGTCGTGGAAAAATCCGCAAAAATTAGAACCCACAAAAATTTCGTGCTACACGGTGGAATAAAAAGAAGCTGCATTTCCGACTTAACATCGATTTTGCAGGAAAACTGTTTATAGTCTCCTATTTTTCCATGTGACTGTTGAGATTATAGTACTTTGATCAAACTGGTGCCATCTTGATTTCGGACAAATACGACCCGGGGTGAGCGCTAGGCTAGTGTGGAGAGAAAAAAGGTGGCAGTGATTTTCCGGCCTCTCCGGCAGCTAGGCCTTCCCGATTATGCTAGCATTTTTTTTTGGAATTATTTGGTTAAACAAGCATTTCTCACACTTTTTCTGTAAAACAAATTGCTAGCATTATTTAGCATTTTGCATAACTTTTATCTAGATTTCAGCACTCAAAAGATTTTAAATGTTAAATTTTAGAATTTAAAAGCATTGTGATGATTTACTCTTGTGTTTGAGAGAAGGATTTCCGTGACTGAAGTACTGAACTGAGTCGAAAGAAGTCTGGACCAAGCTGATCAGCGGTTAACTTTCAGAAGCCGTTCATGCGCTTGCTCAAATAAGATGGCGTCGGCCAGTGCCATGCTATATGCATCTTCTCGAAACTTGCAGCTCATAGAAGCAAATTCTGACGAAGAACATAGACCTTCAACGATGGCTGTATCAGAGGTTTTATAAACAAGCAATTTAGCACTTTTCACTTTATTCAGTTGATGATAAGCATAACTGATGATCGAGTTTGCACGTTTTGCATGAAATAAAACAAAGCATTTTCTGGAACCAAAGTAGCATTATTTTGAGAATCGAGCATAATTTGAAAATTTTTTTTTGGCGTAAAACGAGAATTGCTAGAAGCTTAAAACGCCAGTTTTACTAGCATAATAGGGAAAGGCCTACCGGCACTCCACGCGGCTTCCGGGCAATGCACAAGCCAACGTCATATTGAAATTTGATAAGAGCCTACAATTTTGATTAAATAGAAGGACTATACCTAATGTTACTTTACAGTGCACTTTGTTGTATATTAACCCTCTGAGGGCAAAACCCGTCCAGAAAGAAAATGTGATGCTTTTATAGAGTAGCGATGCCCGCTAATTAGTCTTCACAATCAATCAAATGAACGACATTATAATCTACAAAACACACGTGCTGACTACTTTGACCTGCGATGACCTAAAATTGTAATAGAATGCTTGGTCTGTCTTCACTATCAAGTGTTGCAACTAAGAACTTGTTATTAGTGGTTTAAGCATGCACTGATACCTTCTAGGTCAGGTCAATTCAGGACTGTCTCCCAACTAATTATTTTCTACAAGCTCCGGCTTACGATCTTGCATGACCATAGTTTCTTCTTCCTTCGGAGTTATCAAAACCTTCTTTCTCTTCTTCATGCTGCAATTAAAAGACAAGGAAACCGCTTTTAAAGTGCGTTTAGATTAACTGCCGTCAAGCAGATAACTCTGGCAAATAACAACAGACGCAAGCAGAGCAATGAAGCCATCAAAAAATGTAACGAAGCAATCACATGCAGCCCACGCCACGCGCGCCGGGAAAATGCGCGCAAGCAAGTTAGAACTGTTTTTGGTTATAATTGGCTGAGAAAGTGGCGCGAGTTTTGCAAGCCCGAATCACTGAGCAAAATAAAGTAAAAACAAAGTAAATGGGACTTAAGTCCAGTTAAAACGTCGTGCTATCGTCGAATTTAATTCAAGGTCCCAAAAGCAATTAGGCCTGGTTTAAACGTCGAGCTATTAAATTCGACAATAGCGCGACGTCTAAAACGAATTAAATTTGTCACGTAAATTAAATTCGTTTAAGACGTTTTATCCGTCTTGGGAAGACGAGTAAAATACGTTGCTGTTATAGGGAGGCGTCGAATTAAATGCATACATTATTTTAATGTATTACAAATTATTATTTAAAAAATGTAACCTCTGATCAGAGACATTGCATCACGGATTAAATTCGACTGTATTCAGTATATTAATGTAGACTTCTAAAACTACACAGCAATTTATGGCGACGGATCGACAAATTTAACTTGAATTAAATTCGACGATAGCGCGATGTAAGAACATCGATGTTAGAACATTTGCGAATTGATCAGTGCCTGGCAGTTTGGTTTAGTCAACCAGATCAAAAGTGTTTGGTCAGGTTCGCCGTGTAGTGTGAGCAACTTACCACCAAAACGCGACCAAAACAATCAAAAGGATTACGGCCAGCCCAACACAAACACCAATCACAATCCATTTCCAGTTTTCGTTGCTGGAAGCTTCCACACCTATAGATGGTGGAGGCTCTGTTGTTGGTGAAAATATAACTTTCACATCTGAGATGTTTGCTCCAATAGCGCTTTCGAGCTGTGACTTGTACAGTACAATAATGCCGAGAAGAGTATTGGCTGGTAATACCGAGACATTTCCGATAAAAAGTGCCACGGGCTGCTGAACGTAAAACGCTATTAAAATAAAACCAGAGGCGTTGCTGGGATAACCAGGTAGGCGGTGAACTTGGTCAGCCGTGTACAGATCGAGGAAGAGGGCACGTCTAATGATAAATAAATAAGTAAATAAATAAATAAATTAATGAATAAATAAATGAATGAATGAGTGAATGAATGAGTGAACGAATGAGTGTACGAATGAGTGAATGAATGAATGAATGAATGAATGAATGAATGAACGAACGAAATTCAGGTTGGTCATGACATTCATCACAGTACACGAGGAGGCAGCTCAGATAATTTTCTTAGCACAGGAGCCCATCATCCTGTTTAGCATCAACAAGACACCTCTGGCACAAGGAAAGATTCAAAATAGTCTCCCTTCGTGAATGAAATTATGTAAAACTGCGAATACAGGAGTAAAATGCAAAAACAGGATTGACAGTGGGTCGAAGTTACTCGGAGATTCCTGCTGAAGAGGGCAACCGCGTACTCATTGCTTTTTGACCCCTACAACTCGATATCCATCTATCATAACTGTTGACTGTGCAGAGAACTTTCTGCAAGACGGGGTTGTTCACAGGGCACCCACAGTTACCTGTATTAATCTGTTCATGACCTAGTATGATAAATGGCTCATTACTTAATTATTATAGAATGATAAATAATAAAAACTGTGTATTTTAAATGAAAATCACACACGGCTACCTTTTCCGTCTTAAATCTTTCAGTGCACATTCTGTCCTGTTCTTACTACAGAAACTTGAGATGACAGACGCCATTTTTTCTCTGAAATTCTTGTCGGTGTTGAAATCCCATTTAAACTGTTAATGGTAGGAAAAGGAGAGATGTTGTCATTTAAGTATTTTACAAGGCACCTTTGATAACACTGTCTCATACATGTACACTGATGGGTTTTTTATCTTGTTAAATTTAATAGTCGTTATTATTTTTATATTAGTACATACCACACAAGTGAATAGTGCTTTTCGTGCGTTCTGATTGGTTAACTCGGAGGTGATTAGCAAAGTACTATTCACCTCCTAGTAGCCGAAGAGAAACAAACTGACTTTCCGTTTCGGCCGAAGAGGAAATTATTTGAATACACGCTAGTTATTCAGCTAGTGTGGTATATACTAAAACACTTATTCACTTAATAATATCCAGCACTGTTGTCCCCCACTTCGTTGAATAATTGTTAATTATTTAGACTGTATTTATCAGATATTTATTTGAACAAGGCGTGTTTTGGCGGCATATTTGTGTTGACTGTTTGGCGAATACCCCACTTTGTTCCGTTCGTATTTTTTGCAGCTTTGCAACTCGCTTGAAATGTATATGCTTATCTTCGAGAGAATAAATAGCAGGGATTTTAAGTTATGGCGACATCTTTTTCAAAGTTATGTTGACTTGAGCGTGTGTGCCTAGAAACCACCAGGTATTTAACAAATTATTGGATTTCATTGGCAGCGCATATGTACTCTGATACCCACGAGTAGCGGGACTGATGTTTTCACGGCGTTTTGGTGTCCTCCGTGCGAGGTTTACCTCGTCCATTATCAAATACCAGTACAACATTAAAGAGTTATAGTTCGACTTCATCTACATCTACATCTACATAGTTTCAACACTCGCGTCGGAAAACTTTCCTTCACTTACGTCTGTCTTGTGTGGCATCACACGTGTCATACACCATAAGCCTTTTTGGGATAAAACGCCAAGCCGGCTATTTGCTGAGTAGAATAGATCAGACCACAGCACCGGGAACTCCCTACTCTTTTCGATCAGTGTGTGGGTTCCACAGAGATAATAAATTAGTGTTATGACACGGGATCTTCGGTTTATTGTCCTTATCCGAGTAGCGTGCCCATTCCTATGATACTCCTTTTCAACAAAAAAGGCCTCACTTTTAAGTTGAGGTTTTCGAAAGGCACCCTTCCCCTATATATTATGTTCTATAACATTTAAAGCGGAGCCATGGACTGCCATAGCAAGAGTACTCTGATGTATTCTGCATAATGGTTTTTCATTAATTATCAAACCTTTCTCCAACAATAGCTTTAAGATTGTTTTTCCTGCATTTCATAAAAAGTCGCAGCTCATGAATTGGTATAAGAAGGGCTTTTATAGTGGTAGCTGCAATGGAGTGGTGTTTGCTAGTGTACTGTAACACCGCAGCATCTGGATATTTGAACTCACATTGTCCTTATTTGCAATTGATATCTCCACAGCCTGTTCCTGTTCCGCCTTGCTGGGCGTTCGTGGTGTTGGCAGCTTTGGGATGCCTTCTATTTATGAAGAAGTAAATTTGTCTTTTACGTAAGAGGATTTTCACCGTTAGAAGAGGTCCAGTGCTTGTTACCAGAATAGAATAGACAACTTAAATATTGAGATCGCCAGAATGTGGAAAATGGGACTGACAGAGGGGATACCAGTTGTCATCGGTGCATTTGGGGTCGTTAAGAAGGGACTGGAAAAGTACGTTGACAAAATCCCAGGCACATTCAATGATGATGAGCTCCAAAAAAGTACTGTTCTAGGAACAGCTCGCATCCTCAGAAAGGACCTGTCAATCAAGTGAACTCTTTGGTACCTAGGGCCCATGGTTTGGACCTGGTGCTTCAGAGACTAAACAAACAAGCTAAGGATCAGAAGTGACAATAATAATAATAATAATAATAATAATAATAATAATAATAATAATAATAATAATAATGTTTAATCGAGAAGTGTCTTCGGGAGTTAATTGAGAAAAGCGCGCTCGGATGTATCAAGGGATGGGAAGGTTAAAGTGCCTATAACCCCAAAATATTTTTTTCGCTAACATGCATCTTTGCACCTGTTCGAAACGGATTGCGATACTTTTTGTCCTTTTTTCTCCAAATCTTGACTTTTATAGGCTTTGAAACAGAGCATCATTTGATTCACGACCGAGTCAGAAGAGGCGTGGGTCTATTCCTGATTTGACGTCACAAACTGATTTGCATGCATGTTTACAAAGAGCTAATGCGATGCAAATCAGTTTGTGACGTCAAATCAGGAATAGACCCACTCCCCTTCTGACTCGGTCATGAATCAAATGATGCTCTGTTTTTAAGCCTATAAAAAGTCAAGATTCAGTGAAAAAAGGAAAAAAAATGCCGCAATTTGTTTCAAACAGGTGCAAAGATGCATTTTAGCTAAAAAAATATTTTGGGGTTATAGGCACTTTAAGAAAAAGCGGTATACCCAACATAATCAATTTGGTTTATTAGCCGCCCTTGTCTTTCCTTTTATTCTGATTTCAATTAGGTGCAAAATGTTTGATTAACATGTCAATGATATTACCTGTGCATTTTCCGTCGATAAAATAAAGGTTTCGATCACATTCACACTTGTACGAGCCCCGAGTGTTGATACATCTGTGGAACTGGTCGGTGCAATTGTACGAGTCTTCATCCAGACATTCGTTAACATCTGATGAATAAACAAATAATTAATTAATTCCACACAGAATATAATCATTTGCAAGTATCGCGTTGTAGTCATTTGAGACATAACACACGCCGCCGTTTCTAGTCTTCCTTAGTCATAGGGCTCCGACTTAAAATTGTTGGAACTTAAGACCTCAAAATTGAATTTGAGTTTGGCATTCAATAGGATAATCTTTTTCAAAGAAAATAGTCACTTGTAAAATGGTAAGCAACGCTAAATGAATCAAAAGATGTGATAACTTTATACTCTTCGTCACCAATCCCCGGAAAAAAATTCCGAGTTCTCCCTGACAGTGGGGCGAAATTTTGACCTTCCCATAGAAAGAAAGAAAGAAAGAAAGAAAGAAAGAAACTATATTTATACACGGTTTACAATTTAAAGCTGTAAGCTTACGGGGCCGTGTGGGAGAAATGTTGGTTTTTGGGGAGGGGGAAAACCGGAGTATCCGGAGAAAAACCTCTCCGAGCAGGAAATCAGCCCACATGAGACGCCGGATCCGGCGGAGAATCGAACCCGGGCCACATTGGTGAGAGTGCTCTCACCACTACGGTATCCCTGCTCCCCGCACCAATGAATGTGTCATAACTACTGCGGATGCCCTACCACAGAGCTACAAGTGATTCGTCGGAACTTAGGCCATTAAATAAGCCTACTACCATTAAAAGACGCTTATTTTATACCTTGGCAGTCGTACCCATCTCGGTTTAGTTCAAATCCTTCCTGGCATGAGCACTTGTAACTGCCAGGGGTGTTTTCGCAAATCTGAGCGCAATGATGAAGAGGTTTTACTGGGTCACATTCATTGATGTCTGTAAAAAAAAATCAAATTAAATTGCTTCACACACAAATTAAACAAAATGAAAAACAAAGTGTTGTTTCATTTCCGTTGTACTGGCGCCCTATTTTGGACGGTTTTGCTCCATTATTCCTTTTTCACAGTTTTAGTTTTAATTTGGCCCTTTCCCTTTCGTTGGGAATTTTGGTATTACTGACCGCTAGATAAAGCCGATGATTGTTATCAGATGAAAGCAACTGGAGGGAAGGGCAAGTTTTTTCTGATTTGGCAAGGAAACTTTCTACGGTTATTGGGAAAAAGACGAACAAAACTGTCTCTTATTTTTATTTAGGCGTGTTTTGCAACTTCTTGTCTCTAACAATATTTCACTTCACCAACCGTTATGACAACTTTGTTATCCCTAAAGGGTCTGGTCTTGATCGGTACTAAAAAAAAAACGGGTTAAGCGATGTGGGTTTTCCGACAACTGCAATTTATCGGACGATAACGTTTTAGGAAGTCAAATAATTAAGTACCTTTGCACGTCTTTCCATCGCTATCCAACTCATACTGAGCACGGCAGGCACACCTAGCTTGGTTGTCGCTTCCTTTAAAGCAAAAATGTTGACAGCCATGGCCAGAGTCACAGGGATTTTCAGCTAGGAAAGAAGAGTAATTGTACGCTTCAAAATAATCACAAGTGTTGTGTTTGGGAAGCGGGGAGAAGGCAAAGATACATACCTCTTACTAACCGAGTTCGAGGTCCGTATTTCAAGTTACGGACTGAGTTTTTTCCCGTTCGCTAATCGCCCAAGCGCGAAGCGCACGGACCATAAATCAACGGGAAAAACGAGGATCCGTAACTTACAGCACGGACCGAGAAAACAAGGTAAGGCCCCGTTCAGACCAAGTGCCCGTTCCGCGGCACCGTTCCAGTGCACTAAAAAGGACGCTGTCCAGACAACCCAGTGCCTTGGACCGAGGATGTTCATACTCGTGCAGAAGGCTAGATGCCCAGTTTATCTTTTTGAATACTCCGCAATATTGCTGCCATTTTGGTGACTGCATCGTAGGGAAACACGGGAAGACATAAAAACGTGTTTAGATAAGTTCCCGTGCCCAGGCATGGTGCTCGGATATGTGCGATGGTACCAACGAAAAGCTATGATCAGTCAGACTAGTGCCCGTTCCCGAAAGCCGGGCACAGGCAGCTAGTCTGAACGGGGCCTAGTTAAGATATTTATTATATCTCTAAGGTTAATCGGGCGCGTGGGAAAGTAATCTTTCAAATTTAGTGGGCCGTACAGTAGAATACGGCCCGCAAAATTGACCAAACACAGCGCGCGTACTAACTGAGAGATATAACAATAAAGATAGTTTGCAGTCATGGATCAAATCTAGGTGTTTTTGTCATCGGTCAGGTGAGTCGGAAAATGCCAGCCGGCAGCAATAGTAACAGGAGTCAAATTACATAGTTTTACGGTGAAGCTCCATTTGATTTATGTCATTATAGTGTGCGATGCTCCAACTTGAGTATCTCCATCACCGTCTTTAACGCATTGACTACCGTGCCGGCCAAAACCGGCCGCAAAAGACTACCATGCTTCAAAACATTGCAGCTTTCTCAATCGCACGAAATGAATGTCCTTTAAATTTGGATATCCAATAAACGCAAGAAACGTAGAGATTTTCAGCAAATATGGCTTTTTGAGTTTGGGCAAGAAAATGACCGTTTTTAACGTCAAAGAGAAACGACGAAAATGCCCCTTTTTGCCTTTATGTTTTATTAAAGAAAGCATTGTCAAAAAACAAAAATTCAACAATCAAAACAAAATTCAGTCCTTGTTCTAGCTTAGAAATGACCTTTTTTTGTTCATATTCTTCTCCCGAGCGTAGATACATTCTTTTGTTCCAGTGCATTCGGGCCTTTCCGCCATTTTCAAAATTTCAACCGCATTGCATGCTGGGAAATAACGAGAAGCTTTGACATATAAACTGAACTACTCTCAGCCACTCCGACCTACCGCCAAAAGTTGATGCTTGCGGTGGTCTTCAGTGCTCACAAATTCCAAAATATGTGGCGGTAGGTCGAGAAAATCATCAATAGTCGAGTCTCAAAGGTACTAAGTGTCCGACCGGCCAAATTCCCAGTTCGTCGAGTAACAAGCCAAATTCGACAACAAAGTACATTACCTTGTTCGGTTCTTTGAGAAAGTGGACTCTTAGCTACCGTCATGCTTAATGATGCTCATCAGGCAGCCACTACATATGAAAAATGGAACTTGGGCCGTTCTTGTAGCTCCACGGATGAAAAATCATAGCTACGTCATAATGACGTTTGCAGAAACCTTGAGCCTCCAGTGCCTTAGGACAGCACCATTTTCCATGGTAGTTTCAACAAGAGTCACGAGATGCTATGGATTGTTTATGGGTGGAAAATCACTCCGAAAACGTAAAAACGGCTGGTAGTCGGTGGGTTAAACTTGGGGAATCCCGAAGATTCCAAGAAATAAGAAGCTCGATTAATCAAACTATTCAACTTTATGGAATGAAGAAACTTTTTGTGTTGCTCTGAAGACAGAACATCGTAAGATGATTGATGGGATTACTCAACTAATTCCGAGATTCTGTGGCATTTTAGTGTTGAATTAATGTGTAGCTATAATAATACTGATCTGGCATTGACATGCAACAGTACAGCACTGTTTGGAAGACGTCATACAGTCCTGTGTATACAGCCTCAGTGTTCAATTGCTTCCTCAAAGCACAGTAACAAATGGAAGTCGATTGGTGTACTGAATAGCTAGGAAACTAACATGCAAAAACAAACAAACAAACATACAAACAAACAATGATGAAATTACACAGCTATGCCCTTTAAACTGAATGGTGAAGCAATTTTTACGAGTTCCATGATCCCTCACTAGGCATTAAATTTTGCCACCATTCCTTTAGGAATAAATATTATCTGAGGTGACACTCTTTTAAACTTACCCACACAATTTGTCCAGTCAGCGGGATCCTTTTTAAAATACCTATCACAAGAACAGTTGTAACTCCCCACAGTGTTGTCACACTTTTGCGTGCAGTTATTTCGTAACTCGCATTCGTTGACATCTATTACAAGAGAAACAAGGATTGTTGTTAGTATATATCACTTAAGTGAATTGTGTTTTTCACGCACTCCGATTGGTTAACTCGAAGGTAATTAGCAAAGTACTATTCATGCTATTCATGCCCGAGCGGACGAAGGGAAACAAAATGGCTTCCCGTTTCGCTTCAGTTTCCGAAGAGGAAATTATTGCACTAAACGAGGAGGCTGTACTAAGAACACAAAACTGGCAACAAAGTTTGGTTTAATGGTAAGTTAATCACTTAGTTTCCAAACAAATAAAAAAAAAAAACCAATGCCTTGTTTACGACAACTGTCGAGCACTATAATTTCAATGTAAACAAAAAATCTAATGTTCTTCAGCATGGCTTCAACAACAAGACACTAGTTATTCAGCGTGTGTGGCATATACTAAAACAATTATTCACCTCAGTGTCGATGAAAATGGTATATAATTACCGAGTCGTGATGACACCATTTTGCTAGTGATCAGTTGCAAGTGAATTGTGGGTAGATCCAGTTCTTTGTGGGGGCACACGGCCATATATTTAAGGACTGGATCTACCCACAATTCACTTGGAACTGATCATAAGCAAAATGATGTATTGTTATGTATCATTAATTGCGATAGACCCCTTGCAAAAATGGCTGCCTTTAAATTATTCTTTTGTTGATATTCCAAATAGCCTTACTAACCTCGTTTTCGAGACAAAAATTCTAAAGAATTTGTTATCCCGAGCGAGGTTAGTGAGGCTATTTTCAATATGAACAAAAGAATAATTTTAAGGTCGTCATTTTTGAAAGGTCTATAAGGAATGCGACTTTTGCGCATCTCGTAGCGCGTGGCTGAGCCAATAGGAGTCAAAACCTGGTAACAACGATTCCCCAATTTTTTGTTCACTTGGGAAAGGAACTTCACGACAGAAGTATACTAGACAACTAAGGTTAACCACCTCAGACAAGGTTTATTTTGTAACATATTCATAGATGAATAATTGCATCCAAACAGAATTCATGAAATTTAAAAATAGTGCAGCTGATTAATGTCCTCTATGTTTCGGTTAAGATTCCATTCGCGGCCAAACTTTTGCAGATTGTCTTGTAACGCTATCCATATGTATATCCCTGCACTTTGAAGTGGTTTAGCGATATCAACAATTAAAATGCCTTTCCTTCCATTGAACAGTAGTATATCTGCATTAGAATTAATCTCCGTTTTGGACTAGGTGATGACCAGGTACGGACCAGGTGTCTAGGTAAAACTGTCTAGGTAAATTAAAATGCCTTCCTGCATAAAATGGAAAATCTTTCATACGTCTATTGAAATTTAAATTATTTAATTCGACTGTTGAAATGGAAAATCTTTCATACGTCCATTGAAATGGAAATTCTTTCAGACACGCTTTCTCATGTTAAACCTTTCATACGTGATTTGACATCTATATCGAATTTTCAGAACTTTTTCATGTAGAATCTATTATATGAATTATGTATATGAAATGAATCATATGAACTGCGGAAATGGAATCAAATGAAGGCTGATCCTCGCAGTTGTGTACGCAAGTATATGCAATTGCGAAAGAAGCATGAAAAAAAAAAAAAAAATCAGGACTTCAACTCCAGAATTTCAAAGTGAAATTAAATTGCAATGGAAGATTGAACATTGTTCTTCCATCCATTATGCTGATTTTGAGCCCCCTTATTTTTTCATTTTTATGTGACAAGCTGTTTTGCAATAATCCTTGCATGTGTCTATGTATTCTTAACGTGTGGTTAGCCTTATATACATTTCAAAGAGGACAGACCACGATCTCACTTGCGGCTCCTATAGATATCTATTTGCCGTAACCGTTCATCAGTAGGATGCCTAAAATGCGTGCAATTCCACAATTGGTTTCGGCTCCATCAAATCCTATACCAATTGTAGAACATTTTAGGTGGAGCCACCCACGATGTGAGCACAGTTACCGACAAGAAATGTTAATAAGGAAAACAACGTAATACAAATGTGATCTGTAAACCGTTAAATTACGCTAAACCGTTAAATTGCAAACTAAGGACACGTGCCAACTGAATGAGCGAAATGCACGCGCATCAGTCACACAAGAAAAAGAGCGCGAGCGCACGTCGAAATCCAGTGAGTGGATTCAGAAGCAGTGTGTATTTGGCAACTTGCATCACCAACTAAGAAGATAAAACATTAATTACAAGTAAGCAAAGGATACATCGATGAGCTACGATGCTTTTTATATACATGTTTTTTTATTTAGTCTTATTGAGAACACGTTCTAAAACCAAATGCGATATTCCAACGTCAAAGAAATTCAGCTGAAATCGTAAAATTGTTTGAAATTCCTGACGAAAATAAAAATTTCGTCTGAAACTTTAAAATTTAGTGTAGTTTTTGTCGCTTAAATTTTACCGTCGGCTAGAATAACCTTTATATACCAGTTTTTTTAACGTGAGTAGGAATTTTTGAAAAATGTTGCTTCGGAAATTTCTGAAACCACTTCAAAAAAGGTATGGTCGAAAAGTAGCTTCGGAAATTCGCCTAAAAATTGCTTCGGAAATTTCTGAAACCATTCCAAAATATACTTCTGGCTGCAAAAAAAAAGGCTACAGAGTTGCTTCGGAAATTTCTGAAACCACTTCAAAGTACCGAAGGAAAAAAGTCCTTTGGAAATTTCTGAAACCATGTTAAAGTAAGGCTGAAGAGATGCTTCGGAAATTTCTGAAACCACTTCAAAGATAGCTGGAAGAAACACTTACTAATAGGTAATTTCTCAAACGTGGACCACTGAATGTTGCCTTTGAAAATGTCGGGAATTAATCACGTTCGTGATGTATTGGCCGTTTTCAGCGGTTATTTAAAATCTGATTTTTATTTTAAATAATGTTACGCTGATTCCGAATATAGTACAAAAATTCCAGCGCTCGACAGTCTACTAGGTAATAAAAACTTTTATGGTCCAATAGCAGTAATCATAGTGAGACGCTTAGATAGCTCAGTAAAGCCATTGACGTTCCAAACTTTCATGATCAGTTTGAAAACGTTCATGAATTCCGCATAAGGTATAGCCAACGACAAAGACTCGAAATACATATTTTACGGCAAGTCTCTTTTTTCACCAAGAGCAAAACTCTTCCTCAGCGTTCGTCGCCGGAATAGTACCACTAAGCGGTGCTTTCTTTCCTTCAAGTTCGCAAAGGCGACGGAACCTGAATGGCATAAGAAATAAACAGTGTTGTTCATTCACGGTTCACGGCCATGTGCCAGATCGACTGCAAAGATCCATGACCCATCCTCCTTCTTTGTACCGGGTCATGAAACCCGGGCATGAAACGTAACGGGCGACACAGTAAGGCCATTTACACAGTGTTGTCGACTGAGGGATGTAATGTTATAGGTACCTCAACACTTGAAGAATCACCCGGAGCTTTCACAGACGCTGTTAACTTTCGTCATGTTTTTGTTGCTTGTTTCTAAGGGTCCGTCCTTTTTGAGAACACGCAAATCGTCTGTTTCACCTTCAAATCCCCACTTTCCATAATCTGATCTACACTTGTCGTTTTGGTTTCTTCCTGCCATTTTCAATCCGTTGTGGAATTCATCGAAACACTGATTACTTAAATGTTTGTCGTCAATCCTTTTTGTTTTCAGATTTAGCTCACTCTCGATTTCAGATGGTGGCCGAGTTAACGACCCTTCTAATGTAAATACAAATACCTGTGATCGACGCTTTCAAACAAAACCACGAAGTATGCAAATGATTTTTCTAATGAAATTTGCGATTCCGATCTCTGGGTGTTGGCCCCAAAGTATTTCCGTCAGATAAAAGCCGCAACATATGTGGAAAACCATGCTGTGACAGGTTGTTAGAAAAACAGGAAATAAAATACACCACTTCTTTTTCATATTGATTAGTAGAAATCTGTATTTTGCCGTTTGCTGCTTCGGATCGGGCATTCCACTAACGTTTAATTCGGAAAACAGTCTGATTAATTCTAAGACTAATTCTAAGACTAGCGAGATAGATGAGCCCGACTCTTCTTCTCATACGTCACACTTTACAAGTGAATGTGATAAACCCGACACCTTGAGGGAAAGTGAACAGAACCCGTCAAACATAGTTATTAGTTTACTGTCCAGCTCTGTATGTGCTCCAGACAGTGAAAGCCATTCAGAAAGCGGAGAGTTCGGGCATGTAGCGATTCATCCTCAAGTTTATATCTAAAGAGACTGCAAACTGATCTGGAATGCGAACCCGTGAAGACCAAAGTGACAGGAATCGTCAGAGTGAAGATGCCGTTCATCAGTCTTTTGTCACCACTGACTCTTCAAGTAAGTAATCTTGCTATGATATTTTAAAATCTTCGCCATGTTTGCAAAGCCTGAGCCAGCAAAAGAATGAACAAATGACCCTTATATAACGATCATTGGTCCTTGGCAGTGTGTCTATGCTCAGACCACATTCAGATTTCAGTTGTATTTTGCAAAAAAAAAAAAAAAAACGACTTAGGGAAAGAAGAACTTCCAGTATAATAAGCTCTGAAGGAAGAATCATGGGGAACCATTGCTCTATATATTAGCATTTTTCAGTCTTGGCAAAGTGTGGTGAAGTATTCATTAGAGGTGTTTTGTTGTTTACCCTGGCAGAAGACGCTCTCACTTCACAAAGCCCTATGACCGAGAGGTGACCATAATACTGTGAAAACAGCCTCGTTTTCAGCTACTAGCAACCATTGGTCAATTTTTTGAGAAGAAAGTGAGCATTGTAACTCACTATCTTCAGTAGCAAAATAATAGACGGGCAGCCAAGACTTGTAAAAGCTGTGATGATCAGTCATTTAGTCAAAGGACTCTCTCTCGTGGTGATATTATGGTCAGAGAAGCCGTGGTTAGGAAAAACAGAATGGATGCACACGAAAGCTCTAATTTTATTAAAAGAGCTGAAATGAATGGAATGAGACTTGTATACATCGAAGAAGCGAGACTCGGTGTAAGAAAACTGAGACCGCCGTTTTTAAAAGTAGAGGATCAAAGCAGAAAATAACGTCCGCTAAACACATTGGAAATTTCTGAACCCCCTAGTTCCTTGTAATAACAGTACGTGTAATGCAATAGTTCACGAACAAAGGAAACAGGAAATGAACACATGATGTGGTCTGTGTGAACAATATTTTACAAATACCGTAACAGTATACACATTCAAAGTACTGTGCACAAAAAGAACGCAAAAGTTGACACAAAATGGTTAAATGGAGTTGACAGGCGACACGACTCCGCTGTTTCGTGATGTAATAGGTCTTTGACCTTTAGAGTTTAGCTCTAATAAGTATGTCTTTTAGAGATTTTCCTCTCCTGTAGGAGATGAGAGGTGGTTCTCTGTATATTTCTCTCAGCATTGGTTGGTTTTCGATTAAATGCCACTTGCTCATTAAAATATTTTTGAGGTTAGGCACTGATGGATTGTACTGTGTGACAAAAGGCATTAATCCGTTTTGCACTTTTTTGGTCTCCCAAAGTTAGGAAGTGTTAAAATATATATTTTTTGATACAAAAAGGCTAAAGAAAAAATCTGGAAAGGTGGAATTGTCTTATTTTTTTAGGTGTACACTGAGCGTTACCAGAGCCGAGAACAGATATTATCGCGTGTCACTGAGGTAGACATCGACAACCTGAAGGAGTCTCTTCAAAAGGATGTTTTCGTCGCCGTGAACATCGAAAATTGCAGCAAAGTTCCAGTGGTTGGAAAAGTACTCGAAATCCACGGCGATAAATTCAAGATTCAGTACTGGAAAGGAAGCTGGAGAACAAGATGGCAGCCATGGTTACTTCAAAATGGAAGCACTTGGGAAGACGAACTGCCAGTAGCTTGCGTGCTTCATGTCAATTTTAAACTGGACAACAATGGAAAACTTCATTTGGGAACTTATAGATATTTAAAGGAAGCGTATGAAAATCTAGCAAGGAATATTTAATTCCCACTGTTTTTTGTTGTTAATTTTTTCTTTTGTCGTAACAATGTAGAACTACCACTTATTTCTACAGCCATGATTTTCGAAATACTAGTATATTCTAAAATTCAGTGGTGTTCTCACAGTGAGCTAAAAGCAAATGGTTTTAAAGATTTCCAAATCAAAGTAACTTTTCCGCCATCCTTTGAAATTGTTTCAGAAATTTCCGAAGCAACTTTTGAGCTACACTTTGAAATGGTTTCAGGCATTTTCGAAGCATTTTTCCATCACACTCTAGTACTTTGGAGTGGTTTCAGAAATTGCCAAGGCACCTTTCCAGAAATTTCCGAAGCATTTCACCCAGCTTTCAGACAACTTTGAAGTGGTTTCAGAAATTTCCGAAGCAATTTTTAAAGCATACTTTAAAAATGTTTCAGAATTTTCCGAAGCATTTCTTCCAGACAACCTTGAAGTGGTTTGAGAAATTTCCGAAGTACCTTTGCAGCGATACTCAGTTAAAATGGTTTCAGAAATTTCCGAAGCAACTCCCCAGCTATATTTTAAAATGGTTTCAGAAACTTTCCGAACCATCTTTGACATGGTTTCATGAACTTCCGAAGCATTTTTGCGAGCTTTGAAGTGGTTTCAAAAATTTCCGAAGCACCATTTTAGCCATACTTCAAAAATGGTTTCAGAAATTTTCGAAGCAACTTTTTAGCCGTACTTTGAATTCGGTTAAATGTTTTCTTCAATTCTTACGTTCTGGCCCTTCGTTACCTTATTTACTTTACGATAGTAGATTTTATGACGGGAAAAAGGCCTGCTGTCTAATAAAACGTCTTTAATGTATGATTTCAGCTGAATTAAATCAGCTGAACAGTGATTGTATGCCCTACTTCTAGCTGATACGTTTAAAAGGAGCAAAAGTAGGCCAGTTTTGTACGATAAAAAATTCGCCTGTTTCGACAGGAAAACATCGATTTTCTTTCAAGAAAGAGCTGCTCGGAGAGAAAAGGACTTTAAAAGCCATTAATCAGCTGAATCTTAAGGGAATTTTGGATAAAAATAACAAGAAACAGGCCTTATTAGCTGAATTTTTCACTTTGGAATATCGCACTAGGTTTTGGAACGTGTTCAGTTGCTATATACGTGCTATATGTGCGTTTCTTGTGATATGCTCAATAATATAATGAAGACCTCACCGTTACAACTTTTTCCATCAGCATTCAGCTTGTATCCGTCCCGACAATCACACAAAAAGGAGCCCGGAACATTGATGCAGAGGTGCTGACAGTCATTAGTTTCTTTACTTTCACATTCATCACGTTCTGTGAAAATAAACTTAATTAATAAACTCAATGTTTTTTGAGGAATCAGGTGTTTTTCACACAGAAGCTTTCAGTGGATTCTCTACCCCCCTTTGTAACACTAGCATATCGCTATTTCATGAAAATTAATGTTTGAAACTTTTCCGTCAAATCCACAAGCATAATAAAACTGGTTTTTAAGCCTTTGGTGTGCTTTTCTTCTTATTTTTTTTTTTACGTTTGAACCCTTCAAATCTCAAGTATCCTTATTTTTTTCAGTAACAATCAGTTTGGCGATAAATAGTCTGCAGTGCCGGCTAGGCTTCTCCGTATTATATCATATGACCCGTATGGCCCCGCGCGTGCTTTCATTTTTAAACTATTGAGAAAGTCTCCGTATGAGGGCCGTACGCATTAGCGCGAGCAGGGCCGGAAAAAGCCTTACGGCCCTGTTAGGAACGCGTACGGCCCCGCGCGATACGACTTTAGAGGATTTCGTCACGTCATGTAAGTTTAGTTTACAACCAGAAAGCAAATACAAACAACATGTTAGATCAATTTTATGTGCAAATTAGTCACTTTTTTGTAAAAGCTTTATCTTTTACGCGCTCATGAAGAGTCTAAGGAGGCCATATGATAAAATGCTTATTGACCGAGTTAGCATGAGTCGGGCCGGAAAGGGAAATATTTGGCTCTCGGTCATGGCGCACGTACCTAACTGCACTCGGGCCGTACCACTGAAGTCACTCAGTCAATAAGTACATATTATCAAGGAGTTATCATTACAATTTCTGCGATTTCAAGACCTTAGACAGCAATGACCGGAAGGCCAGATTGCTCACCAGCGGTTTTCGTTAAAACAATGTTTTGCTGGGGGTGCTCATTCTCGCTAGTCTCCTTCGCAGCCGTTTTTTGGGCTGTCACGCAACGCTCCCCCCAAAGGAACGGCTGCTTAAACCCGAACCACATTCCTTTCCCTTTGTTTTAGGATCATGAGGTGACAAAATAATCCACCAGTCACGCGGCGCCTTTTGAACGGAGTGAAACGATGACACAGCCGTAATTAGAGCGCATTTGAGCGCTCAACTTCACGTGTTGCATAGCTCTCTAAGAAGCTACAACACTAAAGAAAGGATAAAGAGACGAATAGTCGCAAAAGAAACACAACGTCTTGCTACAAAACCAAATAACCGGGCCCAGTAATGTACAAACACTACAAGGTAAAGATGATTATATTATGCGGCTCAAAATTCCTATCCTTGATAACAAGAGAGAGGCTGTTCTGTCACTGAACGCATTGAAACGAGCCAAACCAAAGCTAGACAAAATGCTTCAGATGGAATATAAAGGACCACAGTCGCTAGACAAACAACCAGGGTCAAAACAAACAGGCGATAAATGCAGAATTTAAACCTAGAAATGACCGTTGGTATCAAAATACATTACATGCGACATTTAAGCACATGACTGTTTCAATCACCATCACCATCATGCTATCCTCTAAACCACCGTGTTGCCCCACTTAAAACAAGCAAGAAGCTAAATCGGTCAATAGAACCGAGATAGAAGCGGCAAACGCGCGAACAGGAGTCGTGTAGGCCTTCCAACCCCATTTTACCACACTGATAGCACACGAGCTGTGATTAGCCAAATGGTCTTGGCGCGACTGCCTCAGGATTATGTGAGGGGAGCTGTGATTGGCTAAAGCATGGAAAGGAATGTGGTTCGGGTTTAAGCAGCCGTTCCTTTGGGGGGAGCGTTGCGTGACAGCCCAAAAAACGGCTGCGAAGGAGACTACATTCTCGCGGGCACAGAAATCCTGGTTCTGGTTTTATTAAGGTTTCAAGATACCACGGGCTCAGCGGACTACTGACGTTACTAAACCAGTTCATAAGCTAAAATGCGGTATAGGTTTATCGCTTTGTAAGTGTTTTTTTTACGAGATATTTTCCTCTGCAAAAGCTCTTAGCCTAGCATCATTAAGCTGGTATGTAAAAAGGCGTTTCGCACTAAATATGGCGGTTCACGAGTAAACGTGTCTCTCTGGTCGTTCGGTGGAAGGATTCAAGGACCTACCAAAGAAATTTAGGCAAGTTTTGATTGGCAGAAATTTCAATCGATGCGATATTTTGCTGATATAACTGAGTGGTCCCACACCAAGAGAAAAATGCTCGTGTTATGGCGGATTTACCTAGAATTCATTTCGGTTTCGAGAAATAACAAGACAAGACTGGCTCTCATGAAATGGCTGAAGCACAGCCACCAGAAAACGTGAGAAGAAACGTTGCAGCCACATACCACAGTATGGCCTTATGATTTGCTGGCTGACGTACTTGATTTCTGAACAAGATCTTCCATTAATAAATTGACGACAAGGAAGGGCACTTTTTTAGACCAACAGAGCAGCGTTTTGGAAGTTTGTTGCCAAATGAACGGTATATTGCAGCAGAAATCTGGAGTCCTCGTTCCGTTCATTTTTGGATTGTGATAGCTGTTAAACTAACCATGCCCAGTGACTATTAGGCAAGCAGCAAATATTAAAAGAAGTAACGCAATTTTCGACGGACATATGCGAGATTGAGAGCCAAAAGGTTAAGAGAAATGTGAGGTGGTCTGATGCTTTGTAATTGAAAACCGTTTCAATGCAGAAAGTAAGGTATGGCAATTTGCAGAACTCATGTTGCCAAGCTATACATTAGTATTCTCAGTTCACATGTGGGTATCTCAGATAAGCTGATTACATGGAAGTGAGCATTTTGAGTATTCCGAAAAAGCAGAAATCCAGTTTACAAGTTTGATTCATGTCAAGCTTGGAATTCCTCCAGGCAATTAGCGTTCACTGGTGGAAATTCCACTTGCGTTTGAATAAGAAAATTAGCAGCACACCCCAATTTGTCAGTGCAAATACTGCCCTGGCAAATTCTTACCTGCGCATTGTGCGCCATTACCACTGTAACCACTCGGACAAGGTCCGCATTCGTACCCAGTAGCATTGGCCGGGGCTGGAAGATCAATACATTTCACACCTGTGTAACACGGCTGACCATTCATTTCGCAGGCGTCAATGTCACTATCACAGAACCTTCCGGTGAAACCTTCCTGACATGCGCATCCCATGTAAACAAATCTGCTATTAGTGTTGACCGGATCGCCTTCTTCTGGTTGCACACACTGTCCTCCGTGATCGCAGGCGCACATGTTAATTGTGGGACTCCAGGTCGTACTCGCACCTTTGTCGCCTGTAGCAACAAACGACAAGTTGAACTGCGAAGAAAAAATATATTCTTTACCTTAAGATATAAGTTTGAAGATGAAGAACTCTACGTTGAAAGCCTCGGTACATACCTTTTGTGTTGATGTAACAAGCCAAGTGAAATTAAGCACGTTTCCACTTTGGTTCACTGTGGCTCCTGGAGGTCTGTTAATCACTCTAAACGTAATCGTGTCTGTATCTTCTGCTATGATATTCAACTGAACAGTTGAATTATATGTGGCGTTTATTGAGCTTGAATTGTTTATTATCTTGGGTGGGAAATTTTCTATTCAGAAAGACAAAACATTAAAAAAAATAAACAAACAAATTTAAAAAAAAGACAGGAGCGTAGCGAGCATTTCACACGGAGAAGGCGTACCGTTGAAAATTATAAGGTCTACTGCCGCTCGCTTAACTCAGTTGGTAGAGCACCAAGCCGCAGAACCAGTTAACCATCAAAGCTAGTTCATTTGTCTGTAAAGGTTGTTGGATCTGTTGGATATTGATTGAACTAGTAGAATAAGTTAACCATCTTAAATTGAGCTCTCCAGAACAACGTACTTTCATTCTGGAACAAATATCTTATTATAAGAGATCAATCAGAGTGTAAAAAAAAAATTCGAACCTAGCACTGTTGATTGGCTAAGGCATTTTTGCTCATCGCAAACGTTATTTAAGAGGAAATGGTCCAAACAAGCCGTCGTTCTTAATTCCAAACGACTCACGTTTGATAACTTAACGTATACAGGGAGGTAACCGTTAAAGTTTCTCACGACAGAACCTTCAGGTAAAACTTTGTCCAGTGTGGTTTGTTATGGTAGGAGCTCACGCGAGGTAAGAAAAGGACACATGGGGTAAAGACTAACATAACTAACCGTGGAACGTGATGGGAGTGCATGTGCTAGACATGCTGGGTTCCATCTAATATACGAGAGCGCAAGAATATCATACGGGAAACCACAGTGCTGGCTAAGCACGCAAACAGCAATTACTGCCGCTGATCCTACATAGAATACTGCATATACACAAAATCATCTCTACCGAAAAGAATTTGGCTGATGATCGATTTTTTTGTGTCATTCATAAAGTGCCCAGGCCCCACACGGTCATTCCAAAATAGTGTTGCTCCTCGCTACAATACTACTGGTTGTGCGTCCGTTGGCTTCGCTCCGCTGGTCATAGAAACCTCGTAAAATTAAGGTCTCATAAAACGCGCTCGTATCGCGTAAAAAGACTGATTATGATTAACAATTCTATTAGCCTTTGTTTTGCTTTCACATAATTCCGAAACCAAGCCATCTGTCGGGATAAATCGATAGATAGAGGCTAGCCGACGCCTGTCATTTGTTGCGGAGTACATTGGTTGTTATTGTTCTTTTACATTAACTGATTAGTCCACGGTTTGGGTAAATGGTAGACAAAACTACCATTTGAACATTCCGTTCGAATTTGTGCAATTCACTTACAGGGAGAGTTGGAACCAGCCGGCAAAACGCCTGAACCGGTATAATAGTAAAACGAACACGATTTCAGTTCGAAAATCCCAACCAGTAAAACAGGACCATCTTCTACAATATTACTATTCCGTTTCTCTCGGAAATTTTTCTACCAGAGTCACCCGAAATGTTGTGTCCTTCTACGTTCCAAAGAGAATCGCAAAGAGGTGAAAAATGAATGATCTAATTGTTATTTCTTGTTGTTTGAATGAATAATCTATTATCCAGGACCTTCTAATTTGGGTCAAAAAAAGTAAAGAAACATATATTCGTTCATTAGAACTTAGAAGTCAGCGCATAGTTCGCCTAGCACTAAGCGTGTTTGATTTTTACAGAATTTTGACACTTTTTTCAATCATACTTTTACTCGAGTTCTCTTTAGTCCAGCACCATACATCTTAAAATAATGTAAGGCTAAATTATCATAACGTTAATATGCTTTAGCGTTTGTCACAACTTACCAAGAGTGTTTGACTCATTCACCAATTGAATGCTGATATCTTTTGTTACCAAGCCAACAGAGAGGTCTCTTGTGGATGCCGCGTCAAACAAGCACTCGTGGTCATCTCCACACTGGTCTTCAGCTTGGAGCTTTAAGCTCTCGTTATGCCACGTGATGTTATCAGCAAACATGGGCTCGAAATCCGGCTTAGCAAAGGTAGCCACGCTTTCATTCGAAGCATAAGTAAATAAGGACTGCGACTGGTTGATTTGCCCTGAAACAAAATCAACGTGGATATTGACAGAAATATTTAACTTTTTAAGATAAGGTTGTGAAGAGTTGACCAGTATCTTCTTCTTCTGTCAGCTCTTTTGGTCATTGTATCGTGATGAAAAGCAATAAAATAGAAGGGGAACCTGCGATAATTCTGCATTTCCTGCACCCTCCCCCCCCCCCCTCTACGAAGTGAAAGGTGGATGGAAGTGGGAGGGGAAGAGAAATTTGCTACCAGAGACACAGAATGCGTGGAAATATTGTTTAAAGAAACGTTCGTAAATTCTACTTGTAGCCAAACCTTCCTGATTTTTATGACCAGCGACTATGGTTTGGATTTTCAAGAAAAGAGGGCATAAACCAGGTACTGGCTTCAGGTATCGTGCTTCAACCAGTTGCAAAATTGTTGCGACACTCACAATAAAAAACAGCTTTTCTTTCTCAGTAAAATCGTTTTTGGTAAGAAAGCTGTGAGATATAACACTGACACATCCCCTTCCCCTCTCCCCTTCAAAGTTAATTTTGTTCGTCCACGTTTCGAGCATGATGTTGAGCTGCTAGTAACTTTGATAAGAGGTAAAGCGCAAGATCACCCTGAAAACTTCATTGAAGCCCAAATGACGTACTTTGACTCATGTTTTTTTGCAACTGGTTGTATCTTCTTGCAAAATCATTTTCCTGGTCCCAGGTGTATGAAGTCGGAGATTTGAAAAGGTGATCGATTCACTGTAAGATTATCCAAACAATTTACTCACACTTAACACCAAACTTGAAGTGAATGTCTCTGAACGAGGAGGAGGGTGGTAGCACCTTCCCATCAGGCGATGTGTAGTCGTCATCCGGGTTATCATTCCAAGTTCCCAGCAATCCTTTCGTGGCATTTTTATAATCATCTCCGGGAGTTACAACAAAAGACAGCATTTCTTTTTTTTCGCAGAATTTGACTGCTGTTGTTGAAGGGAAAGTAACTTCTAAACAGTTTTCTTCAGGTTTCGAGACGGAGATATTACTTCCAACGCTTATGCTTTGGTTTGTGAGATTGCTATAACCACTGTAAACGGCGTGGTCAATCAAAATGTTAATACCTCCTAAACACAACAGAAGAAATCAATTTAAACAGGTGAGTTAGAAAAAGAAAATGCCATTACTAAATAGACCCAGTAAGATGCTTTTCTCTTTAAATATACGATTTCTGTGGGGGAACGTCGACGCGGCTAGCAATTTCAAGAGGTGAAATCTGTGTGATTGCCCTTTCGAAAGTGCTTCTTGTGGCAGAAACACAGTCAGTATTTATGTACCAAAGGACCGTAAAGGGAGCTATGTTCAAAAGGCGATTATGTATTCTAATTTCAGATACAGGAAACACCCACATATAAGAACAAATGGATTAAGAACACCAGGCTGAAATTTGGCCATAAATTCCCAGTTTTATAAGAACAAGATCAGCCTGAAAATTGTAACATGTTCTTATAAAATGGAAAAAAGTGTCATAACTTAGGGACAGCCAGACAGGGTGGGGCATATGGAACTGCCTTATAGTACTGCATGTATTTCATGTTCGATGTATTTACGCGTTCATGTTCACCAGTGATTGTTAAATTAATTTTTATTCATCTAGGCTGATTTTATTGATTGCGTTCATTTGTTAATATAATCAAATTACAAAATAATTATTTATTTTATTTTCCTAAAATATGTTAATTGTACCTCTAGCAACATGTTTTGGATAGCATTACTAAATAAAAATTTAAGAACATTTTAAGAACATTTTGAGGCTGATTTGTCACTAAGCACTGACCACCAAAATCGTGTGTTCTTTTATGCTGGTGTTTACTGTAGCGAATAGCTTTTGGGCCTCAATTTTCCCAAGTAACCACAACCAAGGACTCTCTCACCTCCTTTCTTCACTTTCACTTCAACAATGCTCGTATTTTCTTCCTTAGCAGCCCCAGCTATGAAAATAGTAGCAGTTGTTGAGTTTCCCTGAGCAAGACCTGTCCTGGCCTGAAGCTGAAAAGTTCCGTTTTGTGCATCGATCATCACATACTCGCCGAGGCCATTAAATGTGTAGTTCCCACCATCGAGAGTCTTGAAATGAGGATCACCCCAAAACCAACCTAGGTTAAGAACAAGGAAAAAGAAACAAATCCTGATCGCTTAAAAGTTACTTTTACGAGATGAGTGACTGATTGACCCAGGTCATCAGTAAGTTAGAAGTTAGAATCCTGCAATCTGATTGGTTCCGGGAGCGGGAAGTATTTTCCTATCTCCTGACAAACGGTCATGGTAACCAACTACGCTAAGCGCAGAGTGAAGTTGCGAATTGAAAGAGCGAAGTTTCAATTTGTCTTAATTGTTTTTTTGCAATAGTCAAAAGAGCAGTGTTATTGTTCAACTTTTGAAAGCGAAACTTCACACAGTGTAAAAATATTCCTGACCAATTCATTTTAATGTACATTTGTCGACACGTTGATGAGACAATGTGTAAAATAAAAACATGACTTTTCCAGTTTTTCTTAACAGTTTCTCCTACCTTCTAAAAATAAAATTTAGAAATAAATAAAAATGTTATTCACCGGCCTTGGTCGGTCCGTATTGGGTTAGGGGGACTGGGGGGAGCTTAACCCCCCCCCCCCCCACATTTGTGACGTGAAAAAAGCAAAACAAGTGCAGAATGAATTTCGTTTGTCCGTTAAGGTTGAAAAATCACAATTACCATCAGCAAATTAGACATGCATGTAACTAACAGGCATTAAGACTAACATTTAGGTAGTGAGCATCTTAGTCAATCATTTAAGCAAACAGCTAATAACCAGTTTGCTGTTCAGTTGTTGACTTTTTGGGCATGAAAAGTCATTTTTGTCATTTGTAACTTAAGTTGAACTTAAATATTATGTAAATTTTTAAAATGATATAATGTTTTTTTGCAGGGTGACTAAAACAGTCTTAAACTATGACTAAGTTTCTTAATTTATTTAATGCATATTTCTGACTGTTTAAACAAATCTGAAATTAGGACATAAATTTAACTACCATTACGTGATCTTAAATTATCATTAAATGCTAATGCCTATTTAGGACAGATTTAGTACCTTGAAAGAGGACTCAGTGAAATTGCGTGTTTGATGGTAGTTTCATGTTGCTTAAACGCCATTTAAATGTGGCGTTTCACCTAGTGACCATCTCAGCGACCGCACAGAGAGAGGGGCCGGGGGGGGGTAACAGCCCTCCCCCCCACGTTTTGTGGAAAAATAAAATAGTAAATTCAGTAAAATACACTTCCGGAAATAAAAAGTACTTTCACGGGATAATAGTGATCGGCTAAAGCTGGCGGACCTCACGAGAAAACATCCAAGCCTGACGGAATAAGTCTTATGATTTAAACTGAGTTAGATGCGTATTAACCATTTTTAGAGTCACCCCCCTCCCCTCAGTCGAAGAGGCGGGAGCGGCCCCCACCGTTTAAAAATTGCTCCGCTAGTCCTGCATCTAGGCAGTCAGTAGTTAGTCATATGTTGGCTTGTTTGTCCACTTGTTCACTTATTCATTCATTCATTCATTCATTCATTCTTCAGTTAGCTCAGAGTTAGTCACTCAGTTGATCAGTACTTTGATTTGTCACCAATAAACAAACAAATACTCTAAATACTTACGTCTACGACGAGGTACGTAACGGCTGCAGTCAACAGATGGGCGATAATGGTAAAAGAGGTCGCAGAAAGGCAGGTCAACACAACAAGCTTTGTAGGCTTGCGAGTCACTTATTATAAACGTCTCAGCCTGACGCGGCGAATAATAATAGTTACTGTAATATACTTGCACTTTGATGCGTCCTCCGTCGGGTGCTCCGAGCTTTAGTGAAGCCCAGTTTTGCCATTCCGTGGAGTAACAACATAGCAGAGTCATCCTATACTTCACCCAGCCTGTAAAAGGACTGCAGAATGACAAGAACCGTGAGCGTCTGGACTCAAAGCACCAATCAGGCCAGGCATACAGCCACCAGTTACGAAAGAATCTAGGATCTAACCACGCTTGCCACGGCGTGCAGGGACACGCCCAATCAACCAATTCCTGTAGCTGGTTAGAGTACTGAAGAAACTTGAAATAGTCTTGAATGAAAACCCAAGAAAAGCACTTCTGTTGAGCTCCTCTAACCTCGTTGTTTTCTATCCTCCAGAAATATCTTCCTATCTCACCAGTATTTCCTTGCCTTTCGTCAAGTTTTGACGTGCCAAAAGGGGTCCCCGACCTTAAAGAAATGAAAGAAATGGTGAGATCAGATTCGCGTATTCGTTAAAAATGCATACATGCATACATAATTCCTGCATTTAATTAAGTAAACACCCTTGTCAGTGAAAAGAGCCCTCTTTCTCCACCAAAGGAGAGGATTCTCAAAAGAGCTGGGTCGCAGGCTAGTGACATAATCTGAAGAGTATTCATTTTTCTCATTTGACCGTACGGCCCCGCTCACGCAATTTATTAAAAACTCAGGTCCGGTTGAAACGTCGAACTTCACATGTGACAAATCTAATGCAAATGAGGGATCACCCTCAATTGCAAAATGACGTGAGCGGGGCCGGATCCGGTCCCGCTGAAGCTCGTACGGAATGGCGAAAAAAAGGTCAAAAGTTTATGAATGATGTATATATGAAATGAATCATATGAACTGAATCAATTATATGCAATTGATGTATCTATGATTGATTCATTTCATATATACATCATGTCGTGCCAAGAGCAAAAAGAGGGGAACGGGGCGATGTTTGTAAAGGAAACTTCTACACTTGTTCAAGAGAAAGTGATGTAAGGGAAAGGTTGTAAAAGAAGTAACATCGTCAATATCGTTGAGTACACTGTGAATTGAGAGACACCAGTCCTGTGCGCAGCATACCCTGTGGGGGCTGGGGGTGGGGGTGGGAGGGGTATTCCCCTATAAAAGCTATATAGGTGTGTGCCGCCCCAAATGGTATGGTTTTTGAGCTGTTTTGACCTGAAAACGGGTATAGATTTTGACCACCACGGTCTTTTAATCGGGCATCGTTTTCAAGCCGAACTTACAGCGAGAGCCTATTGCTGGTTTGCAAGTGACGTCATGGCGGCCATGTTGGTGGTCAAGAACAATAGCCTTTCTCTCCGCTGGGAACTAAATTCTATTTTTATGTAAATTCTTCAAAAGAATTTTCTATTGTTTTCACCCCCAACATGGCCGCCCTGTCACGTGGTTGAAAACCAAGAATAAACATATCCCAAATCATAACAGAGGAAGAGAAGTAACCAAAGGGTATCATTCGATCTGAATTGTAACCGCAACGTCAGGTCTGAAAATGGGTATGGTTTTTAAAAGCCAGGTCTGAAAACGGGTGCGGAAAATGCAATGTTTTAGCCTGGAATAGGGTCAGGATTTGCAGAAATGGGCGGCACACCCCTACCAAGAAATCCGACTAGTAACTCCTCCCTCCCCCCCCCCCCCCCGGACTGCATATCGTATCATAAAGAAAAAAGAACTGTTGTGCAATATTTCCAGTAAGTTACCATACAATGATTCAATTTATGGTTCTCACCCTTTCATGTTCTCAAAGTTTCGTTGACGATCTCCAGCATTGTAGCCAGCCACAGGCAGACCATAGAAACTGGACCAGTAGTAATAGTAATAGTAGGAACTCCTGTGTAAAAGAGGTAACCAATGTGATTTTGTTTAACATAAACTGAACGTGAAGTCTAAAGAATGTGTATATTCATCAGTGTCTTCGTTCCTGCCTGGTTCATTCGTTTGTTCATTCTCATCTTGGGACTGACCCAACACATATTAAAGTTTATTAAAGTGATGTTGAGAAGTGTGGCTTTTATGTAAAAAAAAGGCTGTTCACAATTGCATGACCATCCAGATCAGATTGAAAGTGTCATATTTCGGTCAAGACGGTGATAAAAACACCTTTTTAATAACCAAAAACAGCTGTTCAAAGCGGGCGGAGGGGAGAACTGAAACACATAGTTAATGGAAACTTTCAGAGGAGGCAGGATGGCCGAGTGGTTTAGGGTGCTGGATTTCAATGCGGTGATCCGGGTTCAAATCCCGCTCTGACCACTAGCTGGTGTTGTTCTGGGTAAGCCGGTGCGCGGTTCAACTCCTCGGTCATCCTTGTTCATCGGTTGTTCGAAAGCCGATTAATGCTAATCAGAGGATCCAAAATTAAAAATTAATCAAGGAGCTTATTTCTCATTCCCCAAACGTTGTTCAATGCTGATATTCTGCAGTATTTTAGATTAGGGGAAGTCAATCCTGAAAAACAAAAAGCTGCGGAAAGAACTTTCATCATCCAAAAGTTAACTGCAACCGAAGTTTACGCTAATCCTGGATTAGGTTAATCGGGTTTCGAACAACCGGGTCCTCGTCTGCCTCCCGCCAGTTGGGATTCTTATCATGCTACGTTTATTTGAATTATTTGTTCCATGTATTTGCTCGGCCCCACCAGCCTTTGTGCTAAATAAACTGCCGAGGGTAAATAAAGGTCTTCTTCTTCTTCTTCTTCTTCTTATTATTATTATTGTTATTATTCATTCTAGGCCCCCATGTTTCATTACTCTCCAAAATAATTATGTTGGCCTTCATGCAGTTTTGGATTTGATAGGCCCTGATGACCATCTGTTCCATTACGTGCGGTTACTGAAACACCACGGTAAATGGCATTGCCGATGGTAGATCATCCCGCGGTGCAAAGGCAAACGCAGTTTGTGATTTCCCGAGGTAAAATATAGTCTTGCAATTAAACCCGCGAAGAAAAACCTCTTTTCCTCTGCGGTTACGAGTTGATGTCAAACGGAGCACCGTGATTCGCTCTTCTACCTTGGGCATCAAAACACCATTGCAACTTTCCACTTTAAACGTCATGGACGCTTTGTGTGATCTTTTTGGATATTTACCAAAGAAAATTTACCTCGGGAATGTCGGTCACACTCACTAAATGCTACACTAAAGGGTCATTTACCACGATAAAAGTGCCCGGTGAAACCGCTTGCTGACAAAAGAAGAATCAAATGAAAGAAATTCAAAATTCTGATGCACTCAATGATAATATAACTGATATTCTTTATAAAGTTGTCCAGTAGTCGTAGTCAGTTGAATTGGAGTATTGTTTTGACCCTGGAGTAACGTTTGCCTCCTCTTTGGTTTTTTATTTTCTGGTTTCTACTGAAATGTCCAGTAAATAAAAGGTCTAAAAGAAAAAACCTTGACCGAATTGTTTCATGAGAAAAAAAAAACTTACGGAACTACTGGAAGGACCCACTCGATTCCTCCTCTAGGATAATTGTACATCAGGAATGTGTTGACCCCATTTGTGATGATGACAGCTTGAAATGTGTTCGTCTGCAAAACAATATGTCGAGTAATATTGTTTTTTTGGGGGGTCAATAAGACAATAACATGACGTCATAATTTTGTCTGTCGGAAAACATTCATGAAAGGGATTCTTGCAAGACATTAGAAAGTGAACGAGACAAAAATACTTAGAAAGGGGTTTATTTCTTTCACATATTACTATTTTTAGGTTTTCTGTTAGCCAAACTAACTTTTAACTCTTACCCCAGGGCAGTTCAACTTGAGGAGCTGGTTGTACCAATAGTAGTAGTAGTACCATGGATAGTACACATACGGGCAGAGGTTTTCCCACGTGACAACCAGGACCCACGTAGCTTCAAAGGTAGCAAAGTTTCTGTCATAGGATTGAACATGCGTCGAGGCCATCGTCAGAACTTTTCCAACTTTGCTTTCAGCGCTGTTTTGGCTGCTTTGAATATATACCTGATAATATACCTTTGAGACGCCCAATCTAAATGCCACAGTGTCATCTGTAGTGGCCCAGAATGGAGCTATAATCGCCATGTTGTTGAACCATCGGTAGACACCAAACTTTTGTGGCCACCACCAGCTCCATTCATAATTGAGTTGGATTTTGCCATTGCGACATATCTGCATATTAATTGTAGCAGACGTGTTGTAATCCTTTTTATTATATGGAGGAGAGTGTTTTACTGGGAACTAAACCACTCGTAGATTCCATACGCGTTACGCCACTTCATCCGGGACCCGAGTGGCGTATTTTCCGTATGTCACCTTTGTGAGTGCCGTATCGTTCAATGACGTCACGATTCCCGCCTTTTGCTTTTGTTGAATTGGTTTCTCGCGTCGCGTTTGTTTAGTCTCCATATAATAAAAAGAACATTACACGTTGGCTCGAAGATATGAATTTTATGTTCTCGTGGCAAGAACAATATCTCACGAGTGAGCGAAGCGAACGAGTGAGATATTGGATCAATCTGGACAGCCCGCCGAACGTAGCCAAAAACTCCAGGTTAAAATATCCCCACGGCCAAAATTCCACCGCAGAATCCAACTGCAAAGGTTAAACTTTCATTTCAACGTTCTAGCCACGCAATCGCATCCCTGCAAGCAAAGCGAGGCGGCCGTTTGTTTCCCCGATGAAAGGGTAAAACGTTGGAACAGAGCCGTGTACAAATCCACCACGACACAAGGACCGTTGAAATCCGCTTGGTAACCTCGCCACGTTGCCAAACGGAGACTCACGGGGTACACGAACCCAGGATGCCAACAAAAATTCTTGTTGACAAATTGCGTTCGTGTCGTGTCGTTCGACCTTGCTCTCTCTTTAAGAGTGGAAACTCAGAAATGAAAGAAATCGCTAAAATGGCATCGGATCGGGGAAATAACCACACAGCAAGCAAGAACACCCCATATAAATAAGGTAAGGCGTTTTTTATTGAGAATTGCTGCGAGTATTTATTTTCTTAAATCTATAACCTGGATTCCCATACAAATCTTTATGTATGCAACTCGTAGTGAGCTTGGGCTGCCTGTGGTAGATCACGTCACAAGCGCTGATCTCGAAAATCGGCCAATCAGAAAAGAGATAGTGAGTTCAACGCATAATAATTGTTAATTATTCCTTACTAGAGCAGTGATACATAGAGGATATTACACGTTGGCTCGAAGATATAAATTTTATGTTCTCGTGGCAAGAGCAACATCTCACTCGTTCGCTTCGCATACCCTGTGGGGGCTGGGGATGGGGGGTGGGAGGGGTACTCCCCTATAAAAGCTATATAGGTGTGTGCCGCCCCAAATGGTATGGTTTTTGAGCTGTTTTGACCTGAAAACGGGTATAGATTTTGACCACCACGGTCTTTTAATCGGGCATCGTTTTCAAGCCGAACTTACAGCGAGAGCCTATTGCTGGTTTGCAAGTGACGTCATGGCGGCCATGTTGGTGGTCAAGAACAATAGCCTTTCTCTCCGCTGGGAACTAAATTCTATTTTTATGTAAATTCTTCAAAAGAATTTTCTATTGTTTTCACCCCCAACATGGCCGCCCTGTCACGTGGTTGAAAACCAAGAATAAACATATCCCAAATCATAACAGAGGAAGAGAAGTAACCAAAGGGTATCATTCGATCTGAATTGTAACCGCAACGTCAGGTCTGAAAATGGGTATGGTTTTTAAAAGCCAGGTCTGAAAACGGGTGCGGAAAATGCAATGTTTTAGCCTGGAATAGGGTCAGGATTTGCAGAAATGGGCGGCACACCCCTACCAAGAAATCCGACTGGTAAGCTTGGGCTGCCTGTGGATCTACCTGCAGATTATACAATAATCATGTCAAGGACTCTCAAGGTCACTGGTAGTCATGTCATGTATGGATAATCATGTCAAGAGTTCGTGCGCTTTGTGTGGCAATTGTTAAATTCGGTTTTTGTGATATCCTCGGTAAGAGTTATCAGCCTCAGCCTTCGACTTCGGCTGATCACTCTTACCTCGACCTTGATTATTCTGGATATCACAAACAAAAACCTCATCCAATAGTTGTTTAGTATCTTTCGCAATAGCGTGGGACATCGCTTGATATAATTAGCTGACGAGGCTGTGAGCTGAGTTACTTTAAATCAGGCGCCTGACAATTCTTTTCTTATTCAACACTTTTATAATAAAGCAAAGTAACCTAGAATTCATTTGCAAATCAAGTCCACTGAATTCGCTGTTTCCTCGATCCCTACGGCGAAACGACGTATGTCGCAGGATTATATCTTTTGTGTACGTCTGACGAATATTAAGGGCACTTTGGCCATGTTTGGACAGTGATATAACGTGTCGGAAAATACTTCAAAATAGCCAACTCGACCATCGAGAAATTGTCCATGGAGGCACTTGGGATGTGAGTTAAGATTATCAGCATTACAGCCCACAACTGCGACTTGGCTGCTGGTCGTATTATTCCCAACAAACGCACGCAGAACAGTTCATTTATTAAAAGTATCCTAGGAGTGGTGCACAATCTTGGGGGGGAGGGGGGGCTTATTTCAAAACTTAAACACGCCGTTTTTGTACAAAACTCAAACAACTGCATAAAAATGTCTGCAATTAAAACATCATTGAATTTGCATTGAGTGTACCGCATATCATACCGTTTTTGTTTAAACTGATGCCGTTTGGGCCGCATGAAGTGGATTTTCGTAATATGGAATTGGAGGGGGTGTCGGAAAGGGGAGGGGATGTTATAAGAGAGGGGGGCTTACTACGACAATCGACTTCCAAACGGTGGCTTATTGGAGAGGCTGGGGGGGGGGAGAGTTAACTGAAAGAGAAGGGAGGGATTAATAGAGCTTTTAGGGCAACTATTATACCAGAGCGTCGATAAACTGAACGGAGAGCAGATTATACTAGAAAGCCGATAAAAACTGAACGGAAAATTAATCAAATAATACCAGAACGACGATAAACTGAACGGAAAGCAGCTTGGCACCCAATTAAATAAACACTTGTGTATCTAAAATGGTACAAATATTTCATTAAGGATGTTAAAGCCAGTGCGCAAATCAACAATTGCATAAAATGGCGTGAGCAAAATAGCAAGAGATACTTACGTATAGTTTGTGATGCCGCTCTCCGAAGAAAGGAAACCCCAAGCGGTCTGTTTTGATCTTCAGACAGTGACCACCGTAGTAATATGTGGAGTCGCTGAGACGGAACTCGCTATCACCTTGCTCCGGGCCGTAAGGATACATGTTAGTTTCTACATTGAAAGATAACGAAAGAGAAACAGTTTGGCCCAAAGTACATTGATCTTTTTCACTGGAAAGAGGATCTCTTTAAGAGTGATTGTCAGTAAACATCAAAGAAATCCTGGCCACGGTCAAAAAATCGATTTCGCTCATACTTCGTCAGTTTGAAGGCCTAGGTGAGTAACTGAAGGATATAAGGTTAGTTTTTTGAAATATTCCATTTAACGTCAGAAAACCATGGAAAACGGTCATCCTACCGGAAGCTCGGGTTTCACTTCGCCAGAACTCGAAATTTTACACTTTTCAGCTTCTCGCTACACAGACGTTTACAGAGTTGTGAATCCTTTTTTAGTATGATTGAATACACTGATTCTTCCTAAGTGAAAATATAAAAATTGTTCATATATCTGCTTATTTGTGAGTGAATTGAGCCCCGTTTAAGTAGACACACTTTTCTCATTTACCGCAAAGTCTAAAATAATCCAAATTCAGTGAGGCAAAAAGCTGACCGGTAGTGCCTCAAATCCTCTGATATTTTAACTAAAGACAATTCAGTCATTGGTTTTTAGGCCTTTGGTTTTACATCTTTAGGATCTAGTAGCACTTTTGCATGAACGCCGATCAAAGTTCGACAAAATTACAATTTAGCGCCTTTGAAATCTACAACCGTCAACCTGACAGGGTACACTAGAATAAATTAACTCCTCGGCGAAAGTTTGTAAATAAAAAACGGTTTGAAATGTTTTGAAAAATATATTGATGATTAATATTGTTTACACAGGTAAAGTGAACTAAAAAACACCCAAATTACCGCGAGCTGAAATTAAATTACACTTGCTCCCTGATCGGAGTGATGCACGAGCGACTTTATAGCTACAACTAGGAATACCTGCCGGTAGGAGTAACCCGAAAATACTGACCCCCGGTCCACGGACCCCCACCACGGACCGGGTCCGCGGACTACCTACGGACCGGTCCACGGACTACCCTGACGGACCCCTCTACGGACCACTCCCAAAATGGAATAAAAAAACTAAAAAGCAAGATTTCACTTACTGCTTCTGCAGTATAAATGAAAGACCGGGAAATCTCCGGGAAGCGTCGAAATTTGTGCTGCTTTGGGTGCTTTTCCTTCGCCATTTTGCTCGGCCCATTCTTCCGCGGGTTAGTGAACTCGTCCCAGGCTTCACAATAAGCTTAACGGAATAAACTACTCAACAACACAACTTTTGCAGCCCGATTAGCCACAAGCAGAAGGTAAGAACTTTCCTTCTTTGTGTCATTGCAATCTGTTCTCCCCGAAAAAAGCTTTTAGTCGACATTATAATATATAGAAATACGCCCGAGACTGAGCCTAGGTCTGTTACATTTTCCCGGCATAATGCTTGAAATTTCGCCGACACAGGTGATCTTTTGGTTTTTTATTCCATTTTGGGAGTGGTCCGTAGAGGGGTCCGTCAGGGTAGTCCGTGGACCGGTCCGTAGCTAGTCCACGGACCCGGTCCGTGGTGGGGGTCCGTGGACCGGGGGTCAGTGTTTTCGGGTTACCCTGCCGGTAGAGTGCCAACGAGTAAACACTGGTACAGTTGTGTGCTCAGAGAAAATTAAGAAGTAACCAGAGTACAGTCGATTTTTTAAAACTGAATCGTTGTTTAAAAAAGCAATGCAAAACTCACATGTTTTTCTTTGTTTTTTGAAATGTCTATAACTTGTAGGGTAGATTAGAGGTGAAATATGAGTCCTTTGCATTAAACCAACGTTGTTGTTATGCACCTATCAATGTTTAGACGGAGAGGGGGGGGGGGGTACGGGCAAAGATGCGGCATTTGAACAATTCTGTTGTCCCCTCTCTGGGGAATTTGACCACTTGTACTAATTAAAGTTCAAATATTATGAAGGATTGTTAAACTATTTCCAGTCCCAAGGGTCGGGAATTTGACCAAAAAATTGCAAGAAAATTCAAATGACGCACCTTTGCCCGTACCCCCCCCCCTCCGTCTAAACATTGCTTGGTGCATTAGAAATGAGCATGAATTCAAAAGTGACATGTTCGTGTTTTAACATGTTCTTAGAACGCAAATCCCACATGCTCTTGTTTTAAAATGTTTTTAAGAACAAAACTTGTAACGTAGATTACAAATGCACATCTAATATGGTCTTCTTTGTTTTTTTTAATGTATTTAAAAACAACTTGTAACGTAGATTGCAAATGCAAATTCCACTCCGATATCCTATTCCTTGTTTTTTTTTTTTTTTAATCGTTAAGAACTAAACTTGTAACCGAGATTACAAATGCAAACTTGTGAGAGATTAGAGATGCAAATCTCACATGCTATAGTGTGTCAGAACTTGAATATTTTCTAAGTGTCGAAAACAATGAGATTTCACGGGACGGGGAGCGTTGCGTGACTCCGGCCCGAGCGGCTGCGAAGGAGACTGTCTATGCCCAAGCTCGACAGTCACTTCTACTTTTAACTCAAGGCAATATTTATAATCGCTTGAGAACAAGAAGACAATAGTGGTCAGAAGTGGCGGGGTATTCTGAAATTGCTCCCGCTTGAGATTTCTAAACAAATAACTTATGTTCCTACGGAAATTAAACGAGCTATTTCGAGGAAATTGGTCAAAACGTCTGTGCCGGGTATCTAGTTTTTTGAAAACACTTCCCGGCTGCCGGGTATCTAGACACGTCGTTTTTGTGTGCACAAACTGACAGCGACACGTCGTGTGACTATTGGAAAGAAGCTTTATATTCCCGCTGATTATGTTTATAGTCAATATATTTGAATATATTCAAGTGTTTTCTTTTCCCTAGTTATAGCACGCTGGCCGATTTTGTAAACAATTGACTGTTGTTTTGGAAAGATTGCTGTTTTGGCACGCTCGCCGTGACTGTCAAATTTGTAATTTTGAGCACACTAGGCCGACAAAAGAAGAGGCTTTATACGCCCTCTGATTGAGTTTATAGTGATTATGTTCAAGTGGTGTTGTTTTTTTGGTTCTTAAATGGCACGCTGGCCGATCTTGTCAAGGCAATTGACTGTTTTGGCAAGCTTGCCGTTTTCGAGCTGTTTTCGATAACTGCCTCGCTGGGTGGTTTTAGCCTCGCTGGGCGATTTTTCAGCCTGCTAGGTGTTAGCTTTGTGACACTCTGGCTCCCCAAAACACTAAATTAAAGTACACGCAAGAAGACAACGCTCACGAGTGAATAATATCAATATTTCCACTCAACTTTCCCTGCCTAAGCCGGCACAAGCGACCAGCCTGTTGTCAATGAGGTCAATGTGGTCATCTTGTATCATGATCCTCCTGATGTGATTGGTTTAGATAAAAATTACCGCGATGCCATTGGCTAACTCGAAAACAATCACCGATGATGTCACTCTTACATTACCTTACCTTACCTTTTTTCATTCGAGATTTCGTCTCCCTGTACCAAAATCAACTCGCACACACGGCTTTTTAATGCTGCCGCCTCGTCACCCTCGCGTCCTCGCGAGGGTGACTCGTTGGCAATACCATACAGCCAGCGATTGACAGCCGTCGATTTAAAATAAGTCATATTTTGAAATATCTTATATCTGACGTGCTAGGTTATCCAGTCAACTTGCTGAAGAAGTTGAAGATATCTTAATAGAGTACAAACTGGAACAATTTAAATTAATTTTATTATGTTAGAGAAGCATAGCCAATCGGAAGTAACTGTTCCCACGTAAAGCTAATATCACATCGTACTGCAAATAAACAAATCCAATTATCCACATCTCTGTTATGTAAACCGGTAGTCACACTTCGCCATCCGTCAAAAGGAGGTCTAGTCGGAACGTCTTCCGATGACGGAATCCGAGGGTCACCCGAGTCGCCTTCGTGTTGTTGGTTTAAAATTAGCTTTGTGCGAGCCCGTCGCCTAACAAACCTTTGTAGAAACGTTATAAATCTATTGTAACCAAAGAATACGTCTAATCTGAAGAAAAAATTGTGTTTCTCTTGGCTGGGAACTAAACTTTAACAAGATCTCGGAAACCTCCCTTTCATGGATGGCTGATTACAACTACAACGGCGCGACATCGCTTGGCAATCCCTCAAAAGGAGGTTGTCAAAGGACCGGAAATTGAAAGGTCGGTTATGGATGATTGAATGACGACAAAGGGCAAACAAAGCCGGGAAGCTGGCGGGAAATGTTCGCTTCCCAGTTTCAAAGCAAGGAGATATAACCGTGGGATATATGCCGAACACATTTTGCATTTGCCTTTCGGCCACTTAACCTGCAGTTTTATTGTCAGGAATGTATTCTAACATGAGTTAAACTAATTTAACACTAAAGGGTATACTATCTGTTGCATCATAGTTGGTTGAATTGAACAGATTCTACGGCTGCAGTGATAACAGTATCAATGGCTTTATTTGTATGTCTATATTTTTTCGGTGGTGCAAATTGGCCTCCGAACAGGAACTAATCATGATTTAGACGTCACTTAGCCTGCAGTGCAGGCGGTTTTTGGCGGGGGCGAGTGGATATTCCCATCGGTTGTTCAGGCCGCCATCTTGAATTAGGAAAACAGTGGGGAGTTGGAGCGAGGTAAAAAGTTTCCCAAGCCAGTGGGAGGGAGAAACAAAAATTGAGGAGGGGGGAGGGGGAGGGGAAAGCCCTCCGACATTCTCGCATCGCTTTCTCGCCCCAATTCTCCCAGTCTGCAACGAAACCAAAATGGCGGCTAAACACTCGAAAGATGAAAACCACCAAAACCGCCTGCACTGCAGGCTAGACGTCACTTAGTTATCTGATCACCAGCACCCAAAGGTTTTATTTGTACATGCAATACAAACAAAGACAGTTTTTCGCACAATCACGTATCCTTATGAAGTCATATGAAATCACACAATTAAAGTTATTGTAGTTACGGTTATCAACGGTTTTCATCTACAAACATTGCCCACACGTATGAGATGGTTCCTTACGGGGGATTCAACGTCATTGATATTGGGCTCCATTTTCGTTTTAATTTTGTTGTCCCGGCCTTTCCCACCCCCCCCCCCCCAAAAAAAAAAAAAGGTTAAATAACAGGAAACTGGATTGTGAGCTGTTTTCTCTTTAACGAGTCTTGGTATTTTTCTGTTAGGTATGCCAAGATAATTGTATCGTTTTTTAGAACAAGGATTGCGTGCACTTAGTCAAAGATAACTTTTTGATTTTGAGTGACATGGTACAACCTCAACGACAATTCCCCTTTAAAAAGATTGCTGTTTAATTATGTTTGTTGACTGCTCCCAAAATGGTTCTCTTTCCTGTTTTTGCCTTGTTTGGTTTACATTTTGGGCACTTCCATGGGAGCTTTGATGTGATGACCCACTGGGGGGTTGAGGAGCACTGAGGATGATACCAACCACGGCAAGAACAACATTGTATGTACTCTTCCTTGTTATTTGGGAGCCTACAAAGGCAAAAGATTGGCACAGAATTCCTGATACAAGATAGATGGCAGTGCACTCTTCTGTTGGTCTTGGTGAAAGGTTTCATTTTTCCTGATTCTAGACAGCTAACAAAGTGTTGGCGCATCTCGAACTGGCTGTACCTCTGTGTTGCTGGATCTAAACCATGGCACAAGTCGGTTGCAAAAGCTAAGGCCATGAGACCGCAGTCACTGCCGCCAAGCTGCTTGTGCACCTTTTCATTGTAGAATGTTACAGTATCCTGTTGGTAGAAGAGCATGCGGCAGGCGTGGTCAATCAAAACTGAATTTGGCTTGCTGTACAAGCTATCAAATACTTTGACTATACCAGCCTGGCAACCAATGGTGCTTATACACACCCAGTGTTTACCCACGTTAATAATCTGGACAAACTCGGATGTGGCAGGAATAACAAGTGATCCTTTGACAGCAGGATCCTGTAGTCCATCAATGAATGGAAATTCCTTCTTCAGCAGCATTTGTCCTGCATGTATTTCGGAGTCATGAAGCCAGTATGTGGGCTTTAGTATACCAAATTTACTTTCCATGTAGAGGGTAAGCTTAGGGTCGTCATAGGAGTCGTTATTGATTGTGAGCCACGTAATTGCATCTTGGGAGTCGTTGTCGTCAAGAACTATAATGGGGAGTGTCGCTTCAGAGATTGAATTTGTATCTGAGGAAGTCTCAAGTGATGTAGAAGGAGATGCGGGTGTCTTTGTACAAGTCGTTGCTGATGTCCTGGCAGGAGCATATACATAAGAGGAAACATAACAGGCTGGTGCTTGTCTACCACTAGCTGGTACAGCTGCTTGTTTGCCAGGTGCTGGTGCTGGTATCTGTGTACTGAATGCTTGTGCTGGCTCTGGTGGCGGTGCTGGTTGTTGTGTGCCAGTTGCTGGTGCTGATGCTGGTGCTGGTTGTTTTGTGCTGGTTGCTGAGGCTGATGCTGGTGCTGGTTGTTGTGTGCAGGTTGCTGATGCAGTTGCTGGTACCGGTACCGGTACCGGTTGTTGTGTGTTAGTTGCTGGTGCTGATGCTGGCGCTGGTTGTTGTGTGCTAGTTGCTGGTGTTAATGCTGGTTGTTATGTGCTGGTTGCTGGTGCTGATGCTGGTTGTTGTGTGCTAGTTGCTGGTGCTGATGCTGGCAGTGGTTGTTGTGTGCTAGTTGCTGGTGCTGATAATGGTGTTCGTGTGCTAGATGCTGGTGTTGATGCTAGTTTGCTAGATGCTGGTCCTGGTTGTTCTGTGCTAGATCTAGCTGCAGGTGCTGGTGCTGGTGTTTGTCTATCACTGTTCTTGCCTTTCTTGTCATTTAATTTGTCCAGTTTGGGCTGTTTAGAAGGCCTGCTATCTTCGATATCACGCAACGTTACGTTGTAGCATCTTTTTAACGTGTTTGCCTTTTCTCCAGCACGTCCTGTATAGGGGTTCTTTTTGGGAGGTACTGGTAAACTCTTAAAGGCGAGGCTGTTTTCTTTTTTTCTGGGTTTCTTCTTTGATGTCGCAGTACGGAATGAACTTTGGGGCTCTAGAATGATGCCTTCTTCTTTCGGGGCAGCCTTTACAAGAAGACTGTGACATTCTGTGAGTTTTGCCATTACACTTTCCAGGACATTTGCATCTTCTACTTCCTCGACTATGTACGTCAAGTTCCTTATCTGACCCAACAATTCCCGACATTTCGCAGCACTGGTTCGCGGTCGTTTAGCTTTCCGAGGAAGATCCTGGATTCTTACAGTTCTTTCTTCTGCTTGGGCCTCTATAACTACTTCTTTGGGTTCGTATGGTTCTTGCTCGACATTTTCGCTTGTAGTCGTATTCTTGGGCATAAACAATTCTTCGTCCAGAGTAAAGGAAGGGGAATCTTTATATGGGCTTGGCAGCTTATCAAACGACCACGAGGAGAAATAACGAAACACGGCAAAGAAGTGCTTGCAAGGTAATCTCTGTCTCTCCCAGTCGTAACACTCGCAACGGGGCTGATTAGTTCCAAATTCGAATCTGTAGCTCTGCTTGTCCTCCGTTCTACTCTGACTTCTCACTGCAAACACTCCATTTGTTAGGTCAATGGCCTCGACATGACTGCTTGGAATCGAGTCAGCAATTGATTGCCTCTCTAGACAGTGGTTAATTATGTAGTGCGGTCTTTCTGTCAAATAAACTGGGATGCTTGGGTTATAGCGGCGAAAGGTTGCTTGCAACTTTGTGTTTAACTCCACGTACCTGCAAGTTGTAAAAAGCCGTTTGTTTTCTTAGCTTTTTATTTGACTCCGCAAATTCTAATAGTTTTTGTATGTTTCATCATTATCGTCCATTGTCATCATCCTGATTTATTATTATTATTATTTCAATTATTATTATTATTATTATTATTATTTTATCATTATTATCAATATTATTAACGACAAAAAAGAAAGCAAGAAAAAAAAACGAAAAAAAAAAAACCGAGGAGCCACGTTGGTTTGTTGTTGCCGGTCCCTGCAGGAGCCAGTTACATCGGGCGCCAATTTTAACGTCTGACCTTCCGCCAAGTCTCACCCGTTAATTTAACGCTAGAGGTGAGCAGTCTCATCGGACGTTAAAGAGGTTTTTCTGCGTCGTTTATGTTGCGTATCTCTCGGCGAAAAGTATAGATATATTTTGGTTATTTGGTCAGTTATGTGGAGGAGCAGATGGGTTACTCTCTCACTGCAACTCCTGTTCCTTGACCCCCTCCTCCAACTCACGACCTCCCCTCCCCCACACGCCCCCCATAGATGTCGTATGTCTCTCTTTTACTGCACCATACCTGAGATATTTATCAGGAAGGAATTCTTCGAGGAGCACGGATAACATACAACTCAAGGTCAAATGCTTGTGTCCCTCTAAGTAGTCATACTTGAAGGCCTTGTTTTGTCTCTCCACACCGTTGTTTGTGTTTATTGCTGTGAGGAAGCGGTCTTTTCGGAAAGCCCATACCCATTTCTGTAAGAATAATGAAAAATGTCGAGAACCCTATTTCAATGAGATATGCTTGAAAGAAAAAAGCTGTGCGCATATTTGGGGTTTGAGCCTCGTTACCTTGTGTTGTGGGAGCCAGGTCTTTGAGATGTAATTTCTAAAGCTAGAGCTGGAATTCCATTCATCACTCTCCTTCAGACTGTTCAATTTTTCACCGTATTCCTCTTCTGTTCTAGCTCTGGCTATTGCTCGTAGCTTGGCAAGCACATTTTGTTTTTTTGTAGCCATGCCATTGCTTGATTTACCAAGCCATCTTTCCCATGCCTGTTCACGGTGGAAATCACAGATGAAAATCTGAACCTCTGTAAAAGCAAGTCATATAGAGATTATTGTCAGAAAACTTCGCCGAAAGAACTCTCTAAATTAACCCGTTGTACGGCGCAGTATGTGTTGACTTCTTCAAGCTAACAGCATCCTTTGTGACCCCTTCGTCCCGGACCAGTTATTCAGTAGGAAATCACAGGGATTATAGGCTACTTTTTCGTCACTATTGTTTCAGCTGCCCGCAACATCAACGTCACTGTTATTAAGTACCATATATTTATATCTCACTCTTTCAACCAATTACGTATGGAACTACCTGGGAATAACTTTCCAATTGCTGACATTTCTTCCTCTGAATAGTCAACCATGAAACAGGAGGGGTTCCATTTTCGGTTCCACGACTTCAGAACCGACAACGCCTCAAAGATAGCATCTGTCGTCTCACTTTGAACAACGAAAGAACCCATGATCTGATAGTCAACGTTAGTTTTGACAACAACGAAGAAAAGAGGGAGGCTGTATCTTGTGGTCTTGTAAGTTGCGTCCAGCATACAAATTTCGTTTCCGTATCGCTCTAAAAGTCGTCTCTGATCTTTTGACTGATGGACAAACAAGAGCCCCTTTGTTGATGTCTTAATTATTCCATCATCCTCATCCTCATCCTCATTGTCAGACTCTCCGTCACTGTCCTCATCAGGTCGCGTGCTTTCTTCTTCACTGGCGTAGGTTGCGTATGGGTGATAGGCGAAAGAGTCATCGGGTGAGGTTTCTTGCCAAAGCTCTACTTTCCTTAACAAATCTTCCTGGTCAATTTTTGAAAACCTTTCCTTGACAACTGACCTGTAAATATGACTGCGGATGGTCGCTTTGGAGGGATAAAACCGTCGGTTGGTTTTCAGAGGTTCCCGCTTTCCTCGATACAACTCCCGCTGGACAAAAATCTTAAGATGCCGACGAATCTCTTTCTGAGATCTTGCGCCTGCAGAAACTAGCTCTTGAATTTTAGTGACCAGCCTTCCGTCGATTCGCTGATGGAGACCGCCGGCCTACAAAAGTATAATGAATAAAAAGAAACAATATTTGCAAAATATTTTCGGATGAAAAAACATATTCAAGTGCTACAAGTAAAAACAATGCTCACAGACAAATTATAACCAAAACCCGTGAACAGATAAAAGTTTCAAAGTTTAAGACACTTACGTCTCCAGTTGGGTGAACCGTATGTTCATCGACCGATGGAAGACGTACATGGATCCATCTTTCATAATTTGTTGTGCCTTCTTCTATGGCCTGTCGTAGCTTCCTGGACTGACTCTTACAACGCCACTCTGTCTTTTCTGGTATCTTTATAACATGAAAGCACAAAAACGCCTTGGGCTTAACTAGAGGTTAATTCTATTAGGTTATTTCTATAATCCACCGTAATAACTGGTGTTGGCATTTACCTTGTACTCTGGGAATTTGATGATCTCTCTCAAATGTACTTGTGCAGGACAATTCAGCTTTCTAGATTCTTGAAGAAGTTTGCCAGCTCCATTTTTTCGATAAGCATGGTCACCACCCTACAGGAAAAACACATGAACATGTCAAGCGGAAGTACAAGCGAAGGTTGGAAAATCGATATGACAAATGATCTAACCGTGTGATTTCTTTTTTTCTCTCTCACGTGTCTGTCCACACCATGCTGACAGTCGTACACTTTGTGGTTTACCACAAGAAATGGAATGTGGTCAAAACGCAGGCTACCGTCTTCCCATAACACTTTGTGCTTGTGCGAATTAATATCTGTTAATAGACAGAAAATCTATGTAGAAGCATTTTACTACATTTTGACCCAAGCGACCTTATTACCATTAATTAACCTGATCCTGCAGTTTACTCGGGCTTGTGAAATCAACCACCCAACTCCTACCTCACATTATTGTCAGTAAGTACATAATTATTTAAAAAAATAATTTATATTTTACTTAAACAATTACATTCTGCTGTATAAGAATTTGAAGCCTGAGTTGGCCCGATTTATCAACGTACATATAAATATACGCATGTTTATCAGTCTTATCGTGGAGCGCTATATTTCTATATTCCTCGGATTTTGTATTCAAGGAGCGCAAGATCCCCTTGATTTGCCACATCAGTAGTTGCACGTTATCATGAAGACAATAGGAAGCCCCTTACCTGTATTCCCAAATCCTTTGTTTGCTTTGAAACAAGCGTATCTCGTAGTGGTTGTTGTTTCAAACTCTCTGAGAATTGACTCTGCGGCTTTGACATCCTTCACAAGACCCGACCTCTCTGACAGTTTCTCTTCAAACAATGAACTTACTGCTTTTAATCTAGATTCCTTTGCCATCCTAGTGTCCTACGAAATCTCTCAATGGGTCAAGACACAGCGTGGCTGATAATATTACTCGCATATACCTGCTTGCTTTGAAATTGGGAAGCGAATAACCCCGGCGAACAACCACAAGACGAATTTCCCGCCAGTTTCCCGGCTTTGTTTGGGGGATCCTTGTTTGGGCCCTTTGTCGTGGGAATTCAATCACCCATAACCGACCTTTCAATTTCTTCAGATTAGACGTATTATTTTATTATATTCAAAGACCTGGGAAAATGAATGAGTTGCCAGTAATCGGATCCCTGTCTTATGCGCATAGGATTCTGGGATCGCCAGGGGGCAAACATTGCCAGTCGCTAGAAGAAAATGTATGGCGAAAAGTTGTTTGGACGTCCAAATCAACGATTTTGGAGAGAGATCAACGCTTTTTCGCCCCTGTTTTATCAGAAATGGATTTGGGCAATGTTGATACGTGGACATTGTAAGTTTTCGTTTGAATAACCGTCAAATATATGATAAAATCTACCGATAAACTTCCCTGCTTGCGTAAAGGTTATTGTGAAATTGACTTCGCGTAAAGGTCTCGAAATATTGCAAAATTAAGTATAAATCGGGAGGAAATGACTAAATAAAGCCTTTTCAGTTGTATTTACATGTGTACGGGCTGTTGTCGTATTAGTTATGGCTTCTGGAAATTTACCTCCTCAAAGGAGAGAAGTCGTTGTCAGAGGTGATGGAAATTGTTTTTACCGAGCTGTTGCGCTTTGGAGGGATGAAATAAGCGATAAGAAACATGAGGAAATTCGTAGGTTAAGCTCTAGTTTGATTGAGAAAATCGAAATCTGCGGAGGAACACCAAGATCACAGGAACTTGGGCACAAACTGTGAACATATTTTCATCTGTACTACCACTATGCTTTCTCTTTCTTATCTATTTCCTATTGCTCCCTGTAGATCTGATCTTTGGAGCAAGGTTTACCCCCACAATCGTACCCTCTGAGTCTCATGCACAAAGTTGGTGTAGGGCATTCAAACGGTTCTATAACATTGTACAAAATGATTTGAACAGACCTTCGCACTCGTTGTAAATTGAATTGATCACGATTAATAGCGCTAGCCCACAAAAAAAACATCTTTATTATTCTTGGGCGAGTAGAATCTTAATATTTCAGCGTGATGAAGAATCTTTTGCCTTTCTGGGTAACTTCGATCGTCGTCACAACCCCAGACAGCACAATGATCACCACTGGACATATTTCCAATATTATTTGTATTAATGAGCTTAGAAATAAGCTAAACGTAGCCTGTACACACGCAAATACAACTGAAAAGGCTTTATTTAGTCATTTCCTCCCGATTTATACCTAATTTTTGCAATATTTCGAGACCATTACGCGAGGTCAATTTCACAATAATTAACCTTTCGCAAGCAAGGAAGTTTATCGGTAGATTTTATCATATATTTGACGGTTACTCAAACAAAAACTTACACTTTCCTCGCATCAACATTGCCCGAATCCATTTATGTTAATACAGTGGCGAAAAAGCGTTGATCTCTCTCCAAAATCGTTGATTTGGAGGTCGAAATCACTCGTCGCCATACATTTTCTTCTAGCGAAAGGCAATGTTTGCCCCCTGGCGATCCCAGAATCCTATGCACATAAGGCAGGATCCGATTACTGGCAACTCATTCATTGTATTGTAAAGACTGCAGAACGAAATCATCTTCAAAATAATGTGAATTACTGAAAAGAACAGAGCACGGGTTTCCTAAGGAAAAGTCTTTCGGATCTCAAGGAATGGCTTTTATTCAGATATTAAAATTGTTTTGAATATACATAGCGGTTTTGACTGTTTGTTTGCCCTTTGAATCTTTCAATTTCCGGTCCTTTGACAACCTCCTTTTGAGGGATTACCAAGCGATGTCGCGCCGTTGTAGTTGTAATCAGCCATCCATGAAAGGGAGGTTTCCGAGATCTTGTTAAAGTTTAATTCCCAGCCAAGAGAAACACAATTTTTCTTCAGATTAGACGTATTCTTTGGTTACAATAGATTTATAACGTTTCTACAAAGGTTTGTTAGGCGACGGGCTCGCACAAAGCTAATTTTAAACCAACAACACGAAGGCGACTCGGGTGACCTCGGATTCCGTCATCGGAAGACGTTCCGACTGGACCTCCTTTTGACGGATGGCGAAGTGTGACTACCAGAACCAGAGTTTATTGCCGGGGAAGTTCACAGACATACAGAACAACGATCATGCCTTGTTCGTTCTTGAGTATTGTCGGTGGGATTTGCGGTGCAGACGAACGCACGAGGTCCTCAACTTCCGTCACACCACTCGTGCAGTGTAACAAGGATATAAAACAGCACAAAAAGTCCTTGAAATTTTCCGGAATTGAAACAGAAGTAGAATTGGTTTTGGCGAGATGTGGGTGTTTTCAAAAGCCGACAAATTTATTGGCGAAGACTATCTGTCCGGCTCATCGTGCCAGGTTAGGCATAGGTTGGCGAAGGACGAGTAATCTTTGCACTGTTCCGGACGTTGTTTCGGGTCACTGCAAGGAGCTGAGGAAAGTGCCCTCAATGGAAAAAAGAATAAATTTATTGCAATCCATGAAGCTGTTAGAACTTTCAAAACAGCTCGTCCCTGTAGGCTCAGGTAAGTAACCAATTATTTGATGTACTACCAAATAGAAACTGCCTCCAATGAAACTTACGTATTTTCTCAGTTATGTATCAAAAGAAATCATTTATTTGAAGACGGCAAGAAAGTGAAGGTAAATTCGTTACTCGTCTCCTTGTTCTGTTGTCTAATCCAATTATTGATAACAAATTTTATTTCGTGAAACCATGTTTTTTGGATTGCGCTCATATTACTGATAAGCCAAGAGTAGTTTCACAAAAAGCCTCTTGAGAAAGATATAAGCAGAAAAAACGGGAGGGGCTAATCACAATGCTACCCCCTCCCCCCCAACAATAGCCTCAGCTGTCATTGTACGGACAGCTTTCGAGTATTATTTTATTCTGTATGTGAACAGAAGTTCAAACTTTTGTCCCGAAAAATACGCACCTTTTAGTGATTTTGGAGTTTTAATAGGCGTTTGACTATGTTTTCTACAGTTTATGTAAAGGAATTTGCGTAAAATGTAGAAAGATGCTAAGTGTGTATAAAGAAAGGGCAGCTGAGACATGCCAGATTAATTACAGCTGAAGTTTCGAAAATCGCCGATACCCTGAGCGAGTTAAACCTGGTGAGTATAAGCACCTTAATGAAACTGCTTGTGTTAGGATGTAAACATAGAGCCCGTGATTCGTGGCGTGACATAGAGTCGAAGAGTCCGTGATGCGTGACGTGATGACGTAAGCATTAACATCCGGGACACTTTACACGAGGGAGAACGCTCAAAAAACGTTGAGAGAGAAATCGATGTGTGTGTGAAGGAAAATTACACGTCTGAAGTGCTTCTTATTTGTGTGTTTTTGCGTTATTATGGGGCGCGGGTAACACTTGCTTTACAATATAATATGAAATACCGGTGATAAGCCCTTCCTCCCAGTTATATCGTTATCAGACTTTATATTCGTTTTGTCATCACGTCAGCTTATCTCTAAATGGTTCTTTATGCCACCTATAAGCATCCTCTCCTTCCACTACACAACATCATGTACACTCACAGTTCAAAAGCCATTATGAAGAAATTTACGTCTGGAGCTATTTTCCACACTCTACAGTATATTTAGGGCCTTTTTTTTAAATATTTTTTCTTTGCCTAAGGGAGAGAGTGGAGGCAGACGAGGAGGCAGGAGAGAGGAGGACGTAGATTGGATGGGTAGCTAACCCTCTCCATTGCCTACCTGCAGAAGTAAGAAAACTAATTTGTACATCCTAACCTAAATCCGTTTCTTTCTTTTTTTTTTTTGCACCATTTGAAGTCTGAAATAGCAGGAAAGTTAGATTCTTCAGCACTTAAGTTTAGAAATGCAATTTAAGATATGATTTTATCTTTTGCTTTTTCGCACTGCAGGTTGATTATGAAACTGACACTGGTATTCCTCTTCCTGTACCGATCACTGATAGCGAATGCAAAGAAGCTAGACCTAAAAGAGAGAGCCTTTTCGTTCCAGATGAAGATTCGAAAGAAAGCGGAGATGATAACCTACGTGCAGGATGAATCTTTGAAAGAGCTCAATCGCTTTCTACAGGTTCGCGACATCAGCCCAGTTCGCCACACACTATCAGTACCATGGAATACAGCGCAAAGCCGTACTAAACGCCGTTATTTGAGAAAAGCTGAACAGTGTGTTTCAGCAGTAATGAAAGTCCTTGCTCCTGAAGATTCGAACTGCTTGTGGAGGGAATTATGTGAGCGCGAAGTGAATCAAAGAACAACTGGCGGGAAAAGTTGGAAGGACGTGGAGCATCTCCAAGCGTTTGCCGAGAGTTATTTGAACGCTCAGCACTGGAGTACTCGTCGGCAAATACTCTCAATCCTGGCTGACAAGTTGTCTTTCAAGGAGGTGCAAGAATTTATCCCAACGCTGACCAATTACCGCTATAACATAGCGCGACACCACACCCTGCTTCATGGAAGGGCAGAACCGATTCCTCAACACGAAAACAGAAGAATGAAAGTTGACCAAGGAAAATTAGGAGATTTCATTTCATTCATCCCAAGTGATCCAAGATGTCTCATTTGGCGAAAGGCTTTTGAAGTTATCAACCGGTGAAGTTATAAAAACACCAAATGTCATCATAATGATGATACCGGAACGTATTGTTCAACAGTACCAACAATGTTGCAGTGAAAGAGGTTTTAAGCCCATGAGCAAGCGAACACTGCATAGAGTGTTAGGTGAGTGTTCAGCGTCTGTTAGGAAGTCTTTTCAAGGACTTGACAACTTTTCATCTCAAGGAGCCGAGGCATTTGATAGCCTGTACAAACTGGTCGATTCACTGGTTGATTGTGGAAAAACAGAAGTGTGGGCCCGGGAGATGAAGCAACAGCTACGTGCATCAAAGCAATACCTGAAAAGTGACTACAAGGTATTTGGTTTATTTCATTAGACAGTTAATTATGAAGTGTTTTAAAACAAAAGCACAAAACTGACAAAACGTTGATGCAACAAAACGTGCAAATTATCCTCCTAAAGTGCATCACTGAATATTGCTACTTCAGTGAACTAGTTCCGGGTCCTCTCTTACGTAACTAAGGAAAGAATTATTGTTGGCCGTGTCAAGGGGTTGACCTTCCCTAAAACTGACTGAAGTAGATTATACGTCATGTAAGTTAATGTAAAAGGGAAATGTCAGTTTGATGGATGGAAATAAATGTTAAGATAATGAATATCTCATTAAATAAACGATAACCGATTGTTATATTATTATATTTTTGTAAACAGAAGGGAAACGTCGGCCGTTTCAATGTAAATGTTCTTTTTTGTAATAGCAGTGAAGGAAGGGATGATATGATTGCTGTATTGCCTCCGCTAACTGCCCAGGCGCTGGTTCGAGTCAGGAAGGGATTCCTAATAGAGGCTTGGCGTTTATTTGAAGTGCGCTTTACTTAGGAGGGACGCGCTTTTTCGAGGCAGGCAAATGCGGTAATTGAATTAATTACGTTGTTGTTGTTTTCGGCGTATTTCAGGTCCATGTGGTCGAGTCTTCGAAGATTGCTGATCACTGTAGGACGTACGCCCTAAGTGATCCAACAGACTCTGACTTCCAAGGCCACTGCAGTCATCCACACAACGAGGCATGTGCACAGTGTTGCCAGCTGCAGGAAGTTCTAAGCACCTTGGAGACTGAGTGTTCTGCACTGATTTGTAACGAGGATGATAAATCAGACATGCTACACGCTGTTAAGCTGGCCAGAAATAATATTTTTAGCTGGAAAGCCCACCAGTTGTGCTCTGTTCACCAAGATCAAGCGAAATGTTCCGTTCTAGCTAAAATGAAGAGCAAATCTGACGTTTTACTAGTGTAAGATTGGGCGATGAAATTTATGCCACGGAAATTTCGGGAGCCGCAATCAGACTGGTTCGCTAAGCGTGGTTTACCATGGCATATAACAGTTGCTATTAGAAAATCTGAAGAAGGCGAGCAGTTTGAATCTCAAACATTCGTACATGTCTTCCAGAGCTGTCCACAAGACAGTGCTGCAGTGGTATCGATAATGCAGGATTGTCTTGTTTCGCTGAAGAAGGAAATGCCGGAATTAGAAAGGGCGTATTATAAGCAAGATAATGCCGGCTGTTACCACAGCGGATATACTATCGTTTCAGCAAAATATGCATGCAGGCGACATTGCTGGAGTGACCGTGGAACGGAACGACTTTTCTGATCCTCAAGGCGGAAAGGGAATATGCGATCGCCAAGCAGCGACTATTAAAGGAGACATTGGAAGATATGTTAATGAGGGCAATCACGTGACAGCAGCTACCGAGCTCAAAATTGCAATAGAATCTAGTCCAGGATCTTGACTCCACACGTCAAATGGGATGGTGTTAGCTTGCTCAACAACTTCAAGTATGAAGAGAATGGAATACGAGCCTGGAGAGCGTTTAGTGTGGGTCCTGGAAAGTTGATACCATGGTCTCAATTTGAAGGAGTTTTGCAGGTCCCGGAAACCCTTAAGGTGATTGATCCTCCATCGCAGAAATCGAGTGCTAAGCCATCTTTCAAGAGCGTGAGACACAGACATGTAAATAAAAAATCTGCATGTGATTCAAAAGCAGCCAGTGATGCCAATAGCCAAGAACAAGAAGATGATGACAGTGAAAACGAGGGAGCCTCGCTACTTTTCCCGTGTCCAGAGGAAGGATGCGTAAAAGCGTACTGCCGCTTCGTATCATTACAAGCACATCTAGACACTGGAAAACACAAGCGACTACCCGAACAGGAGACGCTGTACGACAAAGCAAAACGAGGATATGCTTCAAAGCTAATGGATGAAGGTAGCAGGATTTCCACTGTACAGCTACAGTGTGAAGAACAGAGCACCCAATGCTCAACCCCCCTTCCAATGGGATGGGCACTAAAGACAATCACAAAGAAGTCACGTGTTACAAAGAAACAGAATGACTTTTGGAAACCACAGTTTGAAATTGGCGAGGAGAGTGGAAGGAAAGCAGATCCGAATGAAGTCTCAAAATTGATGAGGTCTGTAAGGGACGAATTAGGAGCTCGTCGATTTCTACCAGAAGAAGTTCTAATAGGACAGCAAGTTACTGGATTCTTCTCACGGCTTGCAGCAAAGAAAAGGCTTCCTCCCAGTTCAGCGAACCGCGAAGAGTCTGACGATGAGACCACTAGAGAAGATGACAGAGCAGCACAAGTACAGGTAATACAATCGGAAGTCTGTGCGCAAGTGATGAGAGAGGTTTCCCTACAGCACTCAATTCTATCCTCGTCAGGTTACAACACCTGTGAAATCATGCGCACGAGCAAGAAGAAGCTAATGTCACTGAGTGTCGACATGCTGTGCAGTATTTGCGATGAACTGGGTGTGGACGTATCGGATATAACGCAAAGACGAAAGAATCCGTTTATTAGTCGTCTTTCAAAGTTTGTAGGCGAGTGCGGTTCTATTAAGCCGTCTAATTAACTGTACTCTGTTGACTTTCTGCCATGGCCATAAATTCTATAAATGCATAATGTATTTTCTATTGAAAAATCGCTTTACTTGTTCAAGTTATCTTTTTTTAAAACTATATTTGAAGAGGTATACACAATGATGATATGACATCCACCTCAAGACTCACACCGAGTTAAACCAACTCGTTACGTAACGTACGCTAATCTGCCATCACATTATTATTCTCAGCATACATGAGAGAGCTAACGAACAGTCAAATATTACTTTGAACATGAAAAATATGAGGGTACCAGTTTGGAGACTGTTGGATAAGTTCAGGAAACGTTATATCTTGATGTAAACAATTAATTTCAACGAGGTTTGAAGGTGCTTTATCCTTCCTAGCAAATAATTATAGACGTGCCTTAATTCAAAGTCTGAGGAAAAACATCTTGAAATAGTCTCTGCAAGAAGTTAAGACAAATGTTTGTGAACTTCCCCGACAATAAACTCCCGTTTAAGAAGCAATGTCACAGAGATACGGATAATTAGATTGTTTACTTGAAGAATGGTGCGATATTTCCGATGTTTGCTTTTCGTGGGACTGAACAGTTATTTCCGATTGGCTACCTACGGCTGAAAGCTTCTCGTACATAACTTTAAATTATTCCAGTTTGTATTGCTATTAAGATATTTTCGACTTCTTCAGCAAGTTGACTGGATAACCAAGATATGACCTATTTTAAAACGACGGCTGTAATTATTAGCTGCCCTGCATGTTAAAGGACCACGCTCAACCATGAGCCATTGCGGGCGAGCGCTTTCATCGGCGCCATTTTCTGTATTACAGGAAATACGATTCTGCGATAGGTGAACTTCCATCTGGCTCCATCGGCCTTATTATCTGCTTACGTTAGTTGTGGTATTTGTGGATAGCTTTTTTAACATTTAATTCGCGGATTTGTATAGTTATTTCTTCATTATTATCGTATGAAGTTCTGAATGAAGCCGCCAGTTGAAAAGAGGTCGCCGGCGGAGGCCAGAGGACCGACATATTGTTTGGCTTTCCTACATTTAAGCTATGGAACGACAGGAAACAAGTTCCTGCATGGATTTATGCTCAGTTGTATGGATTAGAGCAGATCTTCTTAAACAAAACGAGCTCGTTTGCAGGATTCGTCCACCATTTATAACCCGATTTCATGTAAGTGCTTATCAGTTTGTATTATCACTTGGCTTTCTTATTCTGTAATAATTACTGTTGTCAGGTGTTGTAAAACCTAATAAAACATAGCCCTGCGATTTTGTGTCGCTCAAATGCACTGCTTGGAGGAGGTTGACGTTGATTTATCACAACTTCTTTATTATTGTTACACGGCTTTGAAATGCTGCCACATACACAACTCGTCGAGCATTTCAAACCGGCATCTCTACGCACACATCCCCGATATTTTCCTGTTTTTCGACTGCATGTATTCTTGCACTGGCAGATCTATACAGAGTGGAGAGCAACGCAAATTCTTAGTCGTTTATATCCAGCAAATCGCTAATCAAAACTCGACATACGCGCTCCTTCATTCATTGCATCTCACCACTCTGCTTGGAAGAGCTTGAGAAGGCCCCGCTTCCTCGTGATCAGTACTCTCTGGGCGAGCTATAGGAGAGCTGTAACGGTTAACAGGTCTTTTTTCATAACCCAAATCACCATTGTCGCCAGTAACATCGAAGGAACTTTCCTCCTGTCCTTCGATTTTTCTCCCAAGTGTTCTTATGAGTCTTACGGGACGGCCGATTTCCCGGATGATAACATCAACAGAGGCGCGCAATGATTCTTGGTTGATCGTGGCCCTTTAATGGTGGTTCATGCGTGACTCAGATTAGGGAGCGAGTGAGATTCAATTTCAGCGCGCAGTAATTTGGGTTTTTCTTAGTTTACTTTACCTGTGCAGACAATATTTATCATCAATACACTGTATATTTTTATAAAACGTTTCAAACCGTCAAAAATATTGAACCTGCTTTTTTATTTGCAGACTTTCGCCGAGGAGTTAATTTATTCTAGTGCTGCCTGTCAGGTTGAGTTGTAGATTTCAAAGGCGCTGAATTGTGATTTTGTCGAACTTTGATCGGCGTTCATGCAAAAGTGCTACTAGATCCTAAAGATGTAAAACCAAAGGCCTAAAAACCAATGACTGAATTGTCTTTAGTTAAAATATCAGAAGATTTGAGGCACTACCGGTCAGCTTTTTGCCTCACTGAATTTGGATTATTTTAGACTTTGCGGTAAATGAGAAAAGTGTGTCTACTTAAACGGGGCTCAATTCACTCGCAAATAAGCATATATATAAAAATTTGCTATATTTTGATTTAGGAAGAATCAGTGTGTTCAATTATACTAAAAAAGGATTCACAGCTATGTAAACGTCTGTGTAGCGAGAAGCTGAAAAGTGTAAAATTTCGAGTTCTGGCGAGGTGAAATCCGAGCTTCCGGTAGGATGACCGTTTCACATGGCTTTCTGACGTTAAATGGAATATCTCAAAAAACTAACCTTATATCCTTCAGTTACTCACCTAGGCCTTCAAACTGACAAAGTATGAGCGAAATCAATAATTTGACCGTGGCTACATTTTTGGAATTTTCTTCGATTTTTACTGACATTCACTCTTAAAATTCCAAACCATTCTTTTTAAGCGGAGGCAAGTGGAAAATAATAGCCACATTTCCTTCACGGTGGATATTCTTATGCTTCCGTGGATTGTTTATAAAACGTTTGATCTGCGGATTACCGAACATGGAAACTTTCTTGAAGCGTGATTGGACTAATGTATTTTTGTGTACTCAGAATTGCAGGTATGTACCGCTTTCTATACAAAAAAACCTAAGAAGCACAGAAACTCGTGGATAAAAGTTACAAAAGCACTTGCAGGTGGCTTAGAAGCACTGAAAATAATGAAGATGAAAAGTTTAATTAATGTTTCGCAAAGAAAACGCTAAAAATTAAATTTCAATCAATGCTTCGGTTTAAAACTTGAAGGGCACTGATTGAAGTGGTAAACAACTCACTTTCTGTAACTGGTGTTCCTGTGTTAAGTGCTCTGGTGGTACGTATTCTTTTGGAAGATTGCTCAGTGGTTGCTGTAGCTGAAAAAAAAATATGAGAAGCCGTAAGTTATTACTAAATAAGACATGCAATTAAAAGGATGGAATTGGATTGGGTTGCTGTAGCTTCTGGGGGGCGCTTGTTTTCCGTACATTTCAGCACTTTTCCATAAAAATATCGCCAAGATTTCATTAGAGCTCTTGGTATAGCAAATGTCTGAGAATTTTTGGGTTATTTTACGAATGTTTGGCAGAAGGGAGAGTTGTTTAAGGGAATGTTGAAAATTATGGAAAATTGGAAAATTGGAAGGTAGATTCTGAGAGTATAAGTAGTAGACGAAGGCCAGATAGTCCGCCACCACAACAAGATGCCCCTTCTTTTTCTACCTTCGGTCCTTTATTTTTCCAAAATTTCAGCTGTAACACCCCTTAAAATAAATTCAACAAATTAAAGTTATTACAGCCAAAAGAACAAAAACAGCGAATATTGCCATATGAATGTCTACTGAAGTAGCTGTTTATAAAAACTAAATAACAAACAAATATCTGAAAAAAATGGGCGGCAACTTCATGGGAGAAAGATAAAAAATAATGCATGCGAAGAGTTTAATTTTACAAAGAAAAACCCAAAACGAACGAGTTTCAAGCAACACTTAATACTTAGCCGCACTGAAGTTAAAAAGAAAAATTAAACCTACAAATATTGTGTCGAACTTGTTCCGTTTTGTATAATAATTTAACATCTATAGTGCGCGATCCTCCACATGTAACTTGATCGAATGCGCATTAAAATTTCAGATGATAGAGAAAACGTAACTAAATTAAAACCTTCTTTAAAACAATGTCTTCAAAAGGCGCGCAAATATAAACTATATGAATGAAATACTCAAACTAACTAGAAGTAAACAAATATTCACGTTTGGAAATTTCTCTAACAAAAGATGGATCGGAACGCTGAAATCAATGCCGTTTACAGTCCTCACAGTCAATCACAGCACGACTTAACTGACACACGACCAATAACATCACGACTTCGTTGACCAATCAGATCAACGAACAGAGTATTTCTATGAAAATGCTCCCAACGTCAGTGGCTTCATAGCTCAGTTGGTTAGAGCGTGGCACCGGAATCGCGAGGTCACGGATTCAAACTCCGTTGAAATCCTGAATTTTTTTCAGGCTTCTTTACGCAATTGCATATAATGATTGCGTTCACAACTGCGAGGATTAGTCTTCATTTGAGAGTATTTAAACTTCCTAATGTCTGTGATAATGACTTCCGCTTAGGTCAGTCACTTAGTTATGATATGACTGAGTTCAAACTATTTACGATTTTACAAAGGTTCATGGACAGAAGTTATATAAAAAGCTTAATTGAGGATTTGGTTCGTAGGAGGTTCAAATATAGTAGCTGAAAAACTAAAGAGATGAAAGTTAATTCAATTAAAAACAGAAACAGCTGTATATAAAGTCTCCAATAAGAAAGACAAAAACTGGACCATCACGAGCAAACATTTTTGTTTTCTCCATCACGTCGTTTTTTAGTGAATACGGTGAAGTACTTGTCGAAACTGGTGTACTTGTGCTCGGAGACACAGTGGAACACTTAGGTTGCGTTCACACTTGGTGCCCGAGCACGGTGCATGTGATGATTATTTTGTTTCTATTTGTTTCAAGTTTTTCGTTCTTTATTCATTGTAGTGTTTAGATATTGTAATTATAGGTGTTTTGTAATTAGGATTTGTAAGAATAGCCAGTAAGTTTGTTGTTCTTAAGCGTTGATTTAGTAAGGTGTTGTTATCGTAGGTGTGTAACAGTTCGTGTTTAAACAATATGTATGTAGGTTAAGTGTTAATTGTAAAAAAACAAAATTAGCATTTAAGTTTAAATGTTAGCCAAGCAAATGTAGTGTGCAGCAGTTTTTGGTGAAGAACGAAAGGAAGAAAGGAAGGAGAAGAGAGAACGATTTACAGGGCCTGAAGGCAGGAACAGAAGAGGGGAAATAACCAGTTCACTGAAAGAAGTGCCTGAAAGCCTTCGTCCCACGAAGTCAAGGCAAAGTACGAGAGTTTTTGTGGTTTGAAGTAAAGAGAAGAAGGTTTGTGGAGTTGATTTTGGTTTCGTTTTGGAGTTGGTTTTGGTTTGGTTCAGGGGCGGATTTCAAGGATTACAGAAAGGAACTGAACAGTGTAGCGAACTGTATGTAATTTATACATAATTAGTTTGTTCTTGTGTTATCGTCTAGGTTTAAAATTACTCAGGTTAAAGTTATTTAGGAATTGAATTAGTTTAGGAATCAATTTAGTATTTAAATTGTTTTAGGCTATCATTTGTAAGCAGTTATGTGATTAGGATTAGTTTTACTTACTATAAATATTGAGTGTTTTTTTTTCACTTATTAAAAATCAGTATTTTTAATTCAATTTATGGTGGTGTGTGGGGTTTGTTTTTTGTTTCGCTTCGTTTTTGGTTTCTTTCACTTTCGTTGTGCGTACCAGGGAAATCGCTGGACTCACGTCACAGTGCCCGAGTACGATTCCTGATGGGCATTAATGTGAACACACCTTTTTTCAAGTACCTACGCCAGAATTAGGACACGGGCACCGTGCCCGAGTACAAGGTCTCGGCCTTGTACTCGGGCACTGAACTGTGCACTGTTTCCTTGTGTGCACACGTTTTTCGTTAGTTCCCTGGCACTTTACCCACACACCACTGCTTTGCGTACCCACAATTCCTTGCTATGCTCAAGGGTGGTCTAGACTTCAAACTGGTGTCCGATGGAGCGCGGTTTGTTGAATGTGAACATGTCAACACATTGGGTACCCAGCCTGAACACAGCATTAGAGAGGCTAATGCTGTAGCTTAAAAATAAATGAAATTAGGAGCTGACAATTAATACAAAGCAAACCGAGGCACGTGTGCCAAGAGTGGTAAACATCCTTTTAGACTCACCCGAAAACATTGAGGAAGACGAGAGTGTTGGTGAATAAGCTGGACACGAGCATGTAAAATTCGATGCATTGCTAACAAGGTCTTTTGAGTTACTTGGAGAAACAATTGCAGACACCGAAGCACTTGTGCTCAGGGACGCTAAATCACATACAAAAACCGAGGTACTTAAACTCGGGGACACTGAATCCTTTGCAGATGCACTCGTGCTGCTGCTACCAGGACACAAGCACGTTGAAAGCGACACACTCTCCGTGACTGTAACATAAGGGAGAAGTAAAACAGATTGGTGAGATAATTGTGTATAATCATATGGGAAGTACAGAAATTCGTAAATTAAAAATCCCAAAAGCGGAAGTGGTAGCTGGCGAAATGGCTGGAGCTAAAAAATAATTGGAACGAAAGGTTTAATTTAACACAAAAAGTCATACAAGGAAAACCGAGGCGCTTGTGCCAAGATTGGTAAACATGTTTTTAGACTCACCAGAAAACATTGAGGAAGAAGAGAACGCTGAAGTACTTGTGGTCAGGGATGTTGAAGTACTTGTAGACACTGGCACACTCGTGCTCGAGGACGCTGAAGTACTTGTGGTCAGGGATGTTGAAGTACTTGTAGACACTGGCACACTCGTGCTCGAGGACGCTGAAGTACTTGTGGCCTGGGATGTTGGACTACTTGTAAACACTGACGCACTTGTGCTCGAGGACGCTGATGTTCTTGTGGTCAGGCCTAGGGATGTTGTTCCTGTGGGAGGCAGAGCTAAAAAATGGGTAAGTAAAGATTGGGTGTCTGTAGCCTTAAACAGATTCAACAAATTAAAGTTATGACAGTGCAAAAACAACAAGAACAACAACAACAAACAAACAAAAACCGTAAATTTTATCAAATGAATGTTTACGAAGCCAATTATAACAAACAAATATATTAACCAGACTGATTTAAAAATTGTTCTGCTCTGTATAAACTCTTAAAAAAGCTAAGGACACGTCCATGAGAGAAAGTTTAAAAATAATGGAATCCAAAGGTTTAATTTTACAAAGAGAAAAGTATGCTCGTCCGAATGTGACAAAATAGCAAAATGGCAATTTTTCATGTCAAGATATATTTTTCTAAATCAAGTCTTTAATATTCATGGCAAATTTCTATATATTCATGTCAAGACAATTTATTCCTTGTCAATGCGATTTGTTAGCTATCAAGTGTCTTATTTTTCCATGTCAATTTACGTGCACAATTTTATACATCAAGAAAGACTATTCCTGATCTTATCATAAAGGAATGCTGTTCAACTACAACAGGGTGATGCCGAAAACATCTGGATATTTCTCAACTCTGTAAATACAGCTATCGAGTGGTTTTAACTCCGTCTTTTACATTTAAGGAGGCTCAAAACAGTTTCCAGCACTTTCCAAGACGTAGATTTTGATGGGTCATTATTACCACTCTTTATCAGTTGATGCTATAATCATGGTATCAAAAAACTGTCCAATCATTTGTGAATACGTTGGTATTATTTTGGTGACACTATAGGTTACCATAGCAACACTATGACCTGCTAAAAACACTCTTAATTTCAGCTTTAAGCGCTTATATTTCAAAAACGGCACGGTGAAATTTTTTCTTATTATAGAATTTTGATAAGCAGGATGAAATGCAACTTTTGGCAAAGTTTGAATAAATTCCGTAAATGGAGTTCAGAGCCACCTTAAATTTTCGAAAATTTAAGGTGGCTCTGAACTCCATGTACAGAATTTGTTTAAACTTTGCCAAAAGTTGCATCTAAGCTTCTAAGAGGCTGTATTGTTGCTGTGGTAACATGATACGTTAAAAAAATGCTCACAACTTATTGAGAAATAATTTTTAAGGAAAGAAACCAAAAATTTTGTTAGTATCAGTCTTGCAAAGAATTGGTGTTTAAAAATAACAAAACCATTTGAGCTACTTTAAAAACAGAATCAACAGAAACACAAAAACTGGACTATCATGAGCAAACATTTTTGTTTTCTCCATCTTGACTTATCTTTCTTTAGTGAATACGGTGGTATCCCGTATTTTTGAATCACCAATGACAATAACTATGACACTTACCTATAAAGGGCGCTGAAGTAATTATAGACTCTGACACACTTGTGCTCGAGGACACTGAAACACTTGCGATCGGGGACGCTGAAGTACTTGTGGTCAGGGATATTGGATTACTTGTAGACATTGGCCCACTTGTGCTTAAGGACGCTGAAGCACTTGTGTTCAGGTCTTGGGATATTGTTCCTGTGGTAGCCGAAGCTAAAAAATGGGTGAGTAAGATTGGGTTGCTGTAGCCTTAAAACAGATTGAACAAATTAAAGTTTTGACAGTGCCAAAAAAAAAAAAACCAAACAAACAAACAAACAAAACAAAACAAAACGGTAAATTTTATCAAATGAATGTTTACGAAGCCAATTATAAAAGGCAAAGTAACAAACAAATATATTAACCGGACTGAATTAAAAGTTGTTTTGCTTTGGATAAAGTCTTAAAGAGGGACAAGTTCAGGAAACAGACAAGCAAACAAAAAAAAAACTGATTGACTGAAGTTGAAGGGAATGCATTTTCTTTTGCGGCTCGATGGTAGTAGCTGTGAAACAAATTAACAGAAATCTACCACAAATAGAGCCAGAAATAATGCAGTTGTGTCAAACATTGTTCCGCATCTGCTGAAAGAATTAAAATGGTGGGTGATAAGGGATTTAAGCCTAACTTGATTACAATCTACTTTAAGATAATTGAGTTTGTCTTTTAATGGCACTTAAAACAATAAAGTAGTCAGGAAAAAAGTGTGGATGTCAGAAAAACTTACTTCACTAACTTAAAAGCCGCTTATGTATGAGAAGTTAAAACCGGCTTAATTTCAGTTGCCTTAAGGTAGATCATTCTAGATAAGTGGCACTGCTGTCACGAGCGTGTGATCGCCAAGTGTATTTTTACGTTTTGCCGCTGGGTAATTATAATGAGATCACACTGTACCTCGTTCCCAAGGTCTCTCCTCTTCCCGTCCCCTGGGAGGAGAGACCCTGGGAACGAGGTTGATGAGATCAATGTCATATCGTTAGCCGGATAGAACATTAAAACATGATCTTTTCCTCACGGTAAGTTACAGAGATACGTAGGTGCTGACCCATGCAAATACAGCGACCTAATATATTCTTAGACTTGGCATTACCAGACAACTGAACAATCTAAGTTAGACAAGACCGGTGTAATATGACTGTATCTTTGAGTGTAACAAACCAGTCTAGCAGCCGCATTCTGTAGCCGTTGCAATAAAGACAAGTGTACAGTTACGACACCATAATGTAAAATAAAGCAATAAACTCTACTTTTTAAAAAATATATTTTATAAGAATATCGAAGCTGAAATTTGCGAAATTTTAAGAATATATTTTTGTGCGCCTAATGTTATGTAGAACTAATAAAACCCCGATTGGCATGCATGGTTCATATATAGGAGTGATCTTAAAACTAAGATTTAGTGGAACCACGTCCCACAATTTGTGACCGATATGGTTGCGGGAACTGATTAACTCGACCTATTGAAATAAACTTAAAATCAAACAAATTCGTGGATGAAAGTTATAAAAAATTCGCTTTGGTCATTTTACTTTTTCTTAAACTGGAATAGTTAAAGAGAGACTTAATGTGAAAATTTAGGGTGGCATAGAGCGAAAGAAAACCATCTTGAATGCAGAAATTGATAATTAAAACTGTTTACGGACATTGATAGCAACGGCTCACATTACAACAACATATGCAAAGTAGTGAATTTTTTGCCAACGCAAATTCGCTTCACAACTAGCCAGTGCGTAGTCTGCAGTGCAGGCGTACTTTAGTAGACACGCGCTCAGTTGTTTTGTCGCAAACTTTCCTTTCGTAAACGATCGGTGCCATTTTTAAGACACTCAAAAAATCTTGCAACTGATAGAGAAAGTATGCCTTATTAGAAAATAGAAATTTCCAATCCAGAATTGAACCTGAACCCTTCGCTTCCCCGCTGATCGGCCACAGACTCCAAAAATCTTAAATATATACTATAGTTAACTGCCTTTCATAACTGATGCATGTGATAACAAGTAACGCTAGCCCTATCCCGAAATATAAACACAATTTAACTACGGCCTGAACGTCGCCCTTCCTAAGACGATTTAAAAAATTACAAATTCCGTTATTGTAACACAATCCAGAGCACATAATTACATCTACCGTACTGGCAACGACCGTTTACGAAAGGGAAATAGGCTGTTTTGCCGCCATCTTGGACGTTTGAAGCAGAGGAAGTAGAGGGAGAAAAAGAAATTGCTATCAAGGGGACTGGCGATAGGCGACGCCTGGTTATGAGGGGGAGGGCAAAGAAAAACTTCCGTCTTTTCTCCCGCCGGCCCAAACCCCGCCCACCTCAAATCCAACACAGCGGCGAGTTGAACCATCGTCCTTCCTAAAAAGACGGCTGTACTTCAGGCTAACTAGTGTACTAACTTAACCACAGACTTAGTGTTGTTGCCAAGGGATTTTTACGGATCGTATTTGTAAAACACTGTTTTTTTCGGTGTTTTTGCCACTATATTGGTAAAATGTGAGAAGATGAACATGTAGATTTATAAATTGTTATTGCGCATGCGCAACTTGCTCCAGGCCCCAAAGGTGCTTTAGAGAGAAAAATCCCTAAAACTTCGAGAAAATTATGTGTAGTTCCGATTTTTTTTGCCAAGCGGAGATATTCCAACCTTCTTTACAAGCCTACGTAAGTAATCGTTGTTACCGTACATAACTGCAATGATAATCACAAAATGGTATGAATTTGCGTGTTTATGATGTCATAAATCTCACAGTACCGCGAATTTCAAAAAATCGATGCGTGGCGGTATTGTGTACCTTGGCGATCGTTAACCATTGGCACCCTTTTCGATATCCAGAAGTGTACACCAGTCGAGTTTCAGGCTTTTTTCTGTTCTGGTCACGTGACTTACAAAATATGGTTGTGACTCGAAAATCTTGAATTCAAAAACCTTCTTGATTTTAAAAACAGAGCTCGACAGCTTGCCTGTGCAAGTTAGGGTTTCCAAGATATGAGAGTTGGGAACTTTCCATAGCAACAGTGTTAGCTAATTTTGTAGAGGGTCTATTAATAGTAGAGGTCGTCTGGCGGTTTAAGCCTATTTTGAATGTCGGTTCTCGGGAACATGCGTATTTCATGGGCGGTTTACGGTCAAGAAATAAGTGCGGTTTCGGTCTTTAGAAAAAAATGAAGGGAGTTTTTCGATCTGGGAAGAACAAAGTATGGCGGTTTGCGGAATGCACGGACCCCTATAATAGACCCTCTTTGTAGTTAAGTTAGTCCCCCCTTTAAGGACGTTCGCGCTAATTGTTCACGCGCATCTCTACTGCGCATGATATCCATGTCGCAAGGTCATGCCACGTCAGCCATCGAGCACGTGCGCTGAGGAGGAAGGCTAAGCAAGTGAAAGAATGGTAGCTGTTGCGTTCCCTTCGCCTTCAGTTACTCTCTTAATGATCGGTGACCTCTATTTTTCTTTCCAGAAACAGATTTTATTTACAATTATCTACACATTGTCCAAAAATGGACAAAAAATCAATGTAGGAAGTTAAAAAAATTCAGGATTTCTGTCCGCGGGACATCAAATCCTGCCATCTTGCGGCTGCAAGGCACGTGAAACTACGATCGCTAAATGCGAACTTGCTCTTTAAGGAACCTCACCAGTTGACTTAATTCACTTAATAGATCCACTTAAACAATATTTGGCAGAGAACGGGCTTACAAACACTGTGGCCTTATTCGCTAACGAGCCCATTTTTTTCCGATCTAGGGTGTTCTTCTGGGCGTGTTCTCTCCAAAATGAAGTCGGTGGTCCCCCATTTTTTTTTTACATTTCTGACATAACTAACTTATCATCTTCCAGTGGTAAAAGTCTCATGAAATCAATGTTGGAAAATTTTCACGGGAACGTCCTTAAGGAGTAAAAATATTTCGATTTTCTTGCTGCGTACGTTTAGCACGTCTACAGCATTTGCCTCTATTAAAACCGATCATGCACTTGATGACAACTCAGTGCCGCTTTGAAAGCATTTGCAAGTTCTGAAACTCCCAGTCAATCGTATATAAACAAGACAGTGTTAGTTGAAGATTTAATTACTTTTCACAAGCAGAGTGGCGAGTTCAGTCAAGCAAGGAAGGTCATCCTTTTTAATGTGGCCGGGTTGTTGGGATTACGTTCACTAAGAATACTAATCCGACTCGTTGTGTACCGCGACATCCGTTTCGTTCCGCTACAACTGCAAGCGACCGTTGCTCTAATCGATACTGCGGTAACAAAAAATAATTTTACCGACTTCATATGACCTTCTTCTGATCATTTGTAAAATCCTCTGGATCACCGCATCTCTTCGTCTGAACTGGTTTGCATATTCAATTTTATTGACGTTTTGCCTTTTCCTGGAGGGTGCAATTGTGAATATCTTTACTTCTGTTGCCTTGAAATAGGAATAATTTTAACGGTTTCCCTTTGTCTGGCTCTTTTAAATGGCGGTGGTATTATTATTCCGATTATTAACTGGGAATTGCCTTACAAAGAACTACGTTAAATATATTGTTTACATATGAAGTATCACGTCTCGATTTTTCAGGTGAGGGTTTTGAATGGGGTGTCAGTAATCTAGTTGAGCAACAGGCCTGGAGGCGTTCGTCCATGATGTTAGACCGGAAACAATTTTATGTACGTACGTTATACACCAAAAGGCTTTTAAAACTCTAAAATCATTTACGAGTTTTTAAGTTTCTTGATCTCATCGAAATTGAAAACTGGCGCCATGAAGACACCTTTCAAAATTTAGCGAAAGTCGATCATTTTTGTTGTTCCGAGCAACAGGCTTAGAGGTGTGCGTCCAAATGTTAGTCCGGAAACAATTCTATGTAAATACGTTATCTTTTATAAAATGTTAAATCACTTACGAGTTTACAAGTTCCTTGATCTCATCGGAATTGAAAACTTTATCTAGACGACACCTTTCATAACTTACTGAGAGTCGATCTCTGTTGTTTTGATTTACTATTTTATTGTTGAGACCCGGCTGGGCTATCTCTACGAATGGCGTCTCTTTATAGAAAACTCTAATAGGTAATAATTGAACTTTCTTGATTTTTATCTCACGTAAGACAGTAAACTCGACACCCATGGAAACTAAGGTCACAATAGTAGTCCTAAGTTAGTATAATACAGTGGTGAAAGTGCACTATCACCAAAGACGTTTTGTAGGTTATGCATTCAATTCATAATAGATTCAGTTTTCACGGCCTTTAGATTTGTTTTGGCTTGTTTGGCTTCATCTCCATGCCAACCAGTTGCACAAGGAGGTGTGATCAGGCACCAACCCGGCAGAACAAACATGCAATCCAAGGTTTCGTTTCTGTTCAGTTATTTTTCTTTACAACACAAAATCTTGGAATTGTGGGGAAAATCTTAAAGACAAACAATCTTATCACGGATCGTGTTGTAGAATTAAAAAAAACTAACAGTAATCATTGTAGTGAAATTCTTCATAGCGTCCATCCATTATTATAACGTTAGACAAACAACTATCATAGCATTGGGGAGGAATCAAAGGGCAGAAACAAATCAACATTTACAAGGCTGCATGGCTCTCATGCTCTTCAGCTATGCTGTATACACAGGCAGCGATCGAGTTGTTACGTTACGATCTACTGCCTGTATTCACGATTAATTGAACTGACATGTAGACTGCAGAGCCCCTGGCATTCTAAGATCGTTATCGGTTCTATATATGGTACAGTCGGCATCACGCCCTTAGTGATCTTTTCACAATTTGTCACCGTTGTTTTCAACGATTTAGGTATATCGTCAAGGTAATTGTAACGCAGCTGAACTTGAAAAATAAGACGGAACTTTCTGGAAAAAAACGTAGTTTTTGCTCTACAAGAACAACCCTTTACATTAACACTGAGTGTTTCAGTTGAAGTTAGACTATATACCGATCTGGCTTTCTTTTAACAAAAGCACTGCGCAGTTCTGTTCTCAAACCAGTTGTGAAGGATAAGAACCATAATATTTGACCTATTTTAGTGTGCGTGCCATTTAAGCGTGCAAATCGAATAAGTGTGCCTATTGTTTCAAGAAAGACTGTTGTTCCGTTGTCTTGCTGCTAAAGTCTGGAAATCAGACGGATTCGCTTTTGGCAAATTCTGTTATTAAAATGATATCTAAAGTGTTCCTTGTTAAACATAATCTGTAATGGCTTATTCTACGGCGCAGTTTAATCCTCCAAGCAGGTCTTCCTTTAGGAATACGTCGAGCACTAACTCAGTACACAACAGTCAATAAGAGAAATAAAAGAAAGAATATGAAGAGCACTCTACCAAGCGTTATTCTAGCTACTACAAGGCGGGATTACCGAAACTTCTTGTAAAAGGGCATGAACTTGCAACTGTTCCAATACGGCATGGTTAGTTGCAGACGGCTAGACATTAATAAACAACCACATTACCAGTCCAAACGTGCGTCCATGAAGCTCTGTGGTGTTGTATCGAGACAAATGCAGACCCTTTAAAACCTACCTTGGTTGTGCAGTAAATTCGGCTTGAACTGACTGATGCTTTGGGCGAAGCTAGTAAATCTATTACATAATACCACGAGGCAGATATATCATAAACTAGGAACGGAAATTAACTCACCCTGTAAAACAGCGGAGAGCAAAAGCACAACGACAGCTATCCGGTCCATGCTGCTCAGTATCAAGATCACCGGTGGCTAGTGGTCTGGATCATTTATGCCGATTGGACACTGAGGTGTCTGCATAAGTCAACGATCACCGCGGTTGGTAGCTGCGTTAATATTTAGTTGAGTGACAGTTCGAACAATAGAAAGTCAGACTAAAGCTGAAATGAAACCCGTTTACCATGCAGCAGCAAAATTAAACTCAATTTAGTCTACAGTCACCGTATAAAAGTTCTACTTGGGATGCTTTGGTCGATCAACGGAGATCTGTTTTTACGGCGTTTTACGACTGCAAGCCTCAGTAACGTCACCTTTATCGTTTTTTATGGTTTCGCTAAGAAAATGGCCTGTCAACCAGACTATATAGTTAAATTCCCTATAGATCTGTTTGTAATGTTACTGAGAGCTTGAATGATGGCAGGGACTTTTTAGCGTCTGTTGATTGGAGCACGTCATGTTGATTGTATCGGACGGTTTCGAACGAGGAAGCTAAAACACGAGTGAAAGCAAGGTCTGTGGCCACTCGCAGAATCGCTTTGAGCTGGTATAAATGTTAACAACATCTATAGGAATGATCAATGATCAATTTACATTCAAATTTCGAGTGGAAAGCTCTTTTGACTGTTTTAAAGGCAAAAGAAATTTCGAATGGTCTCTGATATCATCTGACAAGGCATTCCCGGAATGGAAAGGTAATGCGACTGAAAATGTTTTGGCACGGCTCGGATAAAAATGGTACACGAACCAAAAAAAAAAACAAAAAATGGAAAATCCGGGTGAAACTTTAACTCGGCACGTATAGAGAAAAGTCGTTTACACAGCAAAACTTATCTGTGCCGAACCATTTTATTTTGGTACGCTTACCATATTAATCCCAACCATGCCAGAACTATTTTGCCTCCACTACTCAACCGGTAACACAACCATGTTCATATATGGGCGCGTGGGCCAGCCAAGCCACCGTGCCGTTTATTTGACATGATACAGATATGTATAAATATCAAGTATTATATATAAACGAAAAAACAGAAGCACCAAAGCAGGACACGAAAATCCAAAAAACCAGCAGGTGAAAAAAACACGGGGAACGTGTACCCCCGACCAAAGCAGTGGTGCAACCCTTGGGGTTTTAGGGTATGCTAATGCCTAAACTATAAACATCAATAAACACTCAAGTAAAAGAGAAAAGCAACCTAACACGGTGAAGGCTGACCGTAGAATGTCTCACCTTCCTAACGACCGGGAATACACCATTTAACTAATGATCAGTTCCCAGTGAATTGTGGGTAGATCCAGTCCTCTGTGGGGGCAAACGGGTAAAATTTGAATTTCAAATTACGTCTTTAGAGGGTCGTTTGCCCCCACAGAGGACTGGATCTACCCACAATTCACTGGGAACTGATCATTAGTAAAATGGTGTATTACAAACTCAAATCCCATAACTCACTGCGCGCTAACACTCTTCCCAGACCTCTGATATGTGCCGGCAAAATAATAATTTATGATAATACGGTGCAATCACAAATTACATTTTCTGTCGTGACGGTGAATCGGCCTTAAAGATAGCCCTTAGCCCATGACGTTTGAGGTGTTACTCCTCAATTCAGTTCATAGTCCTCATCATTTTTTTATCTCTTGATCTGATCTTCTGTTTTGGCATGTTTTGCCTCATCTCCTTGACAACAAACTATGGTCTGCAAGCGTGACCTTCAACCGGCATAAAAACAAGGACAAACCTGAGGTTGTTTGTACATTTTGATTAGTCAAGCCTTGTAAAAGTTGATGTTTTCAAATTTAAGACCTTGCATAACCGTCAGGCTATTCTTTATTTCTTTTCGTCTTTATAACAAGTTAAGAGGCTGTCCGTGCAAGAATCGACCACTCGATCTGGATCAAAATTTAGATTCCGTTCAAAGTTTGCCCATAAAATAAGGTTCATTCGGTTACTTGCTTCTCGGCGGCTATTTATCGGATAACTCTAGATTTACACAATTTATACACACATCAAAATACTTTAACTCAGAAGTAAAACCAAATCAAAGTTAATGAATAACTAAGTGGGATAACACGAAAACAAACGAACCAGAAAAAACACCATTTGCAAGAACAAAACAAAGTGCGTCAGGAACAACCCGGATCATTTGTCAAAATTCTGACTTGTCCGGAAAACCCCTTATATTTTTCTCAGTACTATTAGGATAGTTTCTTTTAACCATGAAATTATAACTTTTGGATTTCGAGCATGCAAAGAGATACAGAGGAACTATTTCCCACAAATCCGCGCGGTAATTGGTGCACAGGCAGCCCAATCGTGGTGTGTGGCATGTGTCATCAAAAGTTGGTACATAAAAATTGACCGTTAAAAACCTAGAATTCCAACGAACCGAGTAGCGGTGGAAACATTTCCACCGCTACTCGGTTCGTTGGAATTCTAGGTTTTTAACGGTCAATTTTTATGTTTCAACGTTTGATGACACACACCACAATTGGGCTGTCTGTGGTTGGTGGTAGGTGTATCAGTTTCGAGTTCAGTTGTTGATAACTTAAGCATAAATGTTGGCAATACAACAGGTATAAACTTAAAACCTTACCTCAAACTGTTTATCGGCTCCACATCGTGCAAGCTACGTTTTTCATGATCACTTGCCATGCATGGTACTAAATGCCAAGATTACTGGCCCGTGCAAACAAACATATCCACACATTCGCTTTCCTTTCACGCAAAATAAAGTGTATCAACGAAGGCAGAGGCGGATCCAGGGGAGGGGTTGAGGGGGTTGCAACCCCTCCTTTGAGAATTTTTTTTTGTTATTTTGCTTGATTCTTCGTAAAATAATAATAGAATAAAATTGTTTTTACGAAGTTATTTCACTTTTACCATTCGACTGCTTGTCAAATTACTCGCCTTCCACACCATTGGTGTTCAAGGCTACTTCGGTAGTGTACACCCCCCCCCCCCTTTCAGAAATTCCTGGATCCGCCCCTGGAAGGCCCCTTGGACGATTCTACGCGGCCAGATTACAGATTACTCATATTAACCTTTATCTCTGGATAATGAATGAAGTAAACAAGAAGCGATTTATGAAAAAAATAGAAGAGGGATATCAAGCAACTTTGTAGCACCCTCAGCATTGCTATTTTCCATCGCTTTTCAGTTCTCGGTCTGCTAATCATTTTCGCTGACCGCAACAACACACTGTTGGAGGCGATCAAAATGGCGGGAAATAACACCTGTTTTTTTTTACATAATCATAAATGGAAAATGAGGCCCAAACAGAGGAGAAGAAAATGTCATTTCTACGTCAATGTTCACATGATATCAGCAACCACTGCGAGGATGCCGTCTGTCACGCGAGAACGTAACGGAGGTTAAATAATCTGCAAACAGTCACATTCCGTTTTGTTAGGAAGCAAGACCAGTTCAGTTTGAAGCAGCTCACACTTCTGTCTAGTTTCAGGTATGGCGGTATCCATAATGCAGGGTTCACTGAAGCCATAGACATTTATTGCTACTATCTCTCGTGTTATGGAGAACAACTATGAATGCTAAGTTTCTGGTAATTTCTAGATTGTTAAGTCACGCAATGTTTGCACCAGAACCTTCTACTGTCACACTTTGGAACAATTTAGAACATTCTACGAAATGAAGTCATTATGGTGTAAATATTAATGCTACATAAATAGTTGTGTTACAAGCTCTAAGAAAGTTCTAGAATATTAATTAATTGTATAAAAGGATTACGCTTGGTAGCGGTTGGTGTTGTTGTCACCAGCCTGAGAGACCGACTGGAGAAGCTATACTGAGAGAATCTTAGAAAGCTATTGAGCACAAGAGGATCAAAAGGAGATTTCTTTGGAGACATCGACATTTACTATGAGTTTGTGTCAGTTTTAGCAGTAGGCTTAAGTTAGTTCTATAGCAGGCCTGTATGGTTTAAAAGTCGCTCCTGTGTAACTTGGACTTTATTACGTATCGTTAAATAAATAAGTTGAGTTTGTAGAAGAGTTTCACTATATCTTTCTGTAGGTTGAGTGATACCGTAACACTCGAAAAGAATTACTAACATCTTTTGAGCCAATGCTTATTTGGCTGAGAGAACCAACTGCCAAACCGAAGCATCGCCGATATGTAATTATCACCGAGTTGTATTAAGTTAGTTGTGGCCCGTAAGGGATCCGTAAGTGAACTAAACTTTCCAAACTATTGCAATGTCCCATGCGTCTAAACAGGCGGTCACTTGGCCGCAGACGGAGGCGGTACCGTCAACGAGGTGTGTGTAACTGCAATAACATAGTGGACAACAATTTTGCTTGGTTGTCTGTAAAGAGGTGCATTAAATAGATTTTAGGGAGTGGAAAAAATGTCATAACTTGTTCACCAATGATGGGGCATCTGTCTGATAGCACTATAAAGGTAACAAGGTATAACATTGATAGCAATGATCTATCAAAGTACGAGCAAGAGCTGGAAAGTGCTGCAAACCGGTCTGAGCTACCTTAAGTAGGTTATTATCTGACCGCAGCACAAATTTGAAACAAGAAAAAAAATATATATATATATATAGAACATTTTCACGAGAACGTACTTGAATAAATATTGCGCTATGAAAAACCTTCAGAATCGCTCTTTTTATTGACACACTCTAATTTTATTGACACATTAAAACTGATCAAAAGTCACACTTACATGCACCAATTAAACCCAGCTTCTGGAAATAAAGCCCACTTAAGTCTTAATCTTCCATATGGTGGATAGTGCAGTAAAGCTATTCCTAAGTATTCTTGACATGAATAGTCTGGATTACAGTTCAACCAGTAAACACGTGTGGTGCGATCGACTGCAAAGTCGGCTAATAGTCTATTCTGCACTCATACCCATAAAGCCCTTCTCTTGAGGCTTCTAAAAGCGGATAAGTGCACTGAGTGTTTTTTCTCGTGACGTTCTACCAACATTTCATGAACTCGAAAAGGCAAATCCAATGCCTTACTGTACCTATTTAGTCGATCCGCCATCGACTAGTCAGTCAGTCAGTCAGTCAGTCAGTCCGTACGTTCAAAAGTCATTCCAAGAAAGTTCCCCAACAGTACGAATTGGTTGGGATAATCTTGCAATGATATCTGACTTAAGTAAAGAAACCATATAAACTAATACAAACGCGATTTAAACTATACTTGGAAGTGCTTCGTAGAAAATCAGGTTGACTTTTTTCCAAAGCATTAAGAATTCATCACGAGAACCGTGCATCTTGTGTTACTCTGGAGGTATAGGTATGACGGCAGTCTTCTTTTTCCTCTTCGCGCTAAGTATGTCGAAAGAGAAGAACTGATTGTCAGACTCTAGAAATACAATAACTAAGTGAAGTACGATTGTGCGGGTTAGCGTAGTCCTAAGAAGGACTGTTTAAGGTGACATTGACTGACGTTTCGACAACCTTAGCGGAATGAAGTCATCTCATCTGAGACAAGTGATTTGCGTAACGTCAGTTAGGTGGTATACTCTGATCGTTGATGTGACTGGTCAAGGAAGTCGTGATGTACGTTATTGGTCGACTGCCAGTTAAACCGGGCGACTGAGTTTACACATACTGACCGAGTACTTCACGAACGTCATCACGCCACAGGGAGCCCACTCAATCTGTTTGTCTAACCGTTTGTAATTTTAAAATAAATAAATTGGATCACCGTTTGCTTCTTCTTGAGAATTGAGTGGTGGTAATGGCAGCTTAACATGCAGTCTGTAGTACGCTCCTAATCAGCTTTAAACAGACCTCATTCTGTTATTAATACTATATAAACCTTTAGGCATTAAATGGATAAAGGAAACTATTTAAACATCGATGATTTACGTAAAGTGTGGAACAATGAATTTCTACCAAGTATAAAGTGGAAATGGAATTGCTGAGAACGGCCATCAAGACATTAACAGCGCGGGTTGACTTCATCGATAGTTCACAGTCCTTCATATCGGCGAAATACGATTCTGTTATGGCATCAGTACTCTAAACTATCAACAAAACGTCAGAAGCTTGCGGAGATTACGAGGGTTTCTCGAAAGACCTAGAAATTAGACTAAGACCTCGAAAACCTCATCACTCCAATGAATTGAAGAAGCTTTTTATTACAATACGTCAACAAAAGGCACTATTTTGTACTATTGTTGCAAGGCGTCGCTTCGTCGGCATGTGACACTTGCCAGGCACCCTGGCTCCAGAGGTACCTTCTCAAAATATCTAGAAAAAAAAGCCATTTCTATTTTAAACAGTGTGCCGTCGTGTCTCTTATCACGAAGATATCGCGTTTAGTTCGTCCTCCAGCAGTGTGCACCCCAGTCGTTTGTTTAAAATCTCAAATCTCTCGAAGGGGACAAATTGTTGTTATTAGTTTTCCAACTACACATATATCAAACTTTTAAATACTACCTACACTGTACCTAATCCCAAAATAATATTTTCGCTAAAATAAATCTTTGTACCTGTTCGAAAAGCACTGCGCCCTTTTTTGCCAAATCTTGGCCTTTCCAAGATAGGCTTCCAAACACAGGAAAAAATAAGCATCATTTGGTACACCATATAGTGAGAAGGGGCGCGGGTCTATTCTTGATTTGACGTCACAAACTGATTTGCTTCGAATTAAGTCTTTTTAAACAAGCATGCAAAGTAGTTGCTGAGGTCAATTCAAGAACAGACACGTGCCCCATCTCACATGGTACCAAATGATGTACTTTTCCGTATGTTTGGAAGGCTGTAAAGGGCCAGCATTTGGCAAAAAAAAAAACAAACAAAAAAACAAAAAAAGGAGCACTGCTTTTCCAACAGGTGCAAAGATTTATTTTTAGCAAAAAACAAACATTGGGGCTTTAGGTGCACTTCAAAGGACGACCGCTCAAACGTGCGAGTAATTTAGGAGCTAGGTTTAGGAGAGCAATTGGCGTCAGAAGCAAACACAAAAAGCCAAAAGAACGGATCCCAGAACTTGGCGTTAGGAGCATGCGCTGCCGTCTAGAGCTACGGTTGTCGTTTATATTTTACAGTGTTGCGCTATATTAAAGGACTTGCGTGATTGCCTTATATCGCTTTCCGCTTTAGTCTGTGAATAACGGGAGCTATTAGTCTTGATCCAGTTATTGTTTTCACGTCGAGGCTCAGTTGTCGAGAAAAACAGAGGTTTATGTCCTGCAATTGTCAACCATGTTTAACATCTGATATAAATTGGACGGTTCCAGAAAAAAAAAAATAGTAGTATTCCTGTCGATACTTTGCCGCATTACTTCACAATTTATGTTTCATTTCCATCCAACATCCCTTTTACAATATATTTGGTCGGCAATTTCTTTTTTTCAGTATTTCTTTTGTAATTCCCGTTTTTAACATTCCGATCGGCATTTCTCTTTTTAATTTCATTGTTTCTCTTTAAAATTATTTTTTTCATAATTTTCTTCTACTCTCACTTTTCTATCCGCAGTTTCCTATCCTCATTTTTCCACCCGCATCCGCCGTCTGCCATCCGCAGCTATCCGGTCCCCGTTTTACAGACACCCCGTATAAATATTAGGCCAACAAAAGACGGATCGAAACGCACCAATAACTGCCTGTACTCAACAACAGACAAACGACAGACCGACTAGTTTTACTAACAATACACGTACGGACATAAGATTAACAAGAGACGGATCAAAACGCACCAATCACTGTTTACAGTCTTCACAGCCAAAGACAACGAGGCTTAAACTGACAGTCGACCAATAAACATCACCACTTCGTTGACCAATGACATCAACGACCAGAGTATTTATACCCGACGTTACACAAATCACTTGTCTCTGATGATGACTGAGCCGCTCAGGTTGTCGAAACGTCCGTGAATGTCACTTAAAAAGTCCTTCTTAGGACTACACTCACCCGGACCATCGTACTCGTTCAGTTAAGATATGACTCCTGGGTTCAAACCATTTACAATTTTAGACTAAAAATATTTACTTCTGTCAACTCAATGTTTTAACATGCACTGAATGAGTCAACAGAACTTAATTTCGCAGTACGTATTCGCAACAAAAAAGAAAATGACTTTTTAGAGTAGATAACTGTAATTTGGTAGAATCTCAGAGGACAATTATCGGAATGATATAGCCCTTCCGATTTAATATCACGATTTTTCAATAGTCTTTCTTCTTTTTATTTAAATATAAGTTATCTAAACGCACCAATACTAAGATTAACAAAAGACGGATCGAAAGACACCAATCACTGTTTACAATCTTCACAGCCAAAGATTCACACGGTGGGGCCAAATGGCCCTAAAATGGGTCATTAAGACTAATTTTGGGTCTTTTGCCCATTTCTTCACCAGACTTGGCATATATGCTTGGGTTGTTGTCCCAATCGTTTTGACATGATAACCAACACAAAATGTCAAGTGATGACGTCACAAATGATGACGTCATACATATCATTGATATCAAGTTTCTATTTTCAGGCAAAAAGATGTGCCGTTTGAAAGAACTTGACAAGAAGAGTTCAATACCGAAAACCGTTCCTTGTTACCTCAAAAGGTGCTTGAGTTATGGCAGTTTGAAGGAAAAAATACTGACCCCCCGGAAACCAAGCCGACCATACTTTTCTTTAAAAATCAAACCCCTTGATATTTTTTTTCCAGTTTTTGTCCAAGCAAGCTGATATTTTGCTGAAATAGAGTGTTCAGCGTTTCCAAAAATCGTATGATTTTGGAATTTTCGTTTTCGACTTTAGAACAAGAAAATAAGTGATGAAAATATTGATGACGTCACATTTTATGACGTCACAAAAGCAGTTTCGTTGCAGTATCAGTGATATTCATTCTGTTCTTTCGTATGCCATTTGTTCTTGTCATGAACCAAACCAATCTGCAACATCATGATGAAGAATGGTTGTACCTAAAAACACCTATAATTTGGAAATATTTTACAAGGGGGGCCACCTCTTTTCTGGGCAAACTCATCTCAAACTTTGAAAAGTTATATCTCAGCTAGTTTTTGAGGTATGGACAAACGGTTTGCGCATTTAACTCGTCTAGATGTGTTCCTTCGCATGCAGAAAAAATCATTTTGATTTTAGTAAATTGGAATCAAGACCATGATATGACGTCATCAATTGTGACGTCATAATTAGATATTTCCTGTCAAAACTGATGTCAAAATAATTAGCATATTGTCTGATGTCTACGTGCCAAGTTTGGTAGGTATATAATGAACAGTAACAAAGTTATTGCAAATTATGCATAAAACCCATGAATTTCATGACACATTTAAGGGGTGCATTGTGGTTTGGCCCCACCGTGTCACTTTCTCTCACTTTCTCGCTTGTGTAAGCCGCCGCTTATACACCGGCTTTATTCGAGCCATACTCATCAAATGTGAAAAGGACTAATTGTGTTAGAAAAAGTCTGTTTTAGAAGCTCGTCTACAAGGGGATAAATGATAGTGTCGAAAGATTTCTAAGTTTTTAGTTGCCCCCACATGCAGATTCACTTTCCCAGTGTTAAGGGGACACGAGGGCCAGTATAAGAGGACGCGAAAGCGACGTGGACCGTACGATGTGTGCGATGAGCATGGCTTCTATTAGACGCGAAGTGTTGTTCGTGTTTAATGCCTCGCTTGCGTGTGAACGGTTAAATGCACTGTTTATGCGGTAAGTTCGCAACGGTTTGTGTAAGCCGTCGCTTATACATACACCGGCTTATTTTCTTCGTATAAATGACTATTCTCGTTGAACAAGAAAGGTGTATAAAATCGGGTGCAACACTTACAGGCCTTCTTTAAGAGAAAACAGCCGTTGTACCGTAAATCCGTTCTATGATACACGAGTGATGATGATGATGATAATAATAATAATAATAATCATCATCATCATCATCATCATAACAACTTTATTTAAGTCTCAAATTGTTCTAGTCGAACACGAGTGTTCTACTGATTGGGGAGGCTGTAAATCAAATAAACTCTAAATCCATACAAATCAAATGTTGGTTTTTAAGGAGAGGTGAAAACCGGAGTACCCGGAGGAAAACCTCTCGGAGCAGAGTAGAGAACCAACAAATTCAGTCTACTTATGACGCCGAGTCCGGGAATCGAACCCGGACACACTGATGGAAGGCGAACGCTCTCACCACTGCGCAAACCCTGCTCCCAATCAGATCAGATCAGGTGTGATCTCCTAGATCAGGCAGTAAATCATAGTTGGGCCTTTATATAGTGTCATATGCTGCATGTTTATGCAAGGAAATAATCACGCTAAATCCACCACGAAGCTATGACACAGATTTTAGATTTTAGTAAACTTAATTAGGTATAAATGAACTTCTTACCGACAACATACGGCTGTAATTACTATCAAAATGATAACAAACACACCACCGCCGACACCAATTCCAACCCAGAGCCCCTTGTTGAGGCCGGTATTTCCTTCAGTGGGTACCGCCGACATTGTCGTCGAGACATTCGTTGATGTTGTGCCTAATGAAAGAATGTCTTCAGTAAGCATCTTGAATCCAAGATCGTAAATAAGCTACTTTAAAGAAACGCAAAATAAAACGAGAATATTAATCAGTTTGGAAAAGCATACTAACTCAGTACAACAGCAAACACTACAAACAGTTACATGGAACGGCTATGGGTTCACCAGTTTCCGTTGTTGTTGCAGAAATCGTTATGCAAAACATCGAGGAACAAGCCCTAGCAACTTACAAACGAACGATACCACTCTGGCTACGCTACGTTGACGACACTTTTACAGCCCTACACAAAGACGAAATCGACGAGTTTCACGAACACCTCAACAGACAGAACGACCACATCCAGTTCACCAAGGAGATCGAGGAGAATGGTAAGATACCTTTTCTAGACTGCTTGGTTACCCTTGACAACAAACAACTACGAACTACAGTTTACAGGAAACCTGCATTTACTGACCGACTACTTGACGAATGCTCTTACAACCCTACTTCACACAAAGCAACGACAATACGTACCCTAACGAGACGAGCGCAGCTAGTTTGCGACTCACACGACAGTTTAACAGACGAACGCGAGTACTTAGACAATGTTTTCAGTAAAAACAACTACAACCGCGACTTCGTTAGACGCAACACCTACCGTGCAGAACCTAACGTTACGAACACGAACGCGACACCTGTCACCATAGCTACGATACCTTACATCAAAGGCACATCTGAAACCATTGCACGCATCCTACAGCCCTACAACATCCGTGTTGCTCACAAACCCATCACCACTTTACGGCAACTACTGACGAACGTTAAGGACAAAGACGAACCAAAGAACAGACAAGGAGCAGTTTACAAGATCAAATGCTGCGACTGCCAGGCCACCTATATCGGTGAGACCGGCAGAAACTTGAACGTAAGACTGACTGAACACAAACGAGCGACGAGAAATGGTGACCTCAACAATAACATTGCTGAACACCATTTACAGACAAACCACAGAATCGACTGGGACTCAGTACTAATTACTACCAACGGTTGTACTGGAAAGCTGGTTTACTAACTTACAACAGACACCACTAAACCGTTGCTTACAACTTCCCGCACCTTACAAACGACTTGTCGACGACATAAACAACGGACAAACAACAGACTGACCGACAACAACACGCGTACAGCCGACATTAGTCTAACAAAAGACGGATGGAAACGCGCCAATCACTGTTTACAACAGACAAACAACAGACCGACTAATTTCACTAACAATACACGTACACACATTAGACTAACAAAAGACGGATCGAAACGCACCAATCACTGTGTACAGTCTTCACAGCCAATGACAACTAGGCTTAACTGACAGTCGACCAATAACATCACGACTTCGTTGACCAATCACATCAACGACCAGAGTACTTATACCATCCACTGACGTTACACAAATCACTTGACTCTGATGATGACTTCCGCTCAGGTTGTCGAAACGTCAGTCAATGTCACCTCAAACAGTCCTTCTCAGGACTACATTCACCCGGACGATCGTACTTCACTTAATTATAACTCAGGAATGTTTTCCATCAGAGTACTTGGCCTCGTTTCAGGTAGCCAATCAACAATTTTTGTTTAATGGCGTTTTGCACAATTCGCTGTAGTTGGCTTTTCAAAGTACAATAAATCATATTTAGGAATTAAGGAATGATCGCAGTACTTTGTGAACGCAATTTATGCAATTGCGTAAAGAAGCCTGGAAAAAAATTATGTTTTCAAAGAGCGGGGTTTGAGCTCATGACCTCGACCAACGAGGAGTTAAAGCCTTCATTTATCAACAAGGAAATAACACGACACTTACCCGGGCGCGCGTAACAAAACGGAGCGAGACTAGCTGATTGAACAATGCGCTGATTTACATGCAATCGTCCACCTCACCCTCACCCGCGATTAAATACTGAAAATTCGTGGATCAAAAATCTCAAAAGCGGAATTGGCAAGTGTTAAAATGGCTGTAGCTAAAACATAATTGAGACAAAAGGTTTAATTAAACTCAAAACGTAATACAAAAAAAAAAAATCGAGGCGCGTGTGTCAAGCAAACATGCTTTTAGACTCACCTGTAAACATTGAGGAAGACGAGAGTGTTGTCGAAAAAGGTGGACATAAGCAAGTAAAACCCGACGCATTGCTAACAAGGTCTGTTGAGTCACTTCGAGAAACACTTGCAGACACTAAAAAACTTGTGTTCAGGGACGCTAAATCATTTGCAGAAACCAAGGCACTTGTGCTTGGGTGCGCTGAGTCACTTGGAGAAACCGAGGTACTTGAGCGCGGGGACGCTAAATCACTTGGAGAAACCGAGGTACTTGAGCGCGGGGACGCTGAGTCACTTGCAGAAACCGAGATACTTGAGCTCGGGGACGCTGAGTCACTTGCAGAAACCGAGGTACTTGAGCTCGGGGACGCTGAGACACTTGGAGAAGCATCCGTCCTGCTGCTAGCAGGACACAAGCACGTTGAAAGCGACGCACTCTGCCTGACTATGAAACAAGGGAGAAGCATGACAGTTTTGTGAGATAATTGTGTATAATCACATGAGAAGTACACTGAGAAATTCTACAGGATTAAAAATTCTAAAACCGAAATTGGTAGTTGGCAAAATGGCTGTAGCTAAAAAAAAAATTGAGACGAAAGGCTTAATTTAACACAAAAAGTAATACAAAGAAAACCGGGGCACGTGTGCCAAGAGTGGTAAACATGTTTTTAGACTTACCAGTATACATTGAACAAGACCAGAGTGTTGTTGACACTGAGGACGCTGAAGTACTTGTGGTCAGGGATGTTAAAGTATGTACAGACACTGGCGCACTCGTGCTCGAGGACGCTGAAGTACGTGTCGAAACTGGCGTACTTATGCTCGGGGGCACTGCAACATCTGAAGAAGCTGATACTGTAGCTTAAAAATGAATGAAATTAGGAGCCGTCTACAAAGAAAACAGAGGTGCGTGTGCCAAGAGTGGCAAACATGCTTTTAGACTCACCAGAACACATTGAGGAAGACGAGGACGCTGAAGTACCGCTGGCTGTCGACTGAACTGGCGCACTTGTGCTCGGGGACACTGAAACACTTGAAGAAGTTGATGCTGTAGCTAAAAAGTAAATGAAATTAAGAACTGACAATCAATACAAAGAAACCCGAGGCGTGTGTGCCAAGAGTGGTAAACATGCTTTTAGACTCACTAGAAAACATTGAGGAAGACATGGACGCTGAAGGACTTGTGGTCAGGGATGTTGAAGTACTTGTAGACACTGGCGCACTCGTGTTCGAGGACGCTGAAGTACTTGTGGTCAGGGATGTTGAAGTACCAGTAGACACTGGTGTATTCGTGCTCGAGGACGCTGAAGTACTTATGGTCAGGGGAGTTAAAATTCCAGTAGACACTGGCGCACTCGTGCTTGAGGACGCTGAAGTACTTGTGGTCAGGGATGTTAAATTTCCAGTAGACACTGGCGCACTCGTGTTTGAGGACGCTGAAGTACTTGTGGTCAGGGGAGTTAAAATTCCAGTAGACACTGGCGCACTCGTGTTCGAGGACGCTGAAGTACTTGTGGTCAGGGATGTTAAAATTCCAGTAGACACTGGCGCACTCGTGTTCGAGGACGCTGAAGTACTTGTGGTCAGGGATGTTAAAATACCAGTAGACACTGGCGCACTCGTGCTCGAGGACGCTGAAGTACTTGCGGTCAGGGGAGTTAAAATTCCAGTAGACACTGGCGCACTCGTGCTCGAGGACGCTGAAGTAATTGTCGAGACTGGCGTACTTGTGCTCGGGGACACTGCAACATTTGAAGAAGCTGATACTGTAGCTTAAAAATGAACGAAATTAGGAGCCGACAATCAATACAAAGAAAACCGAGGTGCGTTTGCCAAGAGTGGTAAACATGATTTTAGACTCGCCCGAAAACACTGAGGAAGACGAGAGTGTTGGTGACAAAGGTCTATATAAGCATGTAGAACCCGACGCATTGCTAACAAGGTCTGTTGTGTGACTTTGAGAAACACGGCAGACACTAAAGCTCTTTTGTCCAGGGACGTTAAAACACTTGCAGAAACCAACGCACTTGTGCTCGGGGACGCTGAATCAATTGCAGAGGCACTCGCGCTGCTGCTACAAGGACACTTATGGGCACGTTAAAAGCGACACAGTCTGCCTGACTGAGAAACAAGGGAGAAGTACTAACAATTTGGTGAGATTATTATGTATAATCATATGAAAAGTACACTAAGAAATTCGTGGATTAAAAATTCTAAAAGCGGAATTGGTAGTTGGCAAAATGGCTGTAGCTGAGAAAATAATTGAGACGAAAGATTTAATTTAATACAAAAAGTAAATGTGCTTTTAGACTCACCAGTAAACATTGAGCAAGACCAGAGTGTTGTTGACAAAGGTGGACATAAGCATGTAAAACCCGACGCATTGTGAACAAGGTCTATTGAGCCACTTGGAGAAACACTTGTAGAAACCGAGGGACTTGTGTTCAGGGACGCTAAATCACTTGCAGAGGAACTCGTGCTGCTGCCACCAGGACACAAGCACGTTGAAAGCGACGCAGTCTGCCTTACTATCACACAAGGGAAAAGTATAACAGTTTGATCAGATAATTGTGACTGTATAATCATATGGGAAGTACAGATATTCGTGGAACAAAAAATCCTAAAAGCGGAATTGGTAGGTGGCAAAATAGCTGTAGCTAAGAAAATAATTGAGACAAAAGGTTTAATTTAACATAAAAAATAAGGCTCAAAAAGAGAATTTCAAAAGAAGGCCTTGCTTTGAATGAATTGTAAAAAAAAAACTGAATTGATTAAAGTTGAAACTGAAGAATTCACTTCCGATCTTGTAATAGGCCGTTCGGTGTTGGAAGCTGAAAAAAATGGAAGAGGTAACTTATCATTATTATCGGAGAGAAACCTGAAAAGATTGGATAAGATTAGGTTTCTGTAGCCTTAAACTAAATTTAAGAAATTAAAGTTATAACAATGAAAAAAAACAAAACAAGACAGTCATGTGATAAATTTTATCAATTGAATGTTTACGAAGCCAATTATAACAGGCAAAGTAACAAACAAAGATAACAACCGTATGGATTCAAAAATTGTTCTGCTTTATATAAACTCTTAAAGAAAAAGACAAGTAAAATAATAGTTTCCAAGAGTTTAATTTTACAAAGAAAAAAGCCAAAAATAGCGAATTCAGGCATACCCTGGATGCCAGAGGTCTTCTCGTTCGCCAGCGGCGAGGAGCGTCAGAGCGAGTAGAGCTGGTCGGCGAGAGACCTCTGGCTCAGGCAGTTAAGTCTTTTGAGCGCGCCGATCTAATCACGTTGCCATTTATTTCTCCAGAGTCAAAATTTGACCCTGGGAATCTGATTGGTCGATTGAAAAACGTTTCTTAAAAGGGCTGCCATTGGTTAAGTTTAGGATGATCTTGGCCAAACTGGTTTTACCGCAGTAATACGAGAAGACGACGTGAACGTTGTGCTTTTCGAAATAGCAAGCGCTTTGAAATCAACTGTCTTTCCATTGTACAGGTTGTCATGCGAAAAGATGTTTTCGCAGTTTTGCCCACTGATTCCAGCATTTGTTCCATGTTGACGGCTCGTGGTTTGTTGTCATTTGTCAGTTGGTTTCGCTGATCAACTCCCACATACAAGAACTGACGTAAAATGGGGTTCGCCTGTTTGCCGCTTCTATCTCGGTTCTATTGACCGATTTAGCTTCTTGTTTGTGTTCAGCGCCTGAAGTATTTTGTCTAGCTTTGGTTTGGCTCGTTTCAGTGCGTTTGGTGACAATACAGCCTCTCTCTTGATAGGAATTTAAGCCGGGTAATAATCTTTATCTTGCAGTGTTGTTTGTATTACACGAAACATGACACGCAAATTTTACTCCACGTGCGTAAAACCGGTTTGCTGTGTTTCTAAAATAAGCTCTGACTGCGGATGTCAATCAAAGGAAATTGGCGTTGGCATGGAAGTGAGGTTGTCATCCGTTGGTGCCAGAGGTTTTTTTCTCGCCACTTCGCGACTCGCCTTCGCGGGTTCGCCGCTCAATTCTGTCGCCCCTAACGAGAAAAAAAACTCTGGCACCCAGGGTAATTCAGGCAAGCAACAGGATTAAAAAAAAAACAAAAAAAACAGGCAAGCAAAAAAGACTCATTGACTGAAGTTAAAAGGAGCCTAACTTGATTAAAATCTCCTTTAAAATAATTTCTCTTTTAATGGCGCTTAAAACGCAAAGTATCTGAGTCAGGAATAAAGTGAAGATGTCAGAAAAACGTACTTCAAAATCTAAGAGCCACTCTAAAATATTGGCCTAATCACTATCGCTAATGAGAAGTTAAAACCGGCTTAATTCCAATTTACTTAAGGTAGGTCATTGACTAGAAAAGTGGCGCTGCTATCACGAACGCATGATCGTCAAGTGCCTTTTGGGTTTTGCTGCCGGTAATATCATATTGTTAATTCAACATGATCTTTTCCTCGCGGTAAGTTACAAAGATAAGTAGGTGCTGAACCATGCAAACACAGCAACCTTATAATATATTCTTAACTTAACAGGCAACTGAACAATCTAGGACAATCTAGGTTAAACAAAACCGGTGTAATATGACTGTATCTTTGAGTGGAACAAACCAGTCCAGCAGCCGCATTTTGTAGCCGTGGCAATAAAGACAAGTGCACAGTTACGACACCATAAAGTAAAATAAAACAATACACTCTTTTTTATAAGAATATAGTTTATAAGAATATCGAGGCTGAAATTTGCGAAATTTTAAGAATATATATTTTTGTTTATGCACCTGGTGTCTAAAAATGTTATAGTAACACTTGGAAACATTGTATTCTCTAAGCTTTGTTTGCTGAGGCTCTAAGTCAGAGGAAGAACGCACTCGGTTTGGCATACTTTGGCCAGCGAGTGGCCGTTTATTAAATAACAGCCCTAGTTATAAAATTATGTAGAAGTTCTCAGCAAAGGTGGGGTCACACCCGCCTTTCAGTGCAATGTAGACTTAATACAGAACCACATGCTGAAGAGAATATGAACAACTAAAAAGAAACGATCCGATATTCAAGATGCCCCACCAAGTTATAGTGACAAAAAGAAAAAATCAGGGGGTGGGTAGATGGGAGGGAAAAAATGAAGTAACACGTTGTCAGAAAAAGATGGAGGCCGAAGAGGCCTGCAGTCACGTGATTACTGTTTATATACCCTGATGACGTCATCCAGCATACCGGATATTGCAGTGACCGGAAGTTCCCGAACCAGTGTATAAACTCATTTATTCCATATAAAAAGAAATAAATATTATTTTTGTTTTGTTTTGTTTTGTTTTGTTTTTTTTTGCATAAAAACTATTTAAGACTATTGCACTGGTCTGGGGCGGATCTTGGGGGGTTCGAACCCCCTAAGTCAAAACACCGAACGTCAAATCCTGTTTCGGAGGACTAAAATTCCAAAATTTTTCGGGGGGGGGATGCTCCCGGACCGCGCAACAGGGGGACCCACCTTCGGCGGAACCTTTCATCGAGCTCCCTTTTGTAAAAACCTGGATCCGCGCCAGCTGGTAAAGTTCAAGAACTCCCTTATGCGCCTAATGTTATGTAGAACAAATAAAACCCCGATTGGTATGCATGGTTATTATAGGAGTGATCAAACTAAGATTTAGTGGAACTACGTCCCACAATTTGTGATCGATGTGGTTGCCGGAATATTAACTCGACCAATTAAAATAAACTTAAAATCAAACAAATCAGTGGATGAAAGTAATAAAAAAATCGCTTTGGTCACTCAGGGTGGCATACAGCGATATTAGTTATGTATACATTTTGAGACTGGCAAACTTCATTTATGCTCGATGTTTTGGAACAAGGCTACTATGGCAGGGACACAAGTACAATTAACACAGAGGGTAGCAAATGGGGGTCGTGATCCCATTTCACGCTCGAATTTGAACAGAATTCTCGCATCACGTATCATAAATTCACGAATTACGAATCTTTCTTTCACGCGTCACGCGCTAATTTTTGTACTCATCTTGCTCCTCTAACGTACGCGGCTGCGGGGAAATCTTTCCCAAAAAGGTACGGCTGCCTATTAAGTAAATAGTAAGAAAACCATCTTGAATGCAGAAATTGATAATTAAAACTGTTTACGGACGTTGATAGAAACGGCTCACAATGCAACAACATATGCAAAGTAATTCATTTTTTTGTCAACCCAAAGTCGCGTGACAACTTGCCGGTGTATAGTCTGCGCGGCAGGCGTATTTTAGCAGACGGCGCGCTCAGTTGTTTTGCCGCAAATTTTCCTTTCGTAAACAGTCGTTGCCATTTTTTTTTTTTAAAAATTAAAGATAACTTCTAGAAAATTTTCCAACTGGTAGAGAAAGTCTTCCTTATTAAAAAATAGAAATCAATCCAGAATTGACCCTGAACCCTTCGCTTGTTATGGCGTTTCCCTAACCACTTCACTACCCCGCTCATCGGCCACAGACTTCAAAGGTCTTAAATATATACTATAGTTAACTGGCTTTCATAACTGAGGTCACCCTAGCCCTATCCCGAAATATTAACTAGGGCCTAAACGTCGCCCTTTCTAAGACGATTTAAGTTACAAATTGCCATGTTGTAGCACAATCCAGAGCACATTATTACATCTACCGTACTACAGGCTTGGTTACCAAAGCTGACATCGACCGTTAATAATGGCGACGACCGAGGGAAGTAGGCTGTTTTGCCGCCATCTTGGATGTTTGAAGCAGAGGAAGCAGAGGGAGAAAAAGAAATTGCTACCAATGGGACTGGTGATAGGCGAGGGCCGGGAGGGGGGGGGGGGGGGGGAGAAAAACCTCCGTCTTTTCTCCAGCCGGCCCAAACCCCGCCCACCTCAAATCCAACATAGCGGCGAACTATCGAAAAAAGACGCCTGTGTTTTTTTTTGTGTGTGTTTGCCACTATATTGGTGAAATGTGCGAATTGTTATTGCGCATGCGCAACTTGCCCCAGGCCCCAAAGGCGCTTTAGACAGAAAAATGCCTAAAACTTGGAGAAAATTATGTGTAGTTACGATTTTTTTGCCAATCGGAGATATTCCTGCCTTCTTCACAAGTCTACGTAAGCAATTGCTGTTAACGCACATAACTGCAATGATAATGACGAAATTGTATGAATTTGCGTGCTTCGGACGTCATAAATCTCACAGTAAGGCGAATTTCAAAAAATCGATGCGTAGACTTTTGCACCTAAGCGATCGTTAACCTTTGGCACCATTTTTTATATCCAGAAGTGTATACCACTCGGGTTTTAGGTATTCTGGTCACGTGACTTACCAAATATGGTTGTGACTCGAAAATCTTGAATTCAAAACCTTTTCGATTGTAAAAACATAGCCAGACAGCTTGCCTGTGCACGTTAGTGTTTCCAAGATATGAGGGTTGGGAACTTTCCATAGGAACAATTCTACAGCATTCGCCTGTGTTGAAACCTATCACTTGATGACAACTCAGTGCCGCTTTGCAAGCATTTGCAAGTTCTAAAACTCCCAGTCAATCGTATATAAACAAGACAGTACGTGTTCATGCCAGTGGCGAGTTCAGTCAAGCAAGGCAGACCGTCGTCTTTAATGTGGGCGGGTTGTTGGGATTACGTTCACTAAGAATACTGACTCTAGACTCGTTGTGTACCGCGACATGAGTTTCCTTCCCGACCGCTAAAACTGCAAGCGACCGTTGCTCTAATCGATACTTGTAACAAACAATATATTTTACCCGTTTAGCCAGCGTTAGGACCGACTTCATATAACCTTCTTGTGATCATTTGCAAACTCCCATGGATCACCGCATCTTTTTGTCAGAACTGGTTTGCAAATCAATTTTATTGAAGTTTCCTTTTCCTGGAGGGTACATTTGTGAATATCTTTACTTATGTTGCCTTGAAATAGGAATAATTTCAACGGTTTCCATTTGTTTGACGCTCTTGTCTGGCTCTTTTAATGGTGGTGATGTTATTATTAACTGGGAATGGTCTTACAGAGAACTACTAATTATTGTTTCCATTTGACGCAACACGTCTCGATTTTCAAGGGTTTTGAATGGGGTGTCAGTAATCTAATTGAGCAACAGGCCTAGAGGCGTGCGTCCAAACTGATGTTAGACCGCAAACAATTTTATGTAAATACGTTATGCACCAGAAGGCTTTTAAAAATCTAAAATCATTCACGAGTTTACAAGTATGTTGATCTCATCGAATTGAAAATTGACCCCATCTAAATAGAAGGCACCTTTTAAAATTTACCCGGAGTCGATTTTGTTGTTTTGAGCAACATGCCTAGAAACGTGCGTCCAAATATTAGTCCGGAAACAATTTTATGCAAGTAGGTTATGCACCGAAAGGTTTTTAAAAATCTATAATCATTTACGAGCTTACAAGTTTATCGATCTCATCGAAAATGAAAACTGGTTCCATCTATATAGAAGACACCTCTTTTAAAATTTTACCGAGAGTCGATTTTGTTGTTTTGAGCAACATGCCTAGAGGCGTGCGTCCAAATGTTAGTCCGGAATACGTTATACACCAAAACGCTTTTATAAAACCTAATATCACTTACGAGTTTACAAATTGGGGACCAAATTGGGGACGCTTTCACAAAATTAGAGACGTTTGTATGGATTTTGAGCTATGTTTCAAGGTCTATAACTTGGTCTCTGTTCAACCTAAAAGAATCAAACTTGGTCAAACGACTAAACTCAATGTCATCTTTCATGTGATGATGTCAATTTATCGATTACTTCAAAATTTGAAACTCGCCCCAGTTCCCTTTTGAATTTCGGAATGGCCAATAGTAAATATGTCTTAAGTTAGTACAATGCAGTGGTGAAAGTGCATTTATAAAGGCGTTTTGTAGGTCATGCATTCAATTCATAAAGATTCAGTTTTCGCGGTCGTCAGATTTGTTTTGGCTTGTTTGGTTTCATCTCCATGCCAACAAGTTGCACAAGGAGGTGTGATTAGGCAGAACAAACTTGCAATCCAATTTTCGTTTTTGTTCAGTTCTTTTTCTTTACAACACAACAAACAATCTTATCACGATGATTGTGTTGTAAAATGAAAAAAAAAAAAATCTAACAATAATCACCGCAGTGAAATTCTTTATAGCGTCCATCCATTAACGTTAGACCAATAACTATCATAGCATCGGCCGTGAATCAAAAGGCCGAAAACGAATCAACATTCACAAGGCTGCATGGATCTTGTGCTCTTCAGCCATGCTGTATACACCGGCAGCGAATTCAGTTACGTTACGATTCACTACCCGTATTCACGATAAATTGAATTGACATGTAGACTGCAGAGCCCCCGGCATTCTAATAACTTTACGTATCTTTTAGCTTATAATGTAGTAATCCAATGCATAGATTATAATATAATAATATTGTAGTAGTAACTTACAGTGCGACCACTTGAACCGGGCCACTCCGAACAAAGTTAACCAATCAAAGCGTTAATTGAGAACAAAGGATGGCTTCTTTTTTTGTAGATGGGCCAATGAAACTCAAGAAAGCAAACAAAGCCGAAAAAAGTTGCAAAAGATAGGATCGAAACGAACCAATCAAAAATTGACCAAGTTTCCTGAGACGTCTGCAACCTTACGCAACTTTGTTGGGTTTCCAATTTTTGTTGTTAAACCGTTGTTTGCTTTCTTGAGTTTCATTGGCCCATCTACAAAAAAAGAAGCCATCCTTTGTTCTCAATTAACGCTTTGATTGGTTAACTTTGTTCGGAGTGGCCCGGTTCAAGTGGTCGCACTGTAATCTTTTAGCTTACAATGTTTAGTATTTATTTATTACTAATACCCGCTAAGATTAGCTTATGTTATACGCGGCTTGTGTTAACTGTCTTTTTAATTAATGATCCGATGAAATAAATAAAGTGTAAGTGTTATCGGTTCTATATATGGTACAGTCGGCATCACGCCCTTGATCTTTTCACAATTTGTAGCCAGCTCCTAGCAATTTTTTCAGTCACCCATTTTATTTATTTACATGTCAACGTTCTTTTCAACGATTTAGGTATCGTCAAGGTAATTGTAATGCAGAAAGAACTTGAGAAATAAGATGGAACTTTCTGGATTTATAAAAACGGAGTTTTTGCTCTACAAAACCAACTTCAGTTACATTAAAACTGAGTGTTTCAGTTCACTAGAGACTACCAATCTGGCGTTCTTTTCACAAAAAGCACTACACAGTTTTGTTCGTAAACCAGTTGTGAAGGAAAAGAAGCATAATAATATTTCGACCTATTTCAGTCGAAATTGGTGGTGTGCGTGTCATTTAGCGTATGAAAGAGTGCCCATTGCTTCAAGAGAGACTGTTGTTCCGTTGTCTTACCGCTGAAGTCTGGAAATCAGATGGATTCCCTGTAAACAAGTTCTGTTATCAAAGTGATATCTAACTTGTTCTTTGTTAAACATAACCTGCAATGGCTTTTTCTACGGCGCAGTTAAATCTTCCAAGCAGCGAGTTTGGGGATACGTACGACGAGCTCTAATGCACCTTTAGGGACCTTTAGGGACCTTTAGGGATACGGCGAGTACTAACACAGGCGCAGGGCTGAATTGAATCTATGGATTTTAATTAGATAACCACAAACTACTGACCGAAACGACTTTTTAGACGAGTAGGTCGGGGAACCCGCTCTAATTTTCATAGCACTGAGCTGATGCAAACTGATGTTTTCGGGTTCTTCACCACGTTAAAATTGTTAGCGAAATAATTTATCGTTACCTTCGGGAAGAGAAAGAAAACAAGCGCCACACAGTAACCCATAAACAAACCTCGGAACGGAACTGAATGATTTGAGCGCCGGCAAACCTTATCATTGCGGCGCTTCAGTTTGAGACTGAAATAATGACCTCACTGAAGTTTGGTTTACTTGTGAATCAAGGCACAGGGAAATGGCAGACTTAAAGAGGTTTTTAGACTCTTTCGAATGGAAATTAGTACCGGCAGAAGTCTGCTACGATAGACCAAATCAACAAAACTAACACCGTTTCACAGGGGCAGGATTAGCTTCCACTCGATGTATAATGAATCGCTCAGTACCGGCTGAAGCAGTTGATTCAAGGTTTATTAGCTTTTGTCCGTGCAAGGTTCGTCTTCTGACCTTCGAAACTAGTGAAAAAAGAATTGTTCCCGCACGTGTAAAGTGCGAAATGTTGTTCTGGCTACAAGAAAACCCTAGCACTGCGGAATGACCTGATGAGCCGTTACTGCAGTACACAACTTGCAGCCAATAAGAAAAATAGAACTGAGATAGAATATGAAGAGCACTCTACCAAGCGTAATTCCACTACAAGGCGGGACTACCGAAACTCCTTGTCAGAATAGGACATGAACTTGCAACTGTTGCAACACGGCATGGTTAGGCACAGACTTAAGCATTGGTATAACAGACTGCAGCTAATCCAGTTAAATGGAAAGCAATATAGGCAGAGACATAGAGCGGTGCTGTTAAATTAGGTATTGAACACCATTAGAATAGAAACGAGAAACAAAGGTTAACTTACCCTGTAAAACAGCAGAGAGCAAAAGCACAACGACGGCTATCCGGTCCATGTTGTTCAGTATCAGGATCATCGGTGGTTAGTGGTCTGGATCATTTATGCATTGGACACTGAGGTGTCTGCATAACAACGATCACCGCGGTTGGTAGCTGTGCTAATATTTCATTGAGTGACAGTTCAAACAAAAGAAAGTCAAACTAAAGCTGAACTGAAACCTATTTACCATGCAGGAGCAAAATTAAACTCAATTTAGTCTACAGTCACTGTATAAAAGTTGTACTTTGGGTGCTTTGGTCGATTAACGGAGATTTGTTTTTAAGTTTTCGCGACTGTGAGCCTCAAGGCGCGTTTATACTACAGAAAAATTTGGGTCCGGACCCGTCAAAAAAGTAGTACGGACCCATAACTTTTGTAAAGAAGTACTGGAGTGTCCGCCGGGCCATAGGCGCCTATGGCCCCGCGGAAACTCCAGTATTTCTTTACAAGAATTATGGGTCCGTACTACTTTTTTGACGGGGTCCGGACCCATTTTTTTCTGTAGTGTAAATGGGGCTTCAGGACGTCACCTTAATCGTTTTTTATGGCCTGTCAACCACACTATATAGTTCCCTATATAATGCTACTGAGAGCTTGAATGATGGCAGGGACTTTTTAGAGTCTGTTGATTGGAGCACGTCATGTTGATTGGATCGGAGTTTCGAACGCGGAAGCTAAAATGAGAGTGGAAGCAAGGTCTGTGGCCATTCGCCAAGAGTCGCTTCGAGCTGGTATAACATTTACAGGACAACATTTACAACAACATTTACAGGAATGATTGAATTACATTGAAATTACAAGTTGAAAGCTCTTTTGACTTTTTCAAAGGCAAGGAGAATTTCGAATGGTCCCTGATGTCATCTGACAAGGCATTCCAATGGAGAGGTAGTGCGACAGAAAATGTTTTGGCACGGCTCGAATAAAAAAAATGGCTCGACACAGAAAAATCCGGGTGAAATTTTGACTCGGCACGGATGAAGGAAAGTCGTTTACACAATAAAATTTATCTGTGCGTAACCATTTCATTTTGGTACGCTTACCATTTTGATCCGAGCCATGCCAAAAGTTTTTCTGTCGTGACGGTAACATCGGCCTTAAAGAAAGCCCTAAGCCCATGACGTTTGAAGTGTTACTCATCATGTGCGATTTGTTGTCAATTCAGTTCATGGCCCTCATCATTTTTTTTTATCTCTTGATGTGATCTGCTGTTTTGGCATGTTTTGCCTCATCTCCTTGACAACAAATTATGGTCTACAAGCGTGACCTTAAACCGGCATAAAAACAAGGACAAAACCGAGGTTGTTTGTACGTTTTAGTTAGTCAAGCATTGCAAAAGTTTAATGTTTTCAAATTTGCCAGGCTATTCTTTATTTCTTTTCGTCATTGTAACAACCTTAAATATTACAGCCTCGAAAAATTGAGATAGTAATAATCATATTAACAAAAACGACGATAGTAATAATAATAATAATAATAATGATAATAATCTGAAAATTACTTTTGGCTGCAAACAATACTCCATGATATCTAAAACAACTGGAACATTAAATTATATTGTTAAAGCCAAGATACACCTCCATATAACGAACACATTTATGTCCAAGAATTGTTGAAAGTTATGCAATCGATTTGTTTCTATGGTTATTCTACTCAGACAAGTACGAAGGACAAAAAGCTGGTTTGCTCGTCTCTTCAGTGTCCGAAGGTCAAACCTTAATTGAATGGGTCTGAAGGAGACATATATACACCTGTACTTCAGCGAGACCACTCATACACAGACTAGTTCCTAACTAGACTCCCGGCTATAACTGTTCATGTTTATTATGCTTTGCGTAAGATGTTTAAAAAATTTAGACTGCGATAAGGATGTATAGTGACAGAAGTACTGGAAAGATTTCCTCACAGTCCCATACATTAATTATACATGCATCACTAACCCTGTTCCAAAAAGGAATAGAGTTTGAGTAATAAGATGCACGCATAATTAATATATTGGGCTGTGCGGAAATCTTGCCGAAGTATTTTCTGTGGTGTTGGCGATCCAAACGCCTCCGTGTTTTTCCTTTTTAGTATTTCTTTTCGCTTTTTATTTATCCCCTTTTATTTCTTAAATAACAGGAAAAAGCAGCATGTAATCTAAATTAGCAAAGTTAAGGTTATTCTTTTCTCCGAGAGAGCACATTACCAATGAGCCTGTTATATCTTAGTATCGGAGAAACGTGAGCCCGTGTATATTCAATAAAACTACTGAATTTCTGACTGAAGACCTAGGCCTGTATAACGACGACTCATGAAGTTGGAGGACCCCACTACATAATAACTGTCACACAGATGAACATTTGACTGTTTTACTAATGACGCGATAGATTGAAGTCAAAACAAGACGCTAATAAAAAACAAAAGATGTATTGAGCGTAAGCGTACCCTGACTCTAGGGGCCCGTTGAGAAAATAAATATCCCTGAATACCAAAACAGAAGGAGAGAGACGGGTCTCTGGTCGCAGAAGCCGAGAAATTCGTTTCCATATCATCAAATTAGGACAGAATTTGTCCTAGTTCGTTGATTGGTTCTTCAAATAAAAAACAACACCTGTGACGTTTTCGTTGCCGACGCCGTTGTTATATCGTGGCTTTTGTTCGGTTTGTTACGTCATATGTTGAGTTACATGTATGCGCTTGCGCAGTAGAGGAAAAGTACAGTTGTTGTGTCTCCATAAGCCTCATGATCTGACTTAAGTAAAGAAACCTTATAAACTAATACAAACGCGATTTAAACTATGCTTAGAAGTGCTTTGTGCATTAAGAGACATTTTCTGGGAATTCATCACGAGAACCGTGCATCTTGTGTTCCTCTGGAGGTTTAGGTATGACGGCAGTCTTCTTTTTCCTCTTCGCGCTAAGTATGTCGAAAGAGAAGAACTGATTGTCAGACTAGAAATACAATAACTAAGTGAAGTACGATTGTGCGGGTGAGCGTAGTCCTAAGAAGGACTGTTTAAGGTGACATTGACTGACGTTTCGACAACCTTAGCGGAATGAAGTCATCATCAGAGACAAATGATTTGCGTAACGTCAGTTAGGTGGTATACTCTGATCGCTGATGTGACTGGTCAAGGAAGTCGTGATGTACGTTATTGGTCGACTGCCAGTTAAACCGGGCGACTGAGTTTACACATACTGACTGACCACTTGACGAATCCTCATCACGTCACAGGGAGTCCACTCAATCTGTTTGTGTAACCGTTCGTAATTCTCGAAAACCTCATCACTCCAACGAATTGAAGTAGCTTTTTATTACAATATGTCAACAAAAGGCACTATTTTGTACTATTGTTGCAAGGCGTCGCTTCGTCGGCATGTGACACTTGCCAGGCACCCTGGCTCCAGAGGTACCTTCTCAAAATATCTAGAAAAAAAGCCATTAGTATTTTAAACAGTGTGCCTTCGTGTCTCTTATCACGAAAATATCGCGTTTAGTTCGTCCTCCAGCAGTGTGCACCCCAGTCGTTTTTTTTTTAAATCTCAAATCTCTCGAAGGGGACAAATTGTTGTTATTAGTTTTCCAATTACACATATATCAAACTTTTTAATACTACCTAATCCCAAAATAATATTTTCGCTAAAATAAATCTTTGTACCTGTTCGAAAAGCACTGCGCCCTTTTTTGCCGAATCTTGGCCTTTTATAGGCTTCCAAACACGGGAAAAAATAAGCATCGTTTGGTACACCACCGAGTGAGAAGGGGCGCGGGTCTATTCTTGATTTGACGTCACAAACTGATTTGCATCGAATTGAGTCTTTGTAAACGAGCATGCAAAGTAGTTTCTGAGGTCAATTCAAGAATAGACCCATGCCCATCTCACATGGTCGTTTACCAAATGATGCTTACTTTTCCGTATGTTTGGAAGCCTATAAAAGGCCAGCATTTGACAAAAAAAGGAGCACTGCTTTTCCAACAGGTGCAAAGATTTATTTTAGCAAAAAAACAAAAATTGGGGGTTCTGGTGCACTTTGAAGGACGACTGTTCAAACGTGCGAGTAATTTAGGAACTAAGTTTAGGAGAGCAATTGGCGTCAAAAGCCAAAAGAACGATCCCAGAACTCGGCGTTAGGAGCATGCGCTGCCGTCTAGAGCAAATAGAATAACGGGAACTATTAGTCTTGATCCAGTTATTGTTTTCACTTCGAGGCTCAGTTGTCAAGAAAAACAGAGGTTTATGTCCTGCAATTGTCAACCATGTTTAACATCTGATATAAATTGGACTTTGGTTCCAGGAAAAAAAACAGTAGTATTCCTGTTGATACTTTGCCGCATTACTTCACAATTTATGTTTCATTTCCATCCAACATCCCTTCTACAGTATATTTGGTCGGCAATTTCTTTTTTTTTTTTTAGTATTTCTTTTGTAATTCCCGTTTTTTAACATTCCAATCTGCATTTCTCTTTTTAATTTCATTGTTTCTCTTTAAAATTATTTTTTTATAATTTTCTTCTACTCTAACTTCTCTATCCGCAGTTTCCCATCCTCATTATTCCACCCGCATCCGCCGTCCGCCATCCACAGCTATCCGGTCCTCGTTTTACAGACACCCCGTACAGATATTAGGGAGCATGCAGCAGCTCTCGTAATGTCTCGCGAGATTGCCTTGCAAACCTTTAAGTGAACAAAAGAACAAAGAACACAAACAATGGACCCTATCCCTAAAACAATAGAGGTGCTACAATATGCCTATGAAATTTAGAGCTTAATAGAGCTGCTACAGTACCCGATATTAGAGAGTTTACGATCCGGAAAAATTTAGACGACGACGCGGCCAGGTCATGATCGCGTCGTCTCTTGAACGCGTCCTCAGTACAAAATGAACTTACGAAATTTAGAGCACATGCGCACTCGTCTCGCTAACCCAACAACAACAACAACAACAACAACCATCTTTAATATGCCCTCTGATATTTACAGAGAATATTCAGGTAAAAAGGTAATTTTGTAGATTACTGAGAGCACAGCCACTTAGAAATAGCATAGGCTAAGAGAGCTAAGTGGTTGGGCGGTGCGGTCAAAACGTGAATGAAATTATGCTTTTGAGGGTCGAAAGAAAAACGACAACAAGTATCAAAACAGGAAAACAGAAGCAAAAACTAAGAGACAAATGAACACAAACGAAAGCCTTATTATGAATTCTGAACATCAACCTCTGGTTTTGTTTTCAGTTGTGAATCAAGTCATGTTAAAGAGTTATCCTACCCTACTAGAAAAACTCGAGCTTTGGCAAATCAAACGCTACACAAATTAAGAATTGAAACGCTTGATCTGAAATGACTTATGTGTGTACAGGACAGTAGTAAATAAACTATAGGTCCAAGTTGAAAATAAGACAAGAAAGTGACTCACAAATCTCGTAAATTCTTTTAGTTCGGTATTAAACTTGAAGGAAATGAGCTTGCTCGCTCTTGGTCTTGTTCTCATGGAGATCTGCATCCAGAACAGAGCAGTTTGCTCGTCTCATTCGCGACGGTCATCCATGTACGTATAGAAAATTTATTTGCAAAAATCGTCGGATAAGCCCATATGAAATTAAAAAGAAGCAATCTGAACTCAGAAACGTACCTTTTTGAAGAGGCTTTCTCATCCGTAGTCATCATAATACGCAGCGACAAGTGGCGACGCGATCAGAAAGGTCGAATTGCCCGCCTCGACGTTGTCACGACGCCTGCAGATGGGGTAATACACATGCGCAACAAGACCTCCAGGCCGCGTCGTCCCAGTTTTTCTCAGTTCGTAAACTCGCTATTAGGCCAACAAAAGACGGATCGAAACGCACCAATAACTGCCTGTACTCAACAACAGACAAACGACAGACCGACTAGTTTTACTAACAATACACGTACGGACATATTAAGATTAACAAAAGACGGATCAAAACGCACCAATCACTGTTACAGTCTTCACAGCCAAAGACAACGAGGCTTAAATAACATCACCACTTTGTTGACCAATCACATCAACGACCAGAGTATTTATACCTGACGCTACAAAATCACTTGTCTCTGATGATGACAGATCCGCTCAGGTTGTCGAAACGTCAGTGAATGTCACCTTCTCAGGACTACACTCACCCGGACGATCGTACTTTAAACCATTTACAATTTTAGACTAAAAATGTTTACCTCTGTCAACTCAATGTTTTAACATGCACTGAATGAGTCAACAGAACTTAATTTCGCAGCACGTATTCGGAACAAAAAAGAAAATGACTTGTTAAAGTAGATAACTGTAATTTGGTACAATGTCAGAGGACAATTATCTGAATTATACAGCCCTTCCGATTTAATATCATGATTTTTCAATAGCCTTTCTTCTGTTTATTTAAATAAAGTTATAAGTTATCTAAACGCACCAATAATGACAATACACGTACGGATATATAAAGATTAACAAAAGACGGATCGAGGCACACCAATCACTGTTTACAGTCTTCCCAGCCAAAGAGTCACTTTCTCTCACTTTCTCGCTGTAACACAAGTTCACAGAGGCTTGTGTAAGCCGCCGCTTATACACCGGCTTATTCGAGCCATACTGATCAAATGTGAAAAGGACTAAAAATTTTGTGTTTTAGAAGCTCGTCTAAAAAGGGATAAATGATAGTGTCGAAAGATTCCTAGGTTTTTAGTTGCCCCCACTTGCAGCTTCACTTTCTCAGTGTTAAGGGAACATGAGGGCCAGTATAAGAGGGCGCGAACGCGACGCGGACCGTACGATGTGTGCGAGCGTGGCTTCTGTTAGACGCGAAGTGTTATTCGTGTTTAATGCCTCGCTTGCGTGTGAACGGTTAAATGCAACGTTATGCGGTAAGTTCGCAGCGGTTTGTGTAAGCCGTCGCTTATACACCGGCTTATTTTCTTCGTATAAATGACTATTCTCGTTGAACAAGAAAGGTGTATAAAATCGGGTGCAACAGTTACAGGCCTTCTTTAAGTTGCAGAGAAAACAGCCGTTGTCCCATAAATCCGTTCTATGATACACGAGTCTCGCATAATTGATCTTAGCGTGTTCCCAACCGAAAGTTGACCAAGCTAAGGCGCCGGAATATACCCTAAAGTACTCGGAGTACTGTTGAATTGTTTTGTTACGGAACAAGAAGGTGTCCTGAAGCGGATTTACAAGTTTTACAGTTGTAGTGAATTGGTTGTGTTTCGAGAAAATGGAGGACGGCGTAGAAGTGGGCGACACGGGGTGAGACAGGACGGGACGACCGATGGGTAGATTGAAATGGACGAGTGAAATGAACAGAGATCTGTTGAAGTGTAAGAAGGAGGCTCAGATGTTGGTAGCATCTGATGACCCACCTAGAAACACCGACGGACGGAAGAAAGGGTATATGAAAGTTATGCAAGAAGTATGGAATGGAAAAGGTTATGCAGGTTTAAATCTATCTTGTCAGAACCCGTCAGGGATCAAGCCGCTCAGGTGGAGAGAACATTGGGGAATGTTAGAGACGAAACTGTGACCAGTTTAGGTGGCAGGACTGGCGAACAAGTACAGGATGATTTAATTTGTGATTCTAGAGCCGAAGTGAATGTTGAACAATTAAATCAAGACACTGAAGCAGATTTCCATACGTCCAGCTCACAGGTCCCCGAGGAAAACGCTGAAACGACGGAGAGAATTCAATTAACACTCCCGATTCTCGCATCGGTGACACAGGTCTCGGGAGAAGTTAAAGAGCGCTGCTACGATATGAGAACAAAGCAGAGGCCGAACAATAAGGACATCGCGAATGTAAACACAGCTGTAAGGGAAATTATAAAACAGAGCTCCGTCCCAGACCCAGTGGAGAATCCTTTTGAGTTTCTATGGCTTGTGAATTGCATCGTGTACTCAGTGATTATTGCATTCTATATCAGCAAAGGATGGAAAAAACAGCAGGGAGAAAGAGATCAGATGGGAAGACCAAATTAGATTTCAAAGGCAACAGAGCAGTTTGAGGCGAAAGCACGAGCTATACGTGGAAAGCTTTCCAAAGCTAAAGCGGAATTGGAGAGATTAAAATCAAATGGAAAAATCACAAAAAAAGGAAAGAGGAATCGCACACAGCTGATGAAAGAATGCGGAACACTTTCAAGTGCATGCCTAGTATCATATATGGAGAAGGAGAAATCCAAGCTGAGAAAATTAAAGCGAAGTTACAAAGGGAAGGTAAAACATGAAGAGGCAAGATGCTGGTCGAGTTTACTCGAACTTTAAGAAGCTCATTGAGAAACAGAAGGGGTGTGAGAATCCTACATATGATGCGGGCATAAGGGATGATGGTAATGGTGAGTCGTCGTTTGGGAGTGTGGAAGAGGCGACGGAGTTTTTGAAGTCTTTATGGGAGTCTGAAGGGACTGGAGACACTTCAGCCAAGTGGATTGAGGAAATTCGAAGCGCAATAAATGAAAGGGTTCCTGAACCATCTGATGAGGCTTTTGAGCTGAGTACTGACAGAGCAGGCGAACAGTGTAATGACGAAGAAACGGGCTATAGCGCGTAGTGACCAGGAGGTGCCTTTTTGGTTTACAGAGGGAAAGACCTCGCTGATTCCAAAAGAGGGCGAATTTTCAAGTGAAAACCAAAGGCCAATCACTTGCCTTAACACCATATACAAGTGGTTCACATCCTGTCACTCTCTTGAAACCAGTAGATAAACATTTAAATGAGAACGGATCGATACAAGGAGAGCAGCGCGCCAAGGAGCATTGTAGTGGGACAATTCATAATCTACTCATAGACCGTATGGTTTGTCAGGACAGCCAAAGAGGACGCCGCAATCTGATTATGGCGTGGATAGATGTGAAGAAAGCGTATGACTCCATGGATCACCGTTGGTTGGAACAGATGTTTTCTCTGCATCGTTTTCCCAGGTGGATAGGCGATGTGATCATGAGGTTAAGCGCCACGTGGAACACAAAGATTGCGGTGAGAACTGTGAACGGGATGGAGACGTCTGAGCGAATAAGGTTCAGTAAGGGTCTTCTACAGGGCGATGCCCTGTGTCCGAGGCTGTTCACGATGAGTATAAATCCCCTGGCGTGGAAGTTGCGAGCTTCAGAAGGCTATATATATCAACTCTCGAGACCTATTAGCCAAAAGGTCACGGATCTCTTGTATATCGACGATCTAAAGATATACGCAGCTTCACAAGGCAAGCTTCAAGTTGTCATGAGTGATGGAAGATATCGGACTATCGTGGAGCGAGCGAAAGTGCGCAGTGGCTCACGTGAAGTGGGGCAAGCTCGAGACGCCGGACGAGTTGGTTATCAGGGAGGAAGATGTGATCGAAAGTCTAAAGAAAGGATCACAATACAAATTCCTGTGAGCACTGGAGAATGTTAATCACGAAGACAACCTCTGGTTCTTCAGAATGCAGAGAAGGTGTACATGGATAGACTATTAGTGATATGATCGAGTCCGTTATCAGACTACAACAAAGTGTTGGCGACCAATCAGTTCGCACTTCCGGCTTTAACATACTTCATGTGGACCCAGGTATGGACTATTGCTGATATGCAGAGGTTAGACAGAGAGACTCGTAAGGTCATGGTTGTTAATGGAACTAAACATCCTTTGAGCTCCACAGATCTGCTATACCTACCTAGGAAGTTAGGAGAGCGGGGCCTAAGTCCATCGAGAGAGAGTACAAGACCATCAAGATAAAGGCAGTTATGAACTTGTATTCCAACAACGATCCAACTATGCACCTGGTCAGACAGTTCGAGGAGAAGGCGGCTAGTACAGGGCGTAGTTCCCTGATAAAGGATGCGGAGAGTTATGCACAACAGCTGGGATTGCGATTAGAGTTGCAGTACCCACAACCAGTGGGGGTTACGGAAACTGGGAACGTACTCGACAGAAAGAAGTTCAGTGGATGGAATAAGAAAGTAAATCAGAGCAGAGGCTGTGCAGAGATTGAAAGTGAGAGATGGCAAGGGAAGTTAATAGCGGAGAGATGGAGAGATGAAGATGTGGACGAGGAATGTTTTGCTTGGCTGTCAGATTGGAAAACAGCTCCAATCAAGACAGTGGCGTGACTACAAGAGTTATATCAGCAACTCCTGCCAACTAAGCTATACGCCTCGAGGAAGACCAAGACACACACGGACAGTGATGAGAAATGTAGGCTATGTCGAAAGGCACAAGAAAGTGTCGCACACGTGGTGTCAGGTTGCAGTGCACTGGTGCAAACCTTGTACCTGACTAGGCACAATGCAGCACTCAAGATTCTATTCTTTCAGATGCTTAAGGGCTATCAGCTGGCGGACGCAATCCCAACCTGGTATTCACCAGTCCAGCCCAAACCCGTGTACCAAGACAACAAGGTAACGGCGTATTGGGATGTGCCTGTTTTCGCGGAGCACTTGGAAGTAAGAGCCAACAGAGTTGACGCGAGGTTCGTAGACAGGGAAAACAAGGAGGTGGTGCTGATAGTGATGAGCTGTCCCTGGATGGATAAGGCCCGGTTCAAACGTCGAATCTCACATGTGCCGAACTTAATTCGAGAGTTAAATGCATGTGAAGTGCGACGTTTGAATCAATTAAATTCGACTGTTTTGAATTAAATGCGACTTTTGCCGTATCTGCGACTCAAACAGTCGAAGATTCGACTTAGATTCGACTTTTGATTCAAACGTCGCATCTCACATGTGCCGAACTTAATGCATGAATTATAGGAAATTATTGTAATTCATTTATTACCCACAATTCGCCCAGGTTTCCGTGAATGTCATGCGCGAAATGCCAAAACAACACGCAAAAAAACAAAAAATGGCGGGAGACGAAGGAATTTGTAGTTCTTGCTTTGCAAAGACCAAATATACTTGTTTGACGTGCGGTAACTTCTTTTGTATGAGGTGTTCGGTTTTCGAAAATGAAGAAGATACCCCTGGGTGGAAAGGAGGAAAATCTGTGGCATATTGCGAGTCGTGTTTCAATGAAATGATGGAACGTGAATCGAGTCAAAGTATCATGACGAAAAGCCAAGACGACGAAGCTTTTAGCAAAGAAGATATTACTTCAAGAAAGTGTCCTTCGTCGACTGATAGTGCTGAGGAAAAAACAAAAAGGTATTTATAAAGTAAATGTCTTCGAAGCTGGTGGTTTGCATCTTGAATGAGGGGGGTGAATAGTGGTACGCAAATCCGCCGATCCGCTTTAATTTGATAACCAAATCCGTCAATCCGTTAAAAAAAATTGTTAAATCCGAATCCGAATCCGTTACTTGTCACGTGAAAAGGTGAAAATTGCACCTTGAGCTGTTGTCTGTAAGCTGCACAGTTTCTTAAAAACGTTCTGACACTTTTTATAGGATCTTTAAGTGCTAAAAACTAAAAGATCTACCTTTAAATTAGAAATCTGTTGTTGATCCTGACTTGTCGCCCAAAGGGAGTCCTGGCTCCTAACAGGAAAGTGGACCGTCTGTCAAGTTCAGGAATGCTGGAATCTCCATCTTCTAGTTCTTCATCTTCGTCTGTACTTGAGTCGTACTCTGGGACCTCCACATTCTCGGGATTACTCTCGCCTGTTTCAACTTCCTCTTTATTCTCGTTTACTTCAGAAGACTCCAAACCTTCAGACAAGGCCAAGTCGACTCTGTCTTCAGATATCTGAAGTTGTCTCTGGTAAATAATTTCCGGCATCGTTCCATGTCTGGCCATGGTTGTTTCCTGACGGTTTGTTCTTTGCCGAACGGCAGCTCCATAGCGAAATTTATTTTTTTTTAAGGTAATCATCGCCTTTGGCTCCTTCATTGTAAAAGAATGCAACGCATTCTATTGTCGTCAACTCCATTATTACCTATTAAACACGAACAGATAACTGAGTGAAATCGGCGTACCGGCAGGTCCGGCAGCATGGTCGGCATGTACCTCACGGTTAGGTCATAGGTCGGCAAACAACGTGCTTCAGAAATGTTCTTTTAAAAAATACGTCCAAGTCAAAGTTTAAGTCAGAGGTCATCCTTCAGATCACTTACCAAATTTACTCTGTGAAAAACTCCCGGGCAAACTAGACAATAACAGCGCCAAAGACCATAGCTTTCCAATCGAGCCGATCGCAACCAGTACGACACAGTGTCACGGAAAAGAGCGCGAAAAATAACTGGCGTCCCGCTGGCAACATGTCACAGCGTCCTATTCGTCTTAGTGCGTTACTTTTTCCCTGATGCGTGACATGCAATGAGTTCTGACCTCGTCCGTGGCAAAAAATGTAAATACCCAGAAACGACGCATTTTTGACGATCGTTCAGATCCACGATCCGAACCTCCTCACAAGCGAAATCCAAAATCCGGACCCAAAAAATCGATCAAACCGCAAACCGCTGCAATTTCAGGATCCGCAAATCCGTTACAATTTCGCTCTGAATCCGAAATCCGGGCAAAATAATTTTCAGGATCCGCCGATCCGTTAGCCTATTCACTCCCCTCTTGAATAGTGGAATTTCTGAAGATTTTTGTTGAAGAACATTTTCTGAGAGTACTAAGCAGGTCGCAGAAACGCCAAATTTTCTCAAGATTACAGTTAGTCATATCGGGCACATTTTTTGAGTGTTTCGATCCATTTTTCTGAGCGCTTTTGTTGAAAATGTCCCTTGTTTCAGAGTTTAGGGGGCAGTCTGGTTGCTTTTTTGGGGAAATGGGGTTGAAATTAGAATGAAACAAATAAGGGTAAAAAGAGATGCGTACACATTTAGACTTAAATCTTTTGGGCCTTTGTCTACAAATTATACCCTTCATATTTTAATTTTTAACAACACCCAAATCCAAATTTGTAACATCCCCTTATAATTTTTTCAATTATTGAAAACATTTGAAAACTTATCTGGACAAACAATGTTTAAAAAATACCATTGAACCTTTCACTTGCTCCTTGTAGGAAATGTGGAAGTACCTCATCAAGCGGGGTTGTTTGTTGGAGGGGATAAGGGGTAAAGGTACTTGTATATTTCAAATGAAATCGCCCATAGGAGAGTTCAACTTTGTTTGCATATTTATTCTCAGGGTAAAAAGTGCTGAAGTCAGTGAGCAAGATAGTGACAGTGAGAATGAGAACCATGAAGATGATACAAGTCTACCTTTTACAAAAAAGGCGAAGTCAAAGTCAAAAAGAAAAAGTGGTCGTCGACCTAAGTGGAACAGCAATGATGTGGATGACATGGTTGACATTATTGTTAACAGTGACTATTATAAAAGAAAACTGATATTCACCAACACCAAAAATCAACGAAATGGTGAGATTTATGGGCAAATACAACTAGAAATACAAGAAAGAGCAGCAAAGAGGAATTCAAAATTTATGTTCAGCATAAGCCAGATTAGAACAAAATTCAAAAAATGTATTAGTGAATGCAAAAATGCAGCAATGACAATTAAAACAGCTACAGGTATAAAGAGATTCCAAGATAGTCAGGGATACGGGAAATGGTTTCCGACCCTATTTGCTGTAGTAAAAACAAGAGAGTCTTGTCAACCAGAACAAGCAATAGAACCATCACCATTTCCATGCTCTTCATTGTCTCTTGTGGACAAGGCCACCGATGATGATCTGGATAGCACTGAGAATGAAATGTTTATTCCTAAAAAAAAAAACAAGAAAAGTAAAAAACAAATCCCCTATTGATGCAGCCGTGGTCGAAACCTTAGACCTTGTGAAGGAGGTAGTAAAAAATGATCCAACTAAAGACCTTATAACTTTTATGAGGGAAGAAATGGACAAAGCTCGTGATCATG
>OX419339.1:31632846-31635346 GCA_948470475.1 Galaxea fascicularis
TAGTAAGAAAACCATCTTGAATGAAGAAATTGATAATTAAAACTGTTTACGGACGTTGATAGAAACGGCTCACAATGCAACAACATATGCAAAGTAGTTCATTTTTTTGTCAACCCAAAGTCGCGTGACAACTTGCCAGTGTATAGTCTGCGCGGCAGGCGTATTTTAGCAGACACGCGCTCAGTTGTTTTGCCGCAAATTCTCCCTTCGTAAGCAGTCGTTGCCATTTTTTAAAAATAATTTAAAGAAAATTTTTAGAACATTTTGCAACTGGTAGAGAAAGTCTTCCATATTAAAAAATAGAAATTTCCAATCCAGAATTGACCCTGAACCCTTCGCTTGCTATCGCGTTTCCCTAACCACTACACTACCCCGCTCATCGGCCACAGACCCCAAAGGTCTTAAATATATACTATAGCTAGTTAACTGGCTTTCATAACTGATACATCTGATAACAGGTCACCCTAGCCCTATCCCGAAATATTAACTAGGGCCTAAACGTCGCCCTTTCTAAGACGAATTACAAATTGCCATGTTATTGCACAATCCAGAGCACATTATTACATCTACCGTACTACAGGCTTGGTTACCAATGCTGACATCGACCGTTAATAATGGCGACCGAGGGAAATAGGCTGTTTTGCCGCCATCTTGGATGTTTGAAGCAGAGGAAGAAGAGGGAGAAAAAGAAATTGCTACCAATGGGACTGGTGATAGGCGAGGGCCGAGAGGGAAAAGAAAAACCTCCGTGTTTTCTCCCGACGGCCCAAACCCCGCCCACCTCAGATCCAACACCAATGTATTTACATTCGGCGGAGCTGAACTGTAAGTGACAGTGACAAAGAATGTAAATATTTTCCTGTTGGTATGAAATGCACGTCTGCCGCTATGGCTGCATTAATTTAGTCTATTGTTGTAAGCATATATAAGGTTTGACAGCATGTAACGTATTCATCTCAACTCTCGAACTTTCAAATTTTATTTTAGATTGTTTCATTTTGTATGTCTGTAAATCTTATATCGCCTCTAGCCCCCAGAGGTTAGTGCGCCTGCTTTTGGTTGGGGAATACGGGTTTTAGGGTTTTCGTATCAGGCGGTTGCACATGTGTTATAGCCTGGGTGATATTTACCTTCCTATATTTCTTGTAACTACTTCTATTTGAGCTTTGTAACGATACTTGGACGGCATTAAAACACTCAGGCTCTCAGTTCGAGCTGCACACTCATTCCTGTGTACGAGTCATGAATATAAATAGGAACTGACAATTCCATGTAAATACGTTATGCACCAAAACGCTTTTATAAAACTTAAAATCACTTACGAATTTACAAGTTCCTTGATCTCATCGAAATTGATAACTTTATCTAGACGACACCTTTCATAATTTACTGAGAGTCGATCTCTGTTGTTTTAATTTATTTTATTGTTGAGATCCGGCTGGCTTGGCTAACTCTACGAATGGTGTCTCTTTTTAGAAAACTCTTAAAGATAATTGAAATTTCTTGATTTTATCTCACGTGAGATAATCAACTCGACACCCATGGAAAGGTCATAATAGTAAATATATCTTAAGTTAGTACAATGCAGTGGTGAAAGCGCATCATTTGTATAAAGGCGTTTTGTAGGTCATGCATTCAATTCGTAAAGATTCAGTTTTCGCGGTCGTGAGATTTGTTTTGGCTTGTTTGGCTTCATCTCCATGCCAACAAGTTGCACAATTGAGGAGCTGTGATTAGGCAGAACAAACTTGCAATCCAATTTTCGTTTCTGTTCAGTTCTTTTTCTTTACAACACAAAATGGAATTGAGGAAATCTGTAAGACAAACAATCTTATTACGGATTGTGTTGTAAAATGAAAAAAATAATCTAACATTAATCACCGCAGTGAAATTCTTTATAGCGTCCGCATCCATTATTATAACGTTAGACCAATAACTATCATAGCATCGGCCGTGAATCAAAAGGCCGAAAACGAATCAACATTCACAAGGCTGCATGGCTCTCATGCTCTTCAGCTATGCTGTATACACCGGCAGCAAATTCAGTTACGTTACGATTCACTACCCGTATTCACGATAAATTGAATTGACATGTAGCAGACTGCAGAGCCCCCGGCATTCTCATAACTATACGTGTCTTTTAGTTTATAATGTAGTAAACCCGAGGTGGCACCCTAGGATTCCCCGCGTGTATACATATGAGGAATTTCAAAATGTAAGAAAGTAAGTACTGTAAGTAAATTTGTAGTATGCGAAAAAAATATCGATTTGATCAAACTAGGCGCGCACGGTGGTCTCGGGTAATATTTCAGCAAGCGCGCAAGGTGCTGTCGGGTAGCTGTCATTCTGCAACCACGAGGTATTCGAGCAGCGCTTTTGACGGTCTTGCGAGCAAGAGTTTCCGTTTCGTCATCCTCTAGCAGCATTTCGAGTTCTTTCTAGCAGTGTTTCAAGGTCTTGCAACCACGAGTTCGCATTTCGCCATCATTTAGCAGCATTT
>OX419339.1:31642846-31655346 GCA_948470475.1 Galaxea fascicularis
AGTATTGTGCTTAGTGATGTTATATAACCAGGGTTCATTTGAACCTGTAACCCATAACACATGTGACAGGCGTTGCTAGTTAGTGTTATGGCAGTAAAAGTACCTTACCTCGCTGTAAAGGGCCCAAGCTACATTTGGGCATGTACTTCAATGTTATGGCTGATTGAATAGCACAGCAACAGTTGTTCAAAGTTCTTTTGAGAACCCTGATAACATTGCCAAAATTTCAATATTTAATGTTTTAAGTTACTCATAACCTGGATAGGAAACATGATTTAGGTCATGTAAATGTCACTTTTTGGGGATAAGGTTCTGCTAACAGTGTAAGCAATAATGTGTTAGCAGTATGCATGAGACAAGAAATCTGATAATTTCTGCAGGGTTTTCAAAAAGAATGTAAGTAAGAGGAGAATCTAGAAAAGTAGACAGCACTCAGGGGTTAACTTCACCATTTTTTCTCCACTACATGTTCTCCTTGTGCTGGCAAATCATAGCTGTTGAAACTAGGAAAGTAGCTGGTGACATCACCAGTCGCTGGTACTTTTTGGTAACACTGTTTATGGTAGTTTTTGACTTTGATTACTGAATGTCTTTTAAATTGTAGGTGTTGCTGCAAGTTTAAAGTCTCTGCTCAAAGACCCTGATGCTACAGTAAGACATAAAACAACTGAAGTGCTCAGTATCATTGCAGGTACACTTGCTGTTAAACATCCACCTAGTGGTTATACATTCATACAGGTGATAGAGAGCTTTGTACAAAAACTTTTTAAGCATCACATTTAGTAAAAAATATTAGTTGAATTAAATTTATCCACTTATTCATTTTACTAATATAGATACATTTGTTGCATTTTGATTGTTGCATGTACATGTTAACTTGAGGCTTAAATTTCAATCTGTCAGTGCTACTGCAGCTACTGGATAATTAAAATACTGAGTTCATACCTGCATGTACTGTTTTATGTGGATGAAACTAAAATTTCTGCTTTTAATTCTCAAGGTCATGCTGTTGGCAGAGATGCATTTTTGGATCACAAAATGATCGTTCCTTTGTCAGAACTGGTAAGCTGGAATTAAAAATTGATCATGTTATATCAGCCAGTCCAATTTCAGAGAAATTAATTAGTACTGGAAATTGGGCAAAGTTGAGTTTAATTTGATTAATACATAGAGCTATAACTGATTTTGAAAGTTCTCTCTTTTGAGCCTCTTGGTGAGTACATGTATATCTGAGAACTTTAAAAATCACAAGTACTTACCAGTATTTATTAGAAATTATACATTGTTTGTGATTTTTTTGTTCATAGTTCACTCAACAAAGCTATGAAATTATGGTTTGAGGGCAGTTGAATTTATTGTATGCATTACCAACACCCCCAAAAAATCATCCCACAGAATCAGTCACCTTCCAATTGTCTTTTCATCTAATTTTGTGTGAAAGATACTCAAATTTGCCACATTTGGCTGTGCTCATGTGTTACAACAACAACAACAACAACAACACTTTATTTCACATTCCCATTACATGGTTTGTAAGAAATGTATTAAATAATTGTGTTGTTGCTATACTGACTTAATAGCTACTCCTGTGAAGTATTACACATTATTATTTGGGATTAATAGTACCGCTTTCAACCAATCAGAGTTGAGTATACTAATTTGTTTAATATACAGCTGTAAGTGTACTGGAAAACTAGTAAATAAATACACTGTACATGTATCTTTAAACTGTGATAATACTGATGAAAACCAGGAATTGGTTGACAAATGAAACTGAGGCCTGGTTCAGATGCCGCTCCACTCATGTGCCAAACCCAACTGAATTAGGTTCGACATTGGAGCGACATTGGTGCGACAACTGATTGAGACAGGTGTACTGTGTGTTGAACCTAATATGTATTTTATATATGGAGAAGGCATAATTTATACATTGTCATAATAATTATGCATTTGGTTCGGAACATGAGAAGAGCGCCATATGAATCAGTTGCCACTCCAGTGTTCAATAATACGGCAGATCTTGACGAACTTAACAACGTTGCCGCACCGAATTAAAACTGCCGTACTGAATTGATTCAGACACCGCTCTTTTGCCAGACTTAATTCATCAATTAGGTTCAGCACACGAGTGGAGCGGCCTGAGCTAATAACTACAGTAACCCTTTAAACCCTAAAATTATATCAGGATGTATATTCTCCATACTGGTCTCCATACAATATGGTAATGATGAGGAGAATTTGTTAAAATCTGAAGACCTTTGCTGCTTGTTGATCCTTTTTTTTTTTCACACAACCTTTATGCTTGATTGAGCACTGTTACAATAAGGAGAGATTAAGCAATGGTCACTCTTAGGGGTTTATGAGGTAACTTGAGCTATTTTACCCTTACTATCACAAAACACAGTTTGACGACAATGTCTATCAGGCAAGAAGGAATGCGCATAAAGCAATAGAGATGTGTGTACACATGAGCCCAGGAACTGAGGGCGTGGTTGATGCTAAGCTTGTGCCCGTCTTGGTTGGGAAACTCTTAAATGAGGAAGACGAGATAAAGGTAAATGTTAGAGAGCAATTTATTGCTAAACTACATTATGCAGCTGTAAGTCAGAGTGTCTCCTTGCACGAGGTGTCTGTTTTCTGCATGTTACAGTGGAGGAAATTTGGAATTTTTAAACTAGTTGACTTGACAGTGAAAAGAGTGAAACAGTGTTATACCTTATGTCTAAAACAGGTAGCACTGTGAGTTAGTTAGACAGTTGGGGTGGGGCTGGTTGGGGTGAAGTGACCTCCACTTAGCACTTAGAAGTGTGTCCATCTAATGCTGAGTAGACACAGTGTAACTAAAACATGTTGGCAGTGCACCATAGGACCCAGGCAGGTCTTGTGGTGCACTGCCAACATGTTTTAGCGGAGCTCCGCGCGCGCCAAAGGCGCGCGCGCGCGGAGCACCATTGCTAAGAAAATATGGTAACCTATCCATCCGAGAAATTTTGGTTATGACGTCATCGTGCGACCGACCGTCCGACCGTCCGACCGACCGTACGTACGTCCACCCCATCATGTAAGCCGAAGTCAAATGTGATACTCCAGTTAACCCTTTCGTGTGCAAGCTCGCATGTAGGCACGCTTCCATATGGACTGTTTTTGGAAAGATCAGTTGCCCATACACGCAGTTCTCAACCCGCGTTTCTGTGGCGGGAAACTGCATAGCCAAATTTTGAAGACAGTTTTAAAACAAAGTCAGTTTTGTCTATTCGTTGGCGGAATATCAGTGACAAACAGCGGGAGAAAGAACATGAAAGGGCACGGGTACATAGGCAGAGTATCAGTGACAAACAGCGGGAGAAAAAGCACGAGCAAACTGGCTGAATTGTATTGTCGAGCAACGGGAGAAAGAATAAGAAAGGGCTCAAGTAAACAGGCTGAATCGTACTGGGAGCAACGGGAGAAAGAACAACAAAAAGCTCGAGAAAAGAGACGAAATTATAGTGAGGAACAGCGAAAAAGAGAGTGTCTCTTGTCAAGCTGTAAAAACATTACCAATTCAAGTGTCAGGAAATTTCAGCTTTTCCCCGTGTTTGCCTGCATAAGCTTGCACGAAGAGAAAAGATCGCCGGTGTGGTCTGGCAAGGTTTCAGTAATTATGCACTGTCTTCGGACCTTGCTGTGTATTAAACTGGACGGGTTTGCCGCTAAAATCCTTAATTGAACAAGCTTCCTTGACAGGCATGAGATGTAATAAGACTTACTTTTGTGTGAAATGACCGCTTCTGCTTAAGCTCTGCGTTCGGAGTGATTGTTGACTGACTTAAACTGTGCGCAGGTTAGTACTCCTGTTTTGTCTTTTATATGGACATTTATGCCAAGAAAATTGAATAGCGATTTGTCTCGGTTTGTTACTTGTCTTATTTTTTCCGATATGTACGAGAAACGTCGAATAGACATTCGCATCGGTTTCTTTTTTCTTACGTTTTGTTGTTTTCACGCTTCCATCTCAAATTGGTTTGGACTCTTGTTTTTTCCAAATGTTTTCTACCCAATATTTCATCTTGGATCCTAAAACGTTTCGTTTTAGGGCACAAAATTTGTTGAAGAAAAGCCAAGCGAAGTCCGGACGGTTTATAACCTCGGCGCCGCTTGGTAAGTTTGACATTTGGAAAACTCTCGCCGAAAGAACAACAACTCCATGCCAAAAGTAAACGCGATTTTTAACAGTTGCAGCATTGGAAATGCCGGCAATATATTGTCCCTCGCCGCAATTCTTAGCAAAGCAATGATTTTGTGTGAAATGACGGCTATTATGTCAGCTCTGCGTTCGGAGTGACTATTGACTAACCTAAACTGTCCGCATCCGTAGGTTTAGTATTCCTGTTTTGTCTTTTATACGGAGACTTATGTCAAGAACACTCGGACTAGCGATTTGCCTAGGTTGCTCACGAGTTATGTTTGTTGCTTGTCTTATTTTTCCAAGAAACGCCAAAACGCCGAAGAAACATTCGTATCGTTTTTTGTTTTCTTACGTTTTGTTGTTTTCACGCTTTTATCTCAAATATGGTTTGGACTAAAAAATGCTCGTGTTTTTTCCAAATGTTTTCTATTCAATATTTCATTAGTGGATCCTACACACTGTAAAAGTCTTCGTTTTCCCTGCTGTCGCTCATTTTTGGGCACAGAATTGGTTGAAGAAAAGCCAAACGAAGTTCGGATGGTTTAAATCCTCGGCTCCGCTTTGTTAGGAACAAGAGCCGAATTGGCATTTGGAAAACTCTCGCAAAGAGCGACAACTCCTTGCCAGAAGTAAACACGATTTTTAACAGCTTTAGCAGTCGAAATGCCAGCAATATGTTGTCCTTCACAGCAATTCTCGTTGTAAGTTAAAAAATCGTAGACTTAATGGGCTAATTGCAGTAAAAACTTCGTCTTTAATACAATGTTTATTGACAAATGTTTTTCTGAAACCGATTTGTTTGTCTGTTGTCATTGCCAATCAGATGTTATCATTAACAATGATGTAAAAAATAATACCGCCCACGACTCGTAGTCAACGTTTGTAGTTTGCAATATTTGTAGTTGATCGAAGTCAAGAATAAAACCATTCTCAACCATTTGTAGTTGATCACCTGAGTTGATTCATGGCTTATTGTGCCGCAGCCACTTTTCAGAACGAAAAGTTAAGCTTAAGTCTGTTTCGGTTAATGTTTTTTGGTGCTGTTGTACAAAGGACACAGACGGCACTTTTCTATCGTCTTTATAGCTCACAAAAAATGACGCCATAAAATAGTCAAAACAAGGCGAACAAAGTTCTTTTTGGGGTAGTGTCGAAGAGTACCCACTTTGGGGTTTTACCAGTTTGTTTTGTTGTGGAATATTTCGGTTTGTTGAGGTTAAAATGTCAACGATACATGTTAGAAAATTTGTGACTTAGCCAAAGCACATAATCGGTTGTGATGTTGGATTTAAAAGTGAGACACTGGGACTGTTGATCGATAGTTTAGAGATTTACACCATTTGTATTGAAATGTAATCGGATGTAATTAAACTGTGATGAAGTAAAATCGTTTATGCTCTGGTTATGTAGTCCCTTGATCCAACGTGGCAAAGGCCGATGATAAATCGAAAATGTACGTTAGCACATGTTTGAATGGTGGCTGTGGCTCTGCAGCAAAACAGTAAAAACTATAATCACAATGCAGAAGTCCTTACTAGAGTCCTGGCTCGAGTCCTGGCATTGATTTTATTTTATCGGTAAATGCCATACAAGAAAAAAAGAACTGTGGAGCTCCGCTTTTAGGTTTGCCTAAATATATATATTAGGTACTAATATTATTGAAGTGGATAGGAAATTCCAGATCAATACGATGTGACAGACTGAATTCTTTTTTAAACGAAATTTATCAAAATGATATGTTTTAATTTTTGTGAGGACTGTTTGGATTACAGGAGCTGATCTTGGACACCCTTCACTACTGTATGACAATAGAAACCCAATCAGCACTAGAAAGTGGAGCCATGGAAAGTTTCACAAAGTTACTTACACACAAAACAGCTATCATCAGGGCTAAAGCTGCCAGAGATGTCATGGACTTGAGGTCTTTAGTTCTGTTAATGTTGATTTATTTGGCAGGGTTGTGAAGTGTGTAAATTTTTAGTGCGGTAGATTAATGTAGGAATTGTGATTTATTATGGCTACTGCATTCTGGGAATGCGTAGCCATATTGGTATGGCCCTGTGAGTAAGTGAGTGCGTAACACTTGAATTGCCTCAAGTTCGTGTCCCTCCCCTTGTAAGTATTGCTTTTGTCTCCATAGTCGTCTTTGCCCAAGGTTTGCAAGTTTCAGGGGGTAGTACAAAGGCGTAGAGTTTTGCTTGTGTACGGCGGAATTTTCATGGTGTCCATTGGTAGAAATGAACATGTAACGCAGATGGTTTTTCGTTCGATCCTTAAACAAATAGACCTTTGTTGAGTTGGAAAGTGGAAAGTTAATAAGGTAAAGAGAATTGTGAGAATTGAACTTCGAAATCTTCAGAGCAGGGAAAATGGATTTCGGGATCTCAAAAGCGAGTATCATCACTGTGCGATTTCTCGTCACACGAAGGAAGAATACAACACGGAATGTATCGGAAAAAAAGAAAACGAGAGCAAGGCTTTCTAGCCCAAAAAAACCATATTCAGGCAAGCAACGCATTTGATTCAGGAGCAAGATATGATCGATTTTAGCGTTTTTAATGAAATGGTTTTGAAGACGCTTCGGTCGGGTTCTTCAAGGTGGATGCTCGATTATCGTCCCCGACTTTCTCTGTCCGACCTCGTAGCTTAGTCGGCAGAGCAACGGTAGATCTAATCCGGAGGTCGTGGGTTCGATTCCCACCGAGGTCATAAGAATTTTTTCTTTGCCTCGTGTGGTTCCCTGCATGGTACCCTTTACTAGGGCTAACGCCCAGTGGGTTTTTCATGGGTTTCTAGTAGCACTTGAATTTACACTTCAGAGTTAATTTTCTGTTCCACCACTTGTATGCAGAATAAATGGCCTTTGAAGCCAAAACACCGATCTTGCTCAGAAAGTCCACCAAATAAATATTCTGGTACCTTTTAGGGGTTCTTTTCAAAGTTTTCGACAAGCACTCCCGTCATTTTTATAAGGGAGTCCCCCTCTTGGGATTTGCACACTTTACCACTTAGCAGGGACTTGGAGCTTGCCCATTGATCAAGGTTCATGTGACATACATCTTGCATACTCCTGAATACTACGAGGATCTGAATATCGATTGGTGACATGTAATTTATACAGTATTTAAGATGAGAGTGGACTGAGATGGCAAACTTTCAGTGTGGCAAATAAATGAAAGGTGTAATTATTTTATTCTATACTGTCACACACATACTCAGAAAAAAGGTCTTTTCAGATCAGAAAGTATACCTTCTTTTCGTTAATTTTTGTGACGCCAAGTCAATAGCCAATTTTACATTTGTGTTCAGTGACCTGGCCTTTGAGTTGGAGGTGACCTTGTTTTCATGATACAAACCTCTCCCTCTTCCTCATGTAAATGTAGACTAAAACGTAATTTACATGAGAAATGAAAACAAGGCCATCGTCAGCCTTGTTTCCATTCTTAGGCCTGGTCACAGAGCATGCATTAATAGGCCATTTCCGAGTTCATGTCTGCCTCCTCTTCAAAGCGAGCCTAAGTGCGAATTTTCTGTTATGAAAATTAGTTTTCATTCAGATGTAAAGTAGAACTAATTACCATCACAAAAATTCGCACTTAGACTCGCTTTGAAGAGGAGGCAGACATGAACTCGGAAATGGCCTATTTGTAAACGACTATTTGACATGCTCTGTCCAGACAAGTCTGCACATTGGTCTCAGGTCACTGCCGAGAAAAGGAGGAGGTGAGGTTTTGTTTGTAATTGTTTTGTTTTAAACAGTTTTCCTTTAGATGGTAAAGACAAGGCAGTGGAGGTAGGAACCATGCCTGAGTTGGTTACACTTCTTAATGACGATGAGACTGACGTCAGAGCTCAAGCTGCTGGTGCCGTTATGACGTATGTAAAGGACTATCTCACATAACTGAAATTCTCGTTCTTGCAGCGTCTACAGCATCTATGCTTGCACAAGAAAAACATTTTCGTGGGGATCAAGATTTACTTTAACTTCCTTCCCCTACCCCCCTTAAGATCTTGAGCACGAATAATGTTTCCAGGCCTTCAACAGCAATTTGTAAAAAAATAGGTCCGCAATGCGTACATCTGTGACTTACTAGACCACATGACAGGCGCTCGACTCTCGTGGACAAATAAATAAATTCCATCGTGCCACAATGAGGCTACACACTTTGTGTAAGCCACACAAAAACATATTTCACGCTCACGGAGCTGCTTTCTTGGAAGGTTCTGGTGAAAGACAAACGGTTACAGAAGACAATGTAACATTTGTTACAAGGGGTTTGAGGCAAGATTTCCGCACAACCCCATACAATAATTAGACATGCATTTTGTGACTCAAGCTCTATTCGTTTTCGGAACAGGGTTAGTATGACAGTGATGCATGATATATGGGGCTGTGTGGAAATGTTTCCCGACGAGCGCACAATCTTCGTTTAGTCTCCGCTGTTGATCGACCGCTGATCAAAGAGATTAGAATGTGCTACCAGCTACTTGGTAGGGCATTGGACGACAGCGGCAGGCGAAAAATATTGGCGAGAGGCTCACGTAATTTCTTTTTGCCTTGCACGTTTGTCGCGCCCAATATCGAGCCTGTTCTTAGAGGTGGTTGTACAGTGTGAAGTTTTTCGTCCTGTCGTAGATTTCAACGTGTTTTATGCGTGTATGAGACTAAAAATTATTTCGTTCTTAGGATCACGATAACAACTAAAGGGAAGCATTCTGCAATTGAGGCCAACGCTATTCCAAACCTCGTTACATTGCTGGATGACCCTGACAGTGAAGTTCGGCTAAACGCACTCAAGGTATGTACACATGTGACCGGGAAATGAGGATGAGTCAATACACAAGTGGCACTTGTATGGGAACGTGCGCGCCTAACTATGCGTACGCGTTCCCTTAGACCTACACCCTTCTCAGAACTTGAAATAACGGCCGGTCAACGGACAATGTCCGCTCAAAAATGAGTTTTTTCCGGTAAAACCTTAGATGACCGGACATTTTGTCTGGTAGTTTACTCTTTTAAGTAAAATTTAATTTTAAGCTAGTTGTTCTAAATTATGTTGTACATTATTCGCGTTCGTGAAAAAAAAGAAAAGAAAAGAAAGATACGACCAGACCACCTTTGACTACAGTAAAATTTCCGGTTGTTGCAAATTTTGGCTTTGTCATCCATCAGTTATGAAATTAGCGGGTCTTCCGTCCGACGTAGCGTGTCTATCGGTGTGTATGGTAATAGCTCTTATAGTCCGCGTGGAATTTACTGCAACCTAATTTTGCGAACTAATGTGAGAAACGAAACAAATGCCTCTTAAAGTGTTAGTGCAAAGGTCCGGCTACTCTTTAAGTAACGATTCACACAAGAACTATAGCAAACCCTATTGTTCTGCGGCAATGGCAATTTCCCCACATAGGATATCGTTGATTTTAGGAAGAAAGCTGGAACTCTTGAATGTTACCTAAATTTCTTTGTAAAACTAAACTAAATGTACTTGGTTCAAATAAAATTTAGGAAATTTTTGTGCCTAACCAATCATAACTGCTAAACACAATAGCCACTAATTTTGATGATTTAATGAAGTTCCCCACACACAATTTCTTTTAAAAATTCGATGTGGTGCAACGGCAGCACAGGTTATCTGAATCTTCAATTAATACTTAGTAAATGTGCTTTTAACCCTAACTTTTAAACAGTTTTTGAGTTTTGACCAATGAGATTGCTAGATTAAACAATGAAAAAAGTCAACATTCCATCGTGCATTGCCGTTTAGCGCTATAGTTCTTATGCGAATCATTACTTAATACAAATTCAAACGTTTATCTTAAAACTTAAGGCTTTTATTAAGATGAAAGTAAAATATTAAACAACGAAGTTTGCATTTATACGACCGCTTGAACATAGTACAACATTTAAAATTTTATTAAGCTTACCTGAAACAGCGTTGCTAAGAAAACAGCGGACTTGGATTCTACTTGTTAATGTTTATTGTTGTATAAGACTTGCCTACATAAGCTGAAGTTAACTTCTGTTTTCACATGAGAATCAGCTCGATCGTAACCTTCGGCTTCATAACTTCACGATGCTTTGAAAGTGAATCGTAGAAGCGATAGGCAGCGATAGTGGGAAACACAAGTGTAATATTACACGTGCTTTTTCGATTTTACTAAACACTATGGCTGTGCCTTGCGTTCCACGCCTCCTGCACTGATTGTGAGGCTGCTTCTACAATAAAAGCTCACTAAATATTTAAGCATCATGCTGAGGGGGAAGAAGCACTTTGAAATACGGCTAACCGTATTTCTAAGAGTTATGACGTAATGCATATTTTTCCGGACAAAATCGTGTCTTGTCCAAGCAAAAACAGATCTGACCGGAAAACTTGACCGGCGCCAGCCGAGAAATTATTTCAAGCCCTGCTTGTGATCAACGTTTTCTCTGCAAGAGGCAAGCGAAGTGCGTTTTTTTTTTTAATCCAATTAAAGCTGAAAACCTTTGAACTGAAGACCTTCAGACGATAGCAATGAGCATACAAACAAATTTACTTTTTCTTACGCAATTAATGTAAGTCCCGTTTGCTTCTCGCTTCTCTTACATTTCAGGCAATCACTACGCTAGCGGAAGCTCCAGTAGGCAGAACAACGTTACTGGCTTCAGTAAATAAGGTAATGTTCTTGCTGGAAATAGTTCACCTTATAACACAGATGGCTTTTATCTGTCAAGCACTTGTTTACCAAAGCTGACTTGTGGTCAGCAATCAATAACACGAGGTTCAGATTATATAAATTCATTAGCTGAGCGATCAGGGCCGAGTTGCTCGAAGGTTGGTTAGTGCCAACCATTAGTTAGTGGAATCAAAACTTATAGGTTGTTATTGTATTTAACCTGGGTTAGCGCTAACCGTAAGCGCTGACCATGCTTCGAGCAACTCGGCCCAGTTGTTATCACAAAAAACTAACCTTATTTCTATAAAAGTGTGGACCTATGCTTGCAGGCTAACTCACAAGTCACATTTCAGATTTTGTGATTTCATTTTGTTACAGGTAAAGACGCTCATTCACGATCATGACAGTCCAGCTGTCAGAAAAGCTGCGCAGATTGCCGTGGAAGTGATTACCTGGAAACCTTGAGAAGAATCTACCAAGCAATATTTTAACGAAAATAAGAAAAAATTCTGTATAATATTTTGTAGTTTCGTTGTACAGTCCTGTAAATTATATTCTCCTCTGTTTGGAAATATCGCAGACTGTTAGTGTATGTAAAACACACGAAAAGTACCTCGAACTGAAGTAAATTAATGTAATTCACTACACCCGAGGCGCAGCCGTTTGAAACATGTCGTATAATGTAAATACCATTCATTAGAAACATTTGTTATAACTTGAGGTTTTTAATGGACTTAATTCGTAATAAATATAAGGTGCGTTGCATGCATGTTGTGCAGATTTATAAGAGGACTGACGGGCTTTGGTGAATTTAAATTCTGTTTTCCGGTTAATTTTACGCCCGGCCGACATGCTTCGCTTTTCACATTTCCTCCATTTGACTGGGCGGCAGAAACGCAACCCACAATATAGTTGCCACAAGTGTTCGAAAATGTCAATTTTAAAGTTAAACTGGAAAGAGCAGAATCAAATCGAATGGGACTATGACTAGTCGCCGACCGGTTGGCTTAGTTGGTAGAGAGCCGGACTACCGTGCGGGAGGTCGTGGGTTCAATCCCCGGCCGGACCAACACTCAGGGTCTTTAAATAACTGAGGAGAAAGTGCTGCCTTTGTAATGACATCTGCAAATTGTTAGACTTTCTAGTCTTCTCGGATAAGGACGATAAACCGGAGGTCCCGTCTCACAACACTTCAATGTTCATAACCTTGTGGGACGTTAAAGAACCCACACACTAATCGGAAAGAGTAGGGCATAGAGTTCCCGGTGTGCTGGTCTGGTCTTTCTGCTATTTCATGATTTCATGGGTTGGGTGGGTTGGATGATGTAAACCGCATTTGAATATATATAAAATAGAAAATGCGGTATATAAACCATTACCATTACCATTAGGACAGCTGAGTGGAGACGGGTGGTGATGAAACACACTTATAGGTCGGTACATTTTATAATCACGTAATTCAAGCCGATTTCTTTTACAAGGCATAGCTTTGCAAACTTCTATAGTTCTCACAGAGTTGACAAACTCTGGTGGCTTTTTTTGAACGTTACAAGAAAATCCTTTCATTTCTGGGCACATACTTTTGGGGCTACTGGTGTATTTCGAAATAACAAAACGCTCGGGAAATGGTCATTCTGTTTATTCTGTTCGTAATAGCAGACGAACAGAATAAGGT
>OX419339.1:31657846-31777846 GCA_948470475.1 Galaxea fascicularis
CTCAGTACTGCCACAGTGTCAAAGACCGGGCAGTGTTTACACACCAAACAGGCAAACCTACCACAAGATACCAAAGGACAAAGCTTATCAAAAAGAAACTCCAAAACGTTTCTTATTAACATTAGGACTGTCCTGGGGAGCCACTGATATGTAGAAGTGGTCACTGTAATGGCATGGTCATGCTTTAACTTGAGCCACAAAAATTATAACAGTGGCAAATGAAGCTATGACAAGCTGTGCTCATGACAAAATGCTTTAAATGAACAACTCAGTAATTCAGCACCCTCTGATCTGGTCTGGCTTCTTTCCCCAAAGCAAACAATGATCTCAACAGTTTAAGTTGATTACCACTTACTGCATATTTTTTGTATTTTAAATGTTACAGCAGAAATGTGATGTGCACCTAACTACAATAAACACCACAAAACTACTACTGTGATCGTTGAGAACTTAGGTCCAGATAAATAACTTAGGCTTGGGCTACCAGCATGGCTGTTTTATTACAAGTTCATGACCTGCTCTACAGTGTGCTTTCAAATGATGTCATGGTGGCCATGTTAGTGTCCCAAATTAAAACTCTGGGAGTTGCATTCTATTTTATGCAAATTGATTCTTTTGTTTCAGTAAAGCATTGCAGTCAAAGTTTCTGCTTATTGTCAGAACAAGTGGCAAGTCAGTGGTGTTCCTAGTTGAAGTTCTTGGCATTCATTTAGTGTATCAGGTTGTATTTTGTCACAATAAAGTGATTATAAGATTGTTTGCTGTTATTTGTGTTGTCTGCAAACAAAATAAACAATACACGGAGAATGACAGAAGGTGACAAATGGGTCTTTAATGTGACAAAACATCACTGAAATTCAATCTGTTGTTTTGTAGGGACCTATGGCTGCATGATTAGAGTGACTTCAGTGGTAAAGCAAAGAGTGCTGCAGCAGACAAGAAGCAACTACAACTGTATACTGTTCTAATATTATCCACTGCACAGTTTCTGAAGCATGCGAATATGGAGACCAAATCACACAAGAAAAAGCATTTCTGTACCTGCCATTTTTCAGAAGTTTAGCCTCATCCTCAGGAATATCTTCCAACAAAAGCTCAGACACCCGCTGTTTCTATGCATGGAATGTAAGTTCAAAACATGGTGTTTAAGTCCCAGGTCAAATGCTGTACTTCACAAGCTGAACTTAACTCAGTCATTATGTTCATGTGATGTAGGGTGTTTGACTCAATCAAGTTCAACTGATTTTATTTGGATTAGCTGAGGCATTCTTCACAGCCAGCCAGGTGGGGATAACAGCAACATTTATTTGTGGTCTGTCACCTTTGGACTGAAGATGGAGTTTGGGTCAAATGCCGATCTTCACATGAGCCAAGCTAAATGCATAGTCATGTTAATGTATAAGTCTGAGCCTCAATCTTTTATTTTAACGATCTAGTGAAGTTATGCTGAATTAAATTAATCATTTGACTCAACAGGCAAATTTAACTAATTTGGGTAGACCTAAACTCAATCAATCAATTAATAATCTTTATTTATACACGATAAGTATTTAAAGTGACGCTTCGATTGTGGGGTCGTGTCTAAATAGTTAAATAAGATAACAAATAAATTAAAAATTAAAAAGGATAATTATACACCTATAAAAGTCATATAGCAAAATACTACTTACAAGTCTACAACGATAAAAATTTAAAATTCTAAAGTACAAAGTGGTATTCAAGTATCGATTATTTATTTACACTAATTATAATTAAAATCTTCCTCCCTTCTGGTTAATGTTTGAGGGGAGATACAGTCGAAATCCAGGAGTAGCAGAGCCTTTGACCGTCTTGCCATAATAGCATACTTCTTAACATTGTCTATTATCGTCATTAAGTTGAGGGACCAACGTGTTCCAAACTATGGCCCCTCTATGAGCTACAGAGTTCCTCATGTAGTTGGTATTAAAATGAGGGACATCAATTTTCAGATTCTTCCCAAGTTGATATCGCTTGATGTTATCATTGTTCTTAATAATAGCTGACATGGCGTCTGGAGTCAGGTTATTGTGGATTTTATACATAAGTTTAGCTAAGCTAATTTTATACATAAAGGCTAGAGAAGACCAATTAGCCTTTTTCATAACATCTGCTTTAGACATCTCCCAAGGTAGCTCAAAGATAATTCTCGCAGCTCTACAGTGCAGTGCTTCTAATGCCTTAAAACCTTCCTTATTTGTGCGGCCTCCCCATACTGATATACCATATACGATCGACGGCATAATAACCCTAAAATACAAGTCTAATAACATATTCTTTGGAAGAAATTTGCTGCGTTTTAACAAGTTTAACTCCAATAATTGAGTTCCGCTCATCATGTGAAGTACGGTGTTTGACATGGGCCAAAGAGCGCTTTTCAAGTTGACGAACTGTACATGTACGTGGCTTCTTCAAGACGACATAAATTTCAGCAGGGCTAATTTCTGGACGGCCTTTCAGGCACCCCGCGCTTATCAATGTGCAAAACGCAAAAAATAACATCAATGAAATATTTGGTAATCGAATTCTATAGAATGAGCTGCTTCATTTTCAGACATTAAGCAATTCATACAAACCTTCTGAACTCTTAAAGCAGTGGGGTCATCACCAACTCTTTTGAAAGACATCTTCGTCCACCATTTTGGTTACCACAGGCGCAACCTGGTCAGCAGCTGCAGTATACTCGCCTCAGTCTCTCGACTCATTACTTGTAAAAAGATCAGGAACAAGTCTGCGTCAACAGAGACGCGAAGAAGACTAAAGGAACTGAGCGGCTTATGTGACATACAAACTATGCTATCCAATGGGAGCGAGGTTATAAATCTGCCGGACACTCATGCGCCATTTTCTTAGGACAAATACAAGAAATGTTTAGGAAAAAGCTGTAACCGTGTAACTCTTTTTCTCTGTCCTCCTCCTGTCCTTGTTTGATATTTTCCTCTAGCTGAAATATTAGCATCCATAATGAAAATAATCAAAGAGAATTATGGAGTTGTTGTTGTTAGAATTGTACTTTCAATATCATTTTCCTGTTGGAATTAGGATTAAAAATAGCATGTTCTATCAAATTCTTAAAAAGTCGATCCACCAGTTAGACCTATTCCTTCGGTAAAATGCTCTCCAACCCTTGATACGTTGGTTAGCTGGGGATGTTCTATACTTATGGAGGGCCGTGGAGTTGGCCCTATCTGTCTGAAAATAGTTTTTTTTTTTCCAGAATCTTGCTGCATACTATTGCCGGTTTTAACTGTCTCACCGTCATCAAAACCATTCAACAAATAAAATCAAGAATCAAACAGATAAAAGAGGATGAATATTCAAACAGTCTCCCAAAGATTCAGGTCTGTGTGATGTTTCGTGCAGGAGATATTCGAAGAAACGCTTTACTAAAATTTATAAGGCTTTGTATGGAGACGCCATGTTTGTGTCACGTCCCGCTGAGGGTCACAAATATGGCGGCCTGAAGCTAACAAAAACATATGACATCGACTTTTGCTTTAAAAAGGCTGTGGTCGTCTTCTGAGACCTCATAAACATCTATATAAGTACTTATTCTCATACAAGGACTGTTCAGATTGCAAAATCTCAGCAGATAAATCACTTTTTTAAACACGTGACAGCATTCTCGGTCACCATTTCAATTTCGTGTTACGCAAAAGCTTACAAATTCAACCTTGCTTTATCACAAGACGAAAACCCTATCAAACTGAAAATTTGTAAAAAGATAAGTCTTCAACTGTTCTAACAACCAAGTAAACTAAAATCTCGGAAGGATTGATAATTCCTTATTTTTTAATTTTGATGACGTCACGTGAAAACCGAGAATACTACTGATACCTACAGGCGATAGGTCTGAAAAGTAAACGCTCTTCCTTGTTTTCTTCTTCTTCTTCGTAGCAAATAATGCGATAAAAACTTGAACTTGAGTCGTCAGATAGCCTGCAAATACAGCTGAGGCAGCTGTCAGAAGATAGGAATTTGAGCCGCGTAATGATCTTTCAGTCTCCTCTCGCAGTTTTTGTTTTGCCGGGCCCGGTTATTTGTTTTTGTAGCAAGATGTTGTGTATCTATCACCACTATTTGTCTCTTTATTTTTTGTTTAGTATTGTAGCTTCTTTGAGAGCTCTGCAACAATTGAAATTGATCGCTAAAGAACAAATTTATACAATCATATTACAATTTGAAATCTATTATGGGATTATTTGTTATCAGGTTAAACAAATTTTAGCAATCACATTAAGCAATTTTAGTCATTGCACTTAAGCAATTACAATTTGAAATTTGTTATGAGCTAATTATTTGTTATCAGGTTAAACTAATAAAAGTTCAATTTTTACGATAAATGTTACATTTTTGGACCCGCGACAATTTTCTTGACCGGCGACAGTTTACCTGCGACCCGAACACTCTCGCTATTGTCATACGCTTGGCGACCAGTTTATCGAAACCATCCAAACGTTAACGAGCTATAAGATTCATCTGCAAAAACACAAGTAGAAAGCGCAAAAATAACAGAATGTCCCCGATTAAACTTCAGTTATCCTGAATTATTAGCTGGTATTCCAAGACCCTGAGGGAGGGTAATCAGACGGGGGGTGACCGACTCTAATAAAGGTTGTTTGAGCAACACTATGTGTAACTTTAAGTCCTTCCGAAATTTGGAAGATCCTACCGAGTTTCGGGAGTTTCTAGAAACGGGTCCCTGGGTCTTCTTAGAGGTGTCACCTCCGGTCAATCAGGAGGGTTATGAATCAGACTGGCCACGTGATGGAAAGTTCAAGCAAAATTTCCTTAATCACATCCCGAAAGATTATTATCGACGGTTACCCATCACTTTTTAAGTTCTAGGTGCAGATAACCTTATCAGGGAAATGCAGAACGAATTCTCCTGCCTGCTTTTTCCCATCTGTTTCAACTTTCCGTCACCCTGCCAACAACGCCGGGGGATCTGCCTCTGATTTTCCACGAATGGTTGTCGCTGGATGATATCTGACAGGATGACAGTGCATAATAATCGACGAGAATCATAAAAACAGCATATACACTGAACTGCACCGTGCAATTTAGAAGAAAACGTTTTCCTTCATGTTGCCGGTTCATCATCTATCGAGTTTAGTTTTAAAGTTGTCACTGACTGTAGCCGGACTTTGCTCTATCGATCGATTATTGAAATTAAAAGCGAAACAAAGGGTTCAGAAGGAATCTCTCAGTGAACATTACAGGTTTTCCTGTCATCAAGTGGAGAAAAGAATTAAACTGAAACATTTCACAAAATCGGGACCCTTAAAATGTAAGAGAAAATCAAGCCGACTGATCCGATTACTTGTATAGATTGGAGTACGGAGTGACGTATTTCAGTAGAAGCAGTAGTTCTTTCAGATCTTTAATTTAAGGAGATGAATCCAGATGTGTCATCCAAAAGTCGCACTGAGAAAATGCTAACGACGCCAAGCTTTACAAAATGGCAGACCGTCTTAGTAAGAGGACCAATTCGCTAGTGAAGCAGTGTGTAATGAGTATTGTGGACTTCTGTTCCACCACATGTACAGACACAGTGTATACCTACGTAGTTGCGCATGGTGAGATCTTCTTCAAACTGTCATCAATAAACTTTTAACTCCCAACAAGGCACCTCAGAATCCAAGTGCCTTAAACATATCGAAGATGCGCCACATTTCTCAATTTCATGTTGCGGAAAAACACTATTAACTAATGTCCCAGCAGGGATTACCTGGAGAACTCCCGCCAATTCGGCTTCAAACGTTTGCGTGTGGCCACAACTTAGACAAGATTTTTTATGCAAGAACTGGGAAAAACAGTAGAATGACCCGTACTACGGTCGCCCATAGAGGACATGCTACCTACATATTATTATCGCGCGATACATTTATTGCGAAATAAACTTTGAATTTATCGCGTGACAAGCATGTCTTCTATAAGCTATCGTACTAACCTGAAACTTTCATTCAATTTTCCTGATGTCTGTGGCAAAAGAGGTGGAGTATTTTTTAGATGATGCAGATACTCAAGAGCTGCTCTTGAACCCGAAACTCTTTGGTTTTCAGAAAGAGTCTGAAGGCGGCCTCATACAGGAGGGAATTCATCAAGCTTACAAGTGTAGGGAAACAATGGCTTAAGCTCGGAATTTTTATTCACGTTTCCTTCTACATCTCATAATTTTGATCCACTTTTTACATCAGCACGTCAAGTAATTTGGGGTCGTTTGCATGGTGAGACGGCTCTTTTTCGAGGAAGTCCGCACGGTATGTCACATGAAAGAGAAATAACGAAATTTCTTTCAAAACTCAAAATAGCTGAGTTGTTCATGTTTCCAAAGCTTTGCAATTTGAAAAGAATTGGCCGTATTCCGATAACATCAACGTTTTGTTGTCATTTGATCATTCTGTGAACCAAAGCTCTGGCGATTAAATGACTGTGAATTAAAACTGAAGAGCTCCTGCAACTAGCCACACGACATTTTCATAGGATTATAGAGGAGATCAACGGGAAATTAGAATTATGGCTTCGAAGAATTCAAAGAATGAGTCAAATTCCGATGCATGTGGTTTTCCCCCACAAAGTTCACCGCTGTGCAAGCTGGCTCTAAAGCAATGTGTTGGTATTGGAAGTGATATGGTCTCTAATCTTTTATACTGGATTGCAAAAAGGAAACTGCAAAGCAGGCTGAGGTTAGCATGTAAACATTTAGGGAATTCAGGGAAGCCACTAAATACAAATTAAGGTCAAGCGTTCCTTTTTGTTCCTCAGAATTAATTAAATTGAAGGAAAAGGCTTTTTTAAGGATGCACGTCTTTAAGTAGTATATAGAACGTTAAAACTTACAACGTCGGCGATTGATCTTGGGGCAGCGTTAACTGAACGGTAGCCACGGAATTTTAATTTTTAATTCTTACTTTTTGTTTAATGAAATTGAAGGAGAAGGCTCTTTTACGGATCCACGTCTCTAAGTAGCGTATAGAACGTTGAAACATACGCCAGCGAGCTAATCTTATTTCTCGTTCAATTCAACGTCGATTTTGTTAAATAACAAAAGAAAATGTAACAATTATGAATATAAAACTTTCACAATTACTCTCTAATCGTTGAAATTGCGTTTGATCGGCAATGTTTTGAAATTATTTCAGTGCCCGACGCGATTGACATTCTGTGACTTGAACCGTTTTAATTCGAATACGACTGATGTCTAGCCGTTTTTCTCAAGCAGATTCCGAGTTATTAGAGACCTTCGGCTACGGGTTTGTTCTGTCAACCGCAAACCCCAAACTGAAGTTTGAGGTTAGTCGATTGCCGTCAGAGGTAAGGACGTTTCTGAGCATTTAGCAAGATGTTCGCGCTCTTTCTCAAAAAACAGTTGTTGCTGGCGCCATGTTTGCTTTTCCATTCATTTTCACAACGTCGCAAGAAACGTCCGAAAACTCTTAAATATATCACCGTGGAGCGATAAAAAGTTATTATTTAAGGAGTTTAGGTACGCATGAACCAATCTTTCAGCCTCAAACGTAGGGTCGTTAAGTTTAAGTTGCCTAAAAACTCTGCCTTATCTCACTTACCACTAGAAGGGGTGCTTGCCGTAAAAACGTCAAACGTGATGGTAAGGTTAAAGTCACGTGATATTTTGAGGGTTGCGGTTTGCGGTAATCTCTATCCCGAAATATTCCCGGCGGTTTAGTAGGAAACTCTCACAGTCAAACGCATGTATTCGATGATGCAAAGGAAAGAGCCTTGGTTCCGAATGGGGTAAAAAGAAAAGGACTCAAACGACGAGGGGATGTCTGAGATATACGGCAATCTGTTTTCAATATGTTCAAGTTGAGTCACGTTTCTTGTTAAAGTACACGGAGGCGGCTGTGAAAATCAAACGCCCACAAAGAAAGCGAATAAACACCTTGTTTAACTTTGAGGGAAGCATTTCATTCTCGTTGAATCCCCCCAAACATCGGCGAAACTGTCCGGTCGAAATCGCAGGAAATAAAACCATTAACTATACAAAAACAGTTGTACACTTTCCTTGAATTAAAGGTGTACACAAGAGCGTCAAACAAAGATCGATCACTAACCCGAGTAGACCTTTTTACCGGTACGGTGTCCATCTTGAATTATATTGTTTTAACTGAGAAATTATGGGCTGCACAGCTTTCAGGATAAATTTTTACTGCTTGTCTCTCATAGACCATAACAAATATTACAAGCGTTATCTTACTGTCACGGTATTTGGCAGTTGTTCCTATGGTTAGCGAAAAATTATTGTTAAAAGTCATCACGCCACAGTATTCTTTATAATTATTTCTCATCTGCTCACTGGGTATCCCATAATTTCCTCGGAATTCAAGATGGCTGCCGTATTGGTAAAAATATCTATTCGACACGTCTGAAAAGGGGCGGTGTAATACATACTCACGGCCGTTTCTACGGGGCACATTTTGCCCGTGTAAAACAATTGAGAACTTTTAGGTCTTTGATAATATAAAAGCGTTTTGGGACGAGAGGGTAACGAAATAAATAGAACTTTTGTGTAGCGGATGATGAGATAATTGAGCAGTTGATCCGTCTTCTTAGAATACGACGAATACACTCTCCGCACTTTTCATGCGCCTTTCAATTTTCTCATGGGCATGGCGTTTAAGTCACAGAATCTGCTGACTTTTTACTCAGCTACCTTACGCTTATCGGTGGCAAATATTTCAAAACTAATTAATATTCTGAAGAACTCAGAATTTGACCGGTCTTAATGCATACCTGTACCTGCTTGAGTTCCAGGAAATTGGAAGAATTAAAACAAACATAATACATCCACTGCATGGAAGATCACATCAATATCCGATTATACGATTATGATCAAGTTTTAATTTTTACTGTTTGGGCAGGAAAAATCAGTCAAGAGCCATTCTCGAACACACTTCACATTTTTTGTATGGCAAGGGTACCAGAGAGGTGACAAGTTGTGACGAGAGAAAAGCTGGTTTTGGATGACAAAAAATGTCCTTTAAAAACACACGAAGAAGCGGCAAAGGTATAGCAACTTCTGAGTTTCAGGCGATTTGGAGAAAAGCTATCTGACGGGAATCGGCGAGTTGGTATTGAAATCAACAGTTAAACAGTTTGGGTAAACGCGTGTCAAGCATAGTAGTCTTTCCATCTTGACAGAAAGTGAAAGATCGACCACGCTATTTTTGGTCGTCCCTCCAAATATGTTCAGTAATTAATGTATATTCGGAATGTCTGTATTGACGTTTGTTTGCATATGTACTATCTTCTGATGAAAGTCAAAACAATCAAATAAAACAAGAAATAATTTGATGAAAAAACACATAAAGAACTTTTCTGGAGTTAAAGTCCCGGTATATAGAAACTTAAATTTAATAGCATCCCCTTTTGTACCAACAATTACGCGACTTGATACTGCGGAGTTTTTGGCCTCGGTTGTCCCAGTGAAAAACATCGACACTTAAACAGTTTGATACTTCTGGCATGATGCGTTGGAAAATTTAATCTGATATTTAATTTAATTTAATTTAACCTTTACTCCACTGAGACCGTTGCTCATTGGACTTCATTTGTGAGTAAAAGCAGTAAGCTTGCGCGTTCAACTTGATGGCGCCTTAGAAGTAATGGAGCAGGCGGGCTTTTTTGCTCAGGTCCCTTGTGCGAACAATCTTCTTTAGCTTCTCCTAGTTCGTTTAAGAAATTAAAGAGACTGCTCGCAGTCTAGCTAATCACGCCTACAAATGTCTACTATTGTAAGTCTTTTTATGTTTGTTTTCAATTTCCACCTTAATTAAGGTGTTTTGGGGTTAGAATTTACTGCCCAGTTAATTAGAAATACAGGATGCCTGAATGACCACAGTTTGAAAAAGTAAATGAAATCCGCAAAATGTGGCGCTATAAGATTCTGTTTAATACTGAGGGGACGCAATGGAATTGCTTAAACGACCAGTTTAGCGCACTCAGACCTTTAATTATCATCAGATTCGTGTTATTGGAGTTTTCAGTGGCTTCAACGCATGAGTATTTTAACCATTAAATAGAAAGTCATTAGGGAAATAATTTGTCACTGATACATCGCATTAATAGACATTACCACACATCACAACAGTAATTACGACACGAAGACACGTTTTCAATTTTTCGACCATTTTTCGCACTATAAAAGGTCTTACTGTATACACACGGGCAGCAGATCAAGTTGCTTGTTACTCAAAACCAAAGACATTTTAGCCACATAAGGAATTAAAATGAACAGTTATTAGCAGTTAAGCATTTTTTTTTTGTAAAAGCTAATTGGAGATAGTCTCTGAACAACGCAAGTAGTTTATAAGCCTGAGTTCGACTATTAATTCGACAGACTGCAAAAGCATGCAACGCAACAAAAACAAACACCAAGTAACGTAATCGAGGGTGAATTATTTTGTCAGTATGAAAAAGTAATGATTTTTTTTCCATATATCGAAATATGATATGATCATGATGAACCTCGTCATTTGCAGATTAAAAAAATAATTACATGCATGTGCACAAATTCTTTGGTAGCTTTTTCTGGGGGCCAATTTATGTTTAAGGTGATCGGTACATCTTCATGTCAATGAATTTCCTTTGAGGCCTAAGTTGCAAGAGTATGTAATTGCGGTCAGTTGGAAGTGATATAACTTTTAGCTTCCAATATGAGATGTATTTCTTGATTTAATCACCAGTTGTATCCAGATAGATACGTCTCAAAATTCTATTGCAATTTCACTTTAATCATAGTAGAAGGATGGGTAACGAGCCGCCACTTGATTTATACATAGGAGCTGAAGTAGCCTGTCGTGAACTCTGTCGTGAAATAAAAGTAGGCTGAGAATCATGAGGGAATTTCGAAAATGTCTCCTCTTCAAATCTCCTGTTCGTCATACATGTTCTGCCCTTTCCTCTCATTGGTAAAAAATTGCGGAATTGGTCATTTTCACGGAATTGCTCCGGTGCATGTAGTGTGCACCATGTACCGCTATCTTCTGGTGGAGTTTATTTCCTGCGGTGAACAGACAAAATTTATTTCTTTCAGACGAAAACATATTGTGAAAGATGTTGGTAATTGATTCTATATCAGTGTTGTCTGGAAAAACTGAAGAGCTCGCAAGTGGGTATGTACTGATGGCCCAAGTGCGAAACGCTCAGTCAGGTAGGTATAAAATAAACAAACAGGACAGATAAAACCGAAAACTATACGATGAAATACATCCATTTACCACGGATATGACCCAATAAAAGACAAGTTAATATTGCTGTTATTGTTTTTTCAGTTGGTTTTAATGCGCCGAGAATCGATTTTCCATTTGACAAAGTGGTGAACAAGACAATACGGTTCTTGTGCAATGCGAGCAAAGACCTGTACGACAAGAGTCCCGGAAATCCGATTCAGGCCATAAATGGTCACAAATCTTTTTCCAGACGAATCCATCGGGATAAGCCGATCGAATTTTAGCAATTAATTGCTAAGTTAAATAATCTTACTGTAAGCTCGTCCCGCTATGTGCCTCGTTTAATTATTTTTTGCATTTTTCTGTATTGATTGGAAGACACTATCAACCGAGTCATACACAAAGTACATTTTTCTCTCACATTCATTGGTATTGCAATTGTTTTCGACATTTCATTTAAAATTCTTACTTGCATAGCTACCGTAACTCACCAGCTATTCCGTACTTTTCAATCAAAGTTGCGAACCTCCGTCGAATTCAAAAAACGCGACGTATTTTTCACAGACATCCGTCAACTTTTTCTCCCATGTGTTCCAGATTTAACCGGATGCTCCGTCCGGATATGTCATCAAATATTTAATGTGTGTTGGAGGTCTTTATCGGCTCCCGCCTTCCTAAGAAAGTTAAAGCTCTCCTTGAAGGCAAGAAAATGGCCGCAGTTCTCTCTCGGTTGTAGCCCCGTTAATGGTTCGGATTTCCACCAACAAATCTTTCTTTCAACTCAGACGACAAATGAGACCGACATTTTTTAAACCCTTAATCCGCACCTCCGATCAGAGCAAAGGTTAAGGGGAACGCATCAGCTGAAAAACAATTTCACTGATTATCCGGCTTAACGATTTCTACTCGAGCGTTTTTCAAATACCTGTGAACACCAAACAGGCGTATAAAAGTGGAAACGGTGGAGCAATTTTTCAGTGTTCACAGCCGGCGTTGATTACAGCAGTTACTTCGCAAGATGTCACTGGCACGAGTCTTGCTCCTCGCCTTCGCTTTCCAAACAGCAAAAAGCTTTCGGTTTAATCTGCCTACGAGTTGCGAGAAAATTTCTATCCCTCTGTGTCGCCTTGTTCTGCCTTACAACCTCACACGGTTCCCAAATTTGGTCGGCGATCCCAGCCAGGTCCTGGCGAACAGATCCATACAGCGTTATGCCCGGAAAATTCACTCTCAAAACTCTTCAAGACACGCCATATTTTTCCTCTGTTCGTACTATCTGCCCATTTGTATCCCAGAAGTTGGAGAGAACGAAGATCACATCATCAAGCCCTGCCGTTCTCTGTGCAAACAAGTTCAAAATGACTACTTTGACCAGAGGCAGCATTGGCCAAAGTTTCTTAAGTGCGAGGAACTACCGGATTTCTCAGATGGAATGTGTATCCACCCAGACTCGTTTATTTCGGTCTCAAAGCCCTCACGTAAGTTGAAAGTCGTTTTTAAATGCTATGTCTTTATAGAGAAATACAAAAAGCTGATAAACGTGGGAATTTTTAGTCTTTTAACTTAGATAGGCATTGCCCAGTAATGTAAACTGTGGGGTTACCGTCAACTCACATGTTACGCACGTCGAAGATAAACGTTAACGTTACGTGAATTCCAATATGGAAGCACTTAAAGCTAATCAAACTGTAAATGAAAGAAACGTATTTTATATTTTGTCAGTCATTTCGCTTGAGTTCTAAACCTTTTAAGGTGTGTAACAAGTGAATACAAAAAAAATGACATGAACTCTGCCTTATACCACCTTCTTCCGCAATCATTTTGTTCCTAAAGCTGACCGCAGAAGCGGAGATCTTAATAATTTGACCGCACATCAATCACTTCAGTTTCTTTTTCGTAAGTTCGGCGCAGATGGCTTCACCAGCGGATTTTACAAGGATGCTATCACGAGACACCGTGACAAATTAAATATCAGTATACCCAAGAATTGTTTTCTGACTTTTAATTTTCAATCAACCACCAAAAAATGTCCCATTTAAAATACTGCTCAGGAGTCAGTGACCTTGCTCTTCCGGTTGGATCGGCTTATCTCTGATTTAAACTAATTGGTGTACTAATGGCCCTCTGTGACAAACTCTTTCAAATTAGTCTGATCCTTTACGTGCCTGTAATTGTTTTGCGAAAATGTAAGTCCTAAATATAGCAGATCTGTACTTATCTGCAATATGCAAAAGGTATCGATTGCATAACGTAGATTGGAGAAAACGTCCTAAAAATTAAATGTGCTATCGCAACTTGTACTGAAATCAGTGTGAAAACTCGTAGTTGACAAGCAATTATATGGACACCATGCCAACTCTCCATTATACAGATCTCATATCTGACCAATCGATTTTTTTTCTGAGAAACTTGGGGAAGTTTCTTTGCGTTAATCCTAGAAAATCCAATTCAGTCTCCAAGTAGGTCTTCTTGAAATTCCGTAATTACTTCTACAGTGAACAAAATGCCGGCTGTGCAAAGAGCCACTGAGTGAACCGCTGTTTTTCTCATCTTTATACACTGGGTTCACTGAATTCAGCATTATTCCAACCTTTTTCTTTCGTCACAGCTTTCAATATTCAGTGCAGGGACAGTTTGCAAGCCTGAGATCATCTGTAATTTTTCAGTCCGGCTGCGAAATTCGGCGAAGTGGTTATAACCCACTGAAATATGGAGGGCTTCTTTAAGGATGGAAAAACAATCCTCAGAACAAATATGTTTGCGTGACGCCGAACCCTGAAGAATGGGTACGACGATCCAACGGCAAAATGCTAGCGAACCCGAGTGATAAAATTTCTAAAATATCCAGTGGTTTCACAAATGTAACATTCATTACAGCCTGACATTTACATCTGATCGACCACGTGAGAAGGCAACAAATCTTGATTTTGCGTTTTGCTATAAGGGGAATTTAAGAACCCTCTACATCGGAATGGGAACGATTCTTACTAAACAAGCACATCAAAAATGCTAATTATCACTCTTGCTTTATTTTTTCATCGTCTTCTTACCATTATTCGTGCGGTTTTGTCTTAATTAGCAGGATTGTACATTTTACTGTTGCACAAATCAACCACCTCCTATGTGCTACGTGATAGTTTCACGCATTGGTATTCGTATCTCGCTATTTACAATTGTTCCATTATCCATAATCAATTTAATCTTTGTTGGCTACTTTATATATGGTCATTGTACTGCAGACATACTCGAACTGATGATGGATACAGAGTATCCGAAACTTGTCTCCAAAACTTAAGCGTTGAGTTGTTGTTGTCGTTTTGATGTTTAATTTATTTAGTATTGCTACGTAATCTCGTTAGTCTTTTGTATTAAATTGCTTAAATTTGTCTTTTTGCGGTTTTCATGATCATAATTTTGGTTGCACAGTAAACTGCTTTATGTACTGGTCAGCGGATTTACAACATTTTCAACAGGAAACGACGGAGGGATCGAACGAACCAAGTGAGACGCGTATATAATTCATTTTAACTGGCCACATAGTCACCCTCATAGGTTGTTCCCATACAGTCCATACACTCTCAACTGAACAATGCATCTCTAGACCGACAGACAATTTGGGAATTACTGAGCTATGAAGGTGCCTACTGTAGTGTATTAACATGAAATATATGCGTGATTTCCCAGTGCTCAGAGCTTTATTTCTAGCTGTTCAGCTTTTTCGTCCATGGAATGTCGGAAACTCCGTCGTTTTCAGTCTTTTATTTTCCTCTTGGCACGCAAATTCCGTTATCAACAAACCAGATTTGCGGTTTTACGCCCGCGTCTCAGCAATATCCTGAAAAGTTGCCTAGCCCATCCACATTTTCAAGTGAAAAATACACCATTGAGATCTCTTATCGTTCTCAGTGAACAATACGCCAATCGGCTGTTCATTAACGAAGTGTTTTGTCATGTTGGCACGTTCTAGAAACAAAAATCTGTTTACAAACGGATGTCTTCTTGGAAGCAAAACGATAAACAAACAGTTTGAATGACTTCGAGTCTGGTTTGCGTCTCTATTTGTCTTAATTTTAAGGATTTTGAGAAGATTATTTTATAAGTAGCTATAGAGGGAAGTCGTATTGTTTGAGCCACACTAAAGTGTTGTGGTCTAGCCGAGATAATAAAGGCAGACAGTGACCGATCTCTGATGAAGTTTGTATTCGTGCAAAAATCAAACGATTGGAGGGAAAATTTAGCTTTGCATACAAGACAGTCAAATTACAATCGAAAATGGTTGCAAGAGGCTAGAAGAGGCTAATGAGAGGGACACTTGATGTACTGGAGAAAGACCACAAATTAGCACAAATAAATAAGACTTAAAAGAAAGAATGTGTTTTGTATCTGGGCTGAGACTTGCTAAGAAAGCCCACCTCACTAAGAAAGCCCACTTTAAGCACACTTTCTAATCAGCAACAACGAAGAGCTAAGCTCTTGCTAAAAATTAAACAAAATAGATTAATTGTAAGTCAGATAGTACCATGTGCGCGATAACACGCTTAAGTCGCCCAAGTCATGTTCATCTTTGGCTTCGCTCCTCATTGGTTGAACTGTTAAGAAAGGTATTACGTGTTATGATTGGTTAAGGCAATTGTGCGTTAGACGCGTGTTCGCGTTCCGCACGCACTCGCACTTGTCTGTTGCTTGAAAGGCTGTTATCAAGGCTACTGGCCAAAGTAATTAGCGACCAAAATAACAAAGCCATGTTAACGACTAGTTGAATTATCGGAATAAGTCTTTAGTTGGATGAATTCGTCCATTCGGTGTACCCTTGTAAATCATTTTTTCTTCTTTATCCAGTTCCAGATCATAGAGACCATGACGCGTGCCAGGAGAGACTTCCTGCTGATAACCTTGCCATCAACAGACAATTTGATTATGGTAAGCCCAAATCCGCCACTTTGCTGTTTCAGACTCCCGCTTCAAAAACCACCATTTCCTACTTGTTAATCTAAATGAAGACGAGAACAACCAGAACTGAATTGAGAGTCAGGCTCGTGAGGCTAAAATAACTGGGGGAAGGGGCGAGCTCGGCAAATCGGCCAAGCGGGGCTACACCCGCCCCCCTTCTCCCCCCTCCCCCTTCCCCCCCTGCACATTCATCACACTTTAATCATAATTGCACGTTTTATTGTAAACACCCAACTTGGAACCGACCCTTAGAATTTAACATTAGAAGAATTAATTCGGCAACCCTTAGCCAATTGAAACTGAATCGCGAAGAAGTTGGAACGGAACGCTACCGTCACCGCTATGGTATCTTTTAGTTTTTTTGGTAAAATTGTTTTTGTTAATTTCCAAAATTTATAGGGTGGGAGGACGGGGGGGAGGGGGGAAGGGGCCTTAAGCCCCCCGCTGCCCCTCCCACTGCTACGGGTCTGGGAGTAACGTGTGTACTGCGACTTGTTTTCCTGAGGGTTCAGTTTATTACACCGCCTTTTTAAAAAGTGGCACAGTCAGTTCTGTTTTAAGTTTAACGATATGATTCTGGTAAAGTGACCAGAGCCTCTCTTAACACTTTATAGGTATGGTGTAGTATGATCAGACGATGATAGTCCCCTGGTCACATATTTAAAGTCGCCCACATGTTTTTAAAAGAGTCCCAAATGCTGACTTGCAAACTTTGCTGAACTAAGCACCTGCCAATCTCTCCTTTTTTGTAGCTTTATTTCAGCATCGCTCTTAAGGTGCTATCGCACTCCGTTTACTGACTGAACACCTGGAGCAGGCTCTTGTCGTACCTTTTTGCGATGCTGTTTACGCAGTTTTTAGCTTTCCAGACACATCGATGCGGAACTAACAAGGGTTCTTTTTTACTTACTCCCAAATGCTACTCAAATACTGCCGAACTTTTGAATTGGTGAATGTCCTTTATTTCAAATACAAGTGATAAGAGCCCCCACCTCTCCAGCGAGTAAAGAAAGATTGTGTTTTCTTTGGTATTTTTCAGTTATTAAGCTTAGAGTGACTTTGATTGAAAGATTGGAGAACAAAGGAATGACAATACGGGGAAAAGTTGGAAGGGTCTTCAAGCACAGCAATGTTACCATCAATAAAGGGCAGCGAGTAAAGATCTCGAGCGACATCAACTCCACTTGCCCGTCCCTCAAGTCTGGAAGGATTTTGCTGATTGGTGGATTCGAGGACACCGCGAGAGGACAACTGCTATTCTCGTCGACAAGTTTGATCGAGGCTTGGAGCGATGATAAAAAACAAATTCGAAAGTGGCAGCGACTGGCGAAAAAAGGAAAAAAGAAAGGACGAAAATCGTCAAGGTGAGTTGATTTCTCGACTTCAGAGTTAGCACAATGAAAACATTACCAGTGGCCGGAAAGTAACAAATTTAGACTTACAACCCTGTGCAAAATCGTTGCACAAGGTTGCATGGGTAACGAAGTAATACGGTAATGTGTATAGAAATAATATAATGGACGCCATGATGGATGTAATAGCTACATTGCAGCTCTACGTGGGGATAGTTGTTACATTCTGACCGTTTGTAGGAACAACTGCATGCCCAATCTATTCCAAGAAAAAAAAAAAACGTTTTAAAACTCCTTTGTGTTTTTTTTTTCAGGACGTCAAATTTGTAAAGTCAGACAAGAATAGTTGGACATGACAACAAGTGCAAATTAATGCGATTCTTGCAACAAGAGTAGAAACCGAATTTAAATAGATTCCTATTTAAGATTAGTCATTTACAGGTTTACGAGGCGCTGTTAACATCGCAGACTGCCTCACGTTATTTTAAGAGTTGTTTATACTTGTTTATTAACCTGTTATATTAATAAAACCAAAACCACTACAGGAATGCCTTCCTCAATTTTAGCAGTAGTGGTTGCCGCAGCAACGTTAAATTCGGTATAGCAGTGGTGTTTGCAGGTGCTTTCTAGTAGTTCATGTCTTTTTCACGCTCAATTATTAGTGGATGATTTGTCATTAACTTCAAAATTCAAATGAGAAACCAGCCATAAGCTGCACCAAACGTGAGCGTTCATCTGATTAAATTCACAAAAGGAGCAATTTACGGGCTGATTAAGCAAAACGGGACACTCAAAACTCAGTTTTGAATGTTCACAGGAAAGTACAGGACAGCAGCTTTCATTTGAACGGTTTGACTGAAAGCATTGCATAAACTTTAGCTTGGATTCTCGTCTGTTCCAGGCTCTCATAAAGCGGAGGCAAGCGAACGAGAACGAGCGCCGAATGAAGGAAATCGAGCGGAGACTGAGGGGAGCAGGCCGTCCCAGGCCTCACTCCTGTTTTTCTCGCTCTCTGTCGTTACTGTCACGCCCTGCTTACTAACTGAACGACTGGAACAGGCCTACTTTGTTTCTTACCCAAAATCAGTTGAATACTGCAAAGTTTTAACAGGCTATCTCTGATTTGAGCGCTGTGGAAATGAATAAAGATTTTCATCGTAAAAACATCGTACATTGATTAGTAGGTCTCAGCAGGAGCCCATGAGTATACGTAGGAGCCTCCATTTGCACTGTATCCTTGATTCAACCTTTGCGAGTATCATTTTAGTAGAATTACTTTTTTTTATTCTGATTTATTCTTTATTGACATTGTCATCGCTTTAATAATCAACATTGTTTCGAAAAAATACAGTAAGGATAATAACAAATGCTATGCCCAAACGTGAGGGCAATGAACCTATTTCCATTTCTTGCGGTCGAAATTCGGGTTAATGAATATTTTTTACACAAAGTGGTAAAGAGCTAACCGGAAAGACATCAAGTCACTTCTTGAAAAGAGGAAGTAACACCAATCATTTTGTAATGTTTTTTGCTGTCAGTGTGCCGAAGAAAACTTGAAAAACAGCGGCCTAACTTTCTAAATGTACGTGATCCGTTTCATTTCCTGTCATCTGCGACTGTGGAGAGTAGTTTCAGTAAAGCCCGTTATTTTGGTCATCAGTGAAAACAATGAACTCTTGTGGCTTGTTAAGGTCAAACTTAGCATGGCAATGTTTCAGTTTGACGTTACTAACACTAAAGCTCCCTTACTTCATTTCTTTGACTCACAAAATGTAACTGAACTGGAAAACATGCTGTGCATGCCACAAGGCTCCTGCTTTCACTAAGTACTCTCTCAACTATAAAATCAGTAAACATGATAACATAGGCATCATGCTCTTTAGCGCTCAATTGAACATAACGAAACCGTTACTGAAAATGGTATCACTTTTTCTAAAGATATTGCCACAACATACACTTGCACTAATCACCATGTCACTTTAAAAATAATTCGCCGGGTCTAATAAACTCGAGTGCCGAAACTGAATAAAAAAAATAATAAACAAATATTTCTTGAATGTAATTTATTAGCTACTTCACATCAAACGATGAATTATTTTCGCAGTTGCTGTTTATGTCAATATCGTTACTTCTATGAGAGCTCGGGGAACAAACATCGACGGGGAACAAACATCAAACACGAAAGAAAAATAAATTTGTGCAATTATGACGACGACCTGAAGCAGTTTAATCAGTTAGAATTAAATGATAAAGGGAATTTGTTCTACTTAGCTTGTTCAGAAACGAAACGGATTCAACTTAGTCCTTATTGTGCCTATACTCACCTGGCATTCTCTGTTCAAATAAACCGTGCTTTTAACTATTGATCACTGATTTCCGTTTCATTTTCCATTTGTAAACATTGAAATTGAGCTATATAGTTAATAATTCATGTGCGCAGTCAGAAATTTATGGAAATATATCCGACTTAATTCACCGCTTCCTGTAAAAGCGACCGATTGAAAGAACAAATCGTCAATATGTGTTCATGAAGAGTTGTTTACAAAACGGCAGAAGAAACTGCCAGGAGCCATTCGAAAAGAAAAATTCATCGCTTGGATGCCTTTGTGGGTGTGTTAATGGAAGGGTAAGATTTGAAGTAAACATACAAATTATTACAAAGTGAGCTATTTTGCCCTAAGTCCGCGGTTGCCATCGCACCAATCAGCGCACAAGGAATAAGTGATATTAGTTGTTTTACAATTTTTTACGACTTTTATCCGTTTGCGCAAGTCGCGGGATTAACTTAGAATATTTTTACGTATCGTCCGACGTTGAAAGACGATCATTCGCAATCATGACTTCGATTTGAAAATTGTCTTTTGAACGGTCCGGTTAGCAAACTGTTAAGTTCATATTTGCAATCCTTGAATTTTTCTTTACGTTCGAATGAGTTTATGATTTTGGAAAGGCGCAGCGATGGATTCTGGAAACGAGGGACATATTTCTCCTCCAGTCATTATTACTCCAGAAATCTCGAGTTATCCCACAAAATTTCGAGTCAAGAAAATTCAGTCTCGGACTTCTTTGGCCACGGATCGATTTTCTTGCGTTTCCTTTGTCACGTCGAGTTTTCGCAGCGATCACTCGGTATGGATACCAAGATGGCGAAGCCTACCCTGTGATCTTGAAGAAGAAATCTTTTACGACGATTGCCCAGAGTTTTTAAAAGCCTGGTCTCGGTATCGCATCACTAACATGGCTCGGCGATACAAAACAATGGATTATATACATATGGTTCTTGATGATAATAAAAGCAGAGAAACATATACAGAGCTGGACGGTTGCGGCGATTTATCTGCGTCAGTGGGTATTTCAGTGAGCAGAGACTTATTAACCTGTCCGGCAGATTATTCAGAAACTGGTTCGGGCATCGTGCCGCGAAGCGCTTCGGACGAAAATTTACCATATTGTGACCAAGGAAGCGATAAACAATGGAATTTGACTCAACTGAATTTGAGCCATGCCTTCCCCTCGTCGAGATCTTGCTCCAGCGAAAACCTGAACGCTGGCCAAAGAACTTTTAACAGAATTGAGAAATGGCTCAGAAGATGTAACAGTGGGACAACTTGAAATCTTTATTAAAGCAGTGCGGGCTTATAAAATGCAATGAACATTGGTAGAAACTACATGTTATGGTTTCAAAACATGCCACTGGCAAGCAGCTGTTCAGTTCTGTTTCATTCGCGGAAACTATTGTGCATCAAAATCCTATAGCATCTAACTTAACAATGCAGGCTGTTATTTTGCAAGTTTACCGACCGATTCGTCGGGCTATACGGCTTTGTAGCATGATCTTTTGGGTAGACATCACACGGTTCACAATTTTAATTCTGACGAACTCCGAGAATATTGACATGCCATGGACACATGGATAGTTTAATTTTCCTGACCATCAAGCCTTTTTGTATCTTTTTAAGTCTATATTATACCGGCGTACTGCAGTGGACTTGCCATTAGCGTAGAAAACCTATTTATCATGCGAATAGTAAAAAGAATCAAGGGGACGAAGGAGATCACAGCGAGTGCGTTATTTTAAAATTTTTCTTTCTTAAATTGCTAATGGTGTTTGCCTAAAAAATTTGCATTTGATTTCACGCCAGCATTGTTTAATTTCAGACCTTTTTGAACTGATTTCAAGCCGGTAAATATTGTCTTTTTCTTACAACACAACAGGAAGAAAAATATGTTAAAGGTCAGTTTTGAAGCTCGACTCGGATTAGTCGTGAAATATTGAACGGAATAAAGCGAATGAAGAAGAAAGAGTAATGTAAACACACCATATTATGAGTTTTAATATGTGATGCTTCACCAATATATTATTCTTCGCCACCGAGATAAATACGACCTGTTACTATACAGAAATTAAAGGGCCAAGATTTTTCCAGGGAAGAAAAAGTTAAGACAAATTTATCCCTATGTCCTTGATGTAAAATATGCTGAAATTATATTTGTTAGGACTGTGTTTTTCTAACTTCACCAATAATGAAAACAAGTTGAAGGTTTGAAGAATGGATCAGAGTCCAATAAGCACCGTTTTTCATCGTGATCTTAAAGACAACCCCGGTCCGTCATTTTGTTCATTTGGTAGCCACACGAAATATAGGTCATCTGAGACAAAAAAAAAAGATCAAAAACAGTGCGAAATGGTTTCAAGTACTAAAATAGTCGTTTCCAAGAATATGTGCCCATCATTTTCACGGCCATTGACGTAAAACCGACCTCTTGTTAGCGTCATCGGATGAAAATCCTTAACAACTATTGTAAATCATAAAAGTAGACGACACTTCATAGCTGAACGAAACACTATTTATTCCGAGTTTCCAATTGAGTTGGCTCTTTTGCCTAACATTTAGATGAAAAAAGTGCAGACACTTTAGAGTGTTAAACAGTTTTCCATTGAGGCTACTTATTACTGCCGTTTTTAAGTTAAATAACTTGACGGTTGTTGCAACAATTATTTCTGAAGCTTTTGGCCGTTGGTAACACGCGTAGTGTTTCTTTAAAAAAGATCGATTGAAGAACAATAAAATGGGAAAAAACAACATGCAGCCGATGACAGCAAGGCTCTTCCGTTTGCATAGGATAAGACTACAAAGCATTCAGTTAAAAAGTTAGCGAGAATTCACGTTTTCTTCAAGTCATACTTCTGTCGCCACGATCAGAGAATCATCAGAGCTGCCTTTATTTTACAAAGCAAATTGCCGGCGTCCGATCGATCTGTCCAGTTCTGCCGACTGATGACGGATCTGATCTGTTGACGTCAAGTTTATGACCCTATGGCCACATTGAGTACTTACGCCGTCCAAAATAAAATCTTTAATTTCAGACGGTTGCTAAATAGCTGGACTCTATTCAGCGCTTTTTCACCCTGAGGATAATCCAACTCGCTTAACTGAAGCTAACAACAAACACTTAGTAAAGTTAATGCGACAAAAGAATATCTTATATTGGCAACACACTATCCAATACTCCAAGAAACTAGAATTATATAACACTTTTAAGAACGAATATATGCCTTCCTAAATGGTAGGAAAGAATTGGTGAAACTACGAATAGGCAATCACTAACTAATGATTGAAACTGGTAGACCTCCCTTCTTGTGGATCGAATGAAGTTGAAGATGAAATACACTTTCTTTTTAGCTGTCCTAAATACTCAATTCTTAGGCCGACCACATTTTAGAGCAAAATAAAAATTACCTACCGAATATCACCCAATTATCCTCTATAGAAGCTACCAAGGAATTAATGAATTCTCCTGATTATTTTATTGATAATGAATTGACGAAGTTCATTCTATTTTGCTTAGATTCGCGTAATAATATATTAGCTAAATCAGACTGATGTATCATTAATTTGTATTTTCCCTCTTATTACATTATTATATTGTTCTTGTTAAGATACGTGCTTTTGCAATACTGTATGAAGTTATGGTCATGCAAATAAAGCAACTCTTGTTGTTACCCGGCCAGTGGTCAACTGAAAATACAGCTGTCCGCGCTGGACGAAGCTAAAGCACAAGATGAATGGAAAAAAACTCGGACACAGCCTTTATTTGGAGAGTGTTAGTCAGACAATAACACGATTGACACGAGCATTGAATATCACAAGGCAGAACTATGATAGATTGGCCTTTTTAACAAGGAAATAATTCCTTTCTGGAAATGAAAAATAGAAGAAAACGTTTCTGGAAAAATCGTTTATTCCAGTACCCGAAGGCACAATTAAGAGGCATTAGCAGAAAATTGTCTTTTGACGTACACTGAAAACGTCGATAAAAGCGAACAGTGTGTGCTCTACACGGAAGCTACCTATTCACAGTCACACTTCACCATGAATTCATTTTCTTGTCTGGTGATTTAAATGTCGAAATAAAAAGGACTCCAATAACAGTTGCCAATCGGCGGAGATGCTTTTAGCGAAGGTTCATACTGCTTAGAATACATGATTAATCATGATACATTATAAATCTATGGAGAGGTAATTGAAAAATTCACTGCAGGCAAGGAAAGGCAGCTGGAGTCTGATGATATGTTATAATCATGAAGTATGAATGACGATTTAATAATTTTATTTGTCGAAGTAATTTACAAGGGTCAGTTGCAGTTCTTTGGGCGTTTTGTTTGCTTTCAGCGATTTTTAAAGGATTTCAAATCATTAACATATTAGAAGTGATTCCCACGGAGACTTCACCAGATAGCGTTCGTCCCCAGGTTTCCCGATAGACACGAGTCAGTATTCATCCTGGTCGTACTCATCTGCTGACCGGAAAAGTTGTAAGTGCTGGGACACTTACCGTTTAATTTAAACGATCTATCCGGATGGAAATTTTAGGTGTAAATTTTCAATGTTGCAGCTTGTCCAAACGCAAAATGGATAAATTACAAAATGTACTAGTATCAGTTCGAAAGCTAAAAATCAACAGAAAAAGTGCATTGTAATAGATAAGCCCATAATTTCTGAAACGTTCCACATGGAATGGTATGTGCCATTTGATTTCACAACCAGATTTTCCGGGTTTTCCGTGTAAATCGTAAGAACCCCTGGTTGAAAGGATGATTTGATGATTTGCTTTCTTGAAAACGTGCACGCTATTCCGCCATGGAACTCTGAAGGAAATCTTGACATTGTTTATGGTCTTTAACGTTCTTTCCTCGTCGCGCTTTCGTCCTCGGCCGAGTTCACGTTTCAGTATATCCATACAAATATATGGCACTACTGAAAAGTACCGACTAAGCTTTCTATGGCTATACGCGACCGGTTTACCAACTTATGGGCTTAACACCAAAACTTAAAAGATCTTCACTGTAACCTTGTACACACTGATGTGACCAACACAATAGGAAGTGCTGCTCTGTTCAAGTCCATACTCGAAGGGAGTGGACGGTGCCTCCTATCGGTTGCCGATGATAAAGGGTTCGATTCTTATTTACCAGTTGAATAATTTTTGGGAGACAACAAAATTGTCGGGAGTAATGGTCCCGTATAAATGCCACAGAAAACTTAGCCGGTACTTTTCAGTAATGCTATATATTTATATGGATACAACGAAATGCAGACTCAGTGGACGAAAGCGTGAGAGAACTGAGATCGTTAAAAGGCTATGAACATTGTCAAGGTTTCCTTAGGTAATGGCGTGCACGTTTTTATGAAAGCAAATCATCAAATCATCCTTATAACCAGGGGTCCTTAACACTTTTTTCTGTTGTTATCAAGTTTTCGCAGTTCATCAAAAAGTGCGGGGCCCTTTTTCCAGATCCTCTGTTATGGAAATAGGAGACGACTGCACTTCAGGAAGATGGTAGATACGGAGACCAACTTCCTCAGACATCAATTAATATTATTTTATTTTAAAATGAATAGAGCGTTTTCACATGACGTCACGGAGGCCATTCAAAGGAACGGCGGCTATATTGGAGTACCAGGGTAATCTTATGGGAATTGAACTGTTTTTTCATGAAAGTACTTTCTTTTGTTTCATTATTAAAACAATATGGTCGCTGGTCACGTGAATGGGAGGGATGCTGTATAAAACAAGATGAAAAGTGCGCCTAATATGAATGTGTTTGTCATAGCGGCAGATAATCAATTAAGGCCATGTTTAGACCATGATATGGGACCAGACACTGATTTGAGGACTATAGACAAGTCAACCGCTCTGCCAACGCAATTCCGGTTATGTGACTTTTTATGTCAACTTAAAACAGGGACTTTGTCCCAAATCGATCAGTGCTCGTGACTTTACTCGGTAAACACAAAGCGCGTGCCAGTATTGAAAAGCGCTTTGACGGAGTAACGTCATTTTGTCAACATAAGCTTGCGCAAGATGATCGACAAGTCAGCCAGTCTTTCGTCGTGGTCAAATGGACAATTTAGCTGTCTGTCGGTCGGTCGGTCGTTCTGTCGAGAGAGAGAGAGCAATGCAAGTTTTGGTCGATATAAACTTCAGGTGTGGGAGTACAGTACAAAGAATTGGTGTTGACTCTGCGAAAAAAAAACTGTCAATTTGTTTGTTATGGTAAAAGAGCATTTATTCAACAATGTCTGAAATGATCACAGTTTGTGCTCAACTGCGTCACTCTCACTGAAACGATTTTATTAATTTACATTTAAGCGGGACATGCGGACGTCTCATTTCACTGATTTCGGAACAAACGAGATCCAAGTCGCCGTGCTCCTTATCACACTGAGGAAGTCTTTTTGTTTTCCCTCCCCCGCGGTCACTGACTTTGAAAGTTATAAAACAGCAACAGTGTGGAGAGTCGCGGAGAAGGCACTAAGTGGAAATCTGATGTTGCAGGTGAAAGCCACTTTCGAAAATCAACCATAGTTATTTAATTAAGCGAAAGAATTGTATACACTGTCTCCTGGCATGATGGAAACTGCGGGTTGTGCACTCAAGGATTCTCAAATTGTGCAGGACATACTGTACGCGACAGGGGCAGACAACTTTCAAAATCAGGGAAACGCAGCGATTGTGACTATGTTAACAATAGGTCCTCCATTGAGCACCACGCCTAAAACTGGAGAATCGCTGGTGGCATTTCGACGGCGAAGATTAAGAGTTGCGGACTGCTCACAGTGGTCGGAGAACGAAAATGTGAGAGCTCTACAATTGCAAGTTGACGTTAAAGAACATAGCAAAAATCATCATACCCATAAAATTTCTATTGACGATTTCCCAGTCAATGCCTCCACTGAAAGAAAAGAGTCACTGAAATGGTTAACTCCCTCTACTATTCATGCTGAACGAGAAAACTGTCAAATATATCACTCAAGTGAAGGTCTTGGAGGTGAACTGGTTAAGAGAAAACTGAAAAACGGCACTAGTAGTACAAATTTGTTCGACATTAGCAACGAAGGCTCTTTAACCGGCTTAAAAAGCTTGACGAAAAGGAAACAAGCAAAACCCGTGGAGGAGCCGGCAGCCATCCATCAAGCTTTTACTGAGACTCATGTTTGCGAAATTAGCAAGGAAAAGCAAGCGCCCAGCATAAGTTCCAGTATGGACAGCTTTACGTGGAGATTAGGAAGGAACGAAAGACTTTGCCGGGAAAATCTTGACATGATTGACAGCCTGTCGTATTATCCCTATAAAGATCCCGATAAGATGAAAAGAGCTATGATTAGCAACTGGTTAGAACGGTAGGCACCCTAGCCGGAGATGGCCAATGGAAACTTCTAGCTGGGCTTTCGAAGTTGAAGGGCGACCAAACCGCCATTGTGTATCGGTGACCTAAAATTAGGGATGGTGGAAGCTGATGAATTGTGGAATGGAACCAGGAGCACCGATCACGCATGACCGTGTTAAAATTCTCGAGACCTTGTAAATAAATATGAAAACTCCGGCTCACCTGACTAGTTGTGAGTTGAGGCCGGAGAAGTATACGTGGGTGGACTGGCATGTAGTAAAAGGAGCTAACACATCAGACAGTGATTGGACCGCCTCTCGACTCTTGAAGGGACACAGTCAGCTTTGAGACCGCACTAGCCTGGACATTAGTTTTGTCGCTTTGAAATACGTTTACCACAACCCGAAATCAAAAGTACGCGTCGTAGACATCGATAAAATCCGCTTCAATAGTGCTTTGTGGTTCATTTGATCTCCGATCTCTTACTCGAAGCCTGTTGCTGAATATTATTTTAGCCAGCTCGTTCTGCAAAGCAAAGTATCTGATTGAAATCACAGAGTGTTTCTCACCTCCGCTGATTCTCCGGTCCCTTTGACTTCGGACGTATCGCTTGTCATAGACGTTTCGCCTTCCCTAGACATGTTCATCCATTAATTAATTATTCGTGGTATTAAAGAAAATTAGTGCTCTGGTCTAAATTACGCTCTACAGTAACAATGTAAACTTGCATTTACTTTGATTCAAGAGGTTTGAAGATTTGTCGACTGGCTTTTGGATTCTCCCGCTGCTGTTATGATATGCAAATTAACTGGGAAATGGTATCTACTGCACATGCGCCTCAGCTGACTGTGTTCCTTTAACCCTTTCCCAATGTAACTTTCAGTATTACAAGTATTACAAATTTGAGACTGAACTACAGGGGCTCTTTCGTCAAACTGTAGTCCGCCCATTAAAAAGCTCTGTAACCAATAAAGCGATTGAGATAATTGTTCACTCAACAAAATGCAATACAATTCAGTTAAAGATTTTTGCTTTACAACTGACCAATGGTTCGTTTTGACTAGACTGAAATGTATACTAATTAAAAAAGATGTGAGAGGAGCTCCCCTTTCGATTCTTTCAAAAATTTCTGCCTAGAAGTTTTTGTACTTTGAAAGAGGCATCTCTAGATTCTAAATCTCGATATCTTAGCCTGTGAAAAGGCCCTCTGACGAGCTCTGTAAGCGGCTCTTTCGAGGGCGAAGACAGGGTTGATGGCATAGCCTTTACTCAAGGTGTCCGCCATCTTTGCGGACGTCAAGCTATTATATTGATGGCAAAAACTGTGGTCAGTCAGAGAGTAAACAAGGGGATGTGCGATTGATTCCCGTGTGATAGCGATAGGAAACTGACTGTTTCACTTATTCGTTTGGGTTTTCCGAAATTCGCTAAGACACTGACTTTTGCCCCAAAATATGCTTTCGGTGAGAATCAATACCCCCAGCAAACCATTGTTTTGATGAAAACCGCTGGTCAACAACCTGATTTTGGTCGTTGTCGTCTCAGGTTATGAAGAATAGAGACCTAAGTCGTCCCCAATCTCTCTCGGTTAACCTCAGCATTTCTCTCTGAATGAATGAGTGAATAAATGAATGAATGAATGAATACCTTTATTTAAGAGTCAAACTAAAATAGCAGTAAGAGAACCACCAATGGGCTGACATTATAAATTAAAGTCAGGGAGCAAGTCCATCGTCATAGCTGAGTTGAGCTCTTGGTTGAGGTGATTAATGACTGATATAGAATAGTTATTCAAAGTAGTCATTGAGTCGTGCAGTGGCGTATTTTTGACCAAACGTTTAACTTCTTTTTCCTAGGAATGATAGCGGAGCCCCTGATTGGTAAGAAAATATGGTAACCCATCGATCCGAGAAATTTTGATTATGACGTCACCGTACGATTGTACGTACGACCGCCCGTACGTCCAGTCCCTCATGTAAGCCACAGTCAAATGTGCCACTCCAGTTAAGCCTTTCGTTTGCAAGTGCGTATATATACACGCTTCCATATGTGGACTGTTTTTGGACAGATCATTTGCCCATACACATAGTTCTCAACCCGCGTTTTTGTGGCGGGAAATTCCATGGCCAAATTTCGAAGACAGTTTTAAAACAAAGTCAGTTTTGTCTATTCGTTGGCAGAGTATCAGTGACAAACACCGAGAGAACGAACAAGAAAGGGCACGAATAAACAGACCGAGTATCAGTGACAAACAGCGGGAGAAAGAGCACGAGTACACAGGCTGAATTGTATTGACGAGCAACGGGAGAAAGAACAACAAAAAGCTCGAGGAGAAGAGACGAAATTATAGTGAGTAACAACGAAAAAGAGAGCGTCTCTTGTCAAGCTGTCAAAACATCACCAAGTATCGCGGAGTTTCAGCTTTTCCTCGTGTTTGCCTGCAGAAGTTTGCATGCTTAAGCTTCCCTTAGTTGAGAGGTTTTCGAGAGAAAAGATCGTGTGGTTGTTGGCATGGTTTTAATCATGCGCTGTCTTCGGACGTTGCTGTGTGTTAAGCTGGACGGTTTTACCGCTAAAAAACCATTCTTGAAGCAGCTCCCTTGGTAGGGGTGAAAAGTAATAATAAGACTTACATTTGTGGGAAATGACGGCTTCTGCTTAAGGCTTGCCTAGATATATATATTATCAATATGTAGTTTTCACCGTGATGTAGCCCGTGAAACCTGCAAGCCTTTTCCGTCTGACCTTCGAGGACGGAAATGGTGTCTGCTCTCGCAGATTGATAATTATAAGACCTCCTTTTTAATCTGAAGAAATAACGTTTTCACTCACCACGTTAGTTGACTATGCTACGAACAGAAGGCTCGAATATGACATCGTTTGACAAGTGTTGTGATCATTCTGATTGGCCACTAAACGAGTAGGGGCCTGGGAATGAGTAAGTTTATCGATAAGAAAAAGTTGTGTCTGCCGCATGAAAGAGCATCTCAAAAACGGTCATCTTACCAACTTTGAGCTTGTCCTGTTGAATAGGCTTATGGAAAAAATGAAAAGTAGAGACTGCATATTCTTTACAATTGTGCTGCTTTGGGATTTAGTTCAGACTGCGGGATAGCAGATTTCCGCATTGTTTCATCACGAGTTTATTCGTTGACAGGCCCTTGGTCGTTTACTTAAAAATGGCCAGTTGCCAACCTCGTTCCCAGGGTCTCTCCTCTTCCCGTCCCTTGGATCAAAGAAAGTTGGATCAGTCTGAGCCATTTACTTATTTCTTTATTGTTTTACCGTATTTAAGAAGGTGAAGGATTAAAACATTTGAAAAGGCGATTCCGTAATAAAACTGAGAAGGAAAAACAATTTTTGTTTTCATATTTTGGCCTTTGGTGTATGCCCAAACAAAAACTTTTAAAGTTGTCCTTCGGTCAAAAAAATTAGCCTGATTGGTTTTCATGTAAAGAAGGGCTAGACCTCTCAAGTGCACTGGGCATTATACTGTGGGTCCTTGGCAAGGAGTTACCGCTGAATATTGGTCTATCGAGAAAGGTCGTCGCTCTTCTTTCGACGCTGAGGTTAAACAACTAGTGGAGAGATACACACCTTTACATACCGATAAGGCAATAAAAGGAGAATTTTATCATGATCAGCCGGAGGTCACTCAGGGCTAGAAAACGTTTAAGAATAGAATTCGCATCTTATCGTTTGAGTTAAAAGAGTGTCAGTATCAGTGATGTGCTAAGTGCCGTCCTCTGTTTTCATTTTTGCAGTTAAACCAACAAGTTCCTGAAGGCGGTCAATTTTTCCTGGAAAACGTTTAAGAATAGAATTCGCATATCGTTCGAGTTAAAAGAGTGTCAGTATATGATGTTCTAAGTGCCGTCCTCTGTTTTCGTTTTTGCAGTAACCAACAAGTTCCTTAAGGCGGTCAAATTTTCCAACAAAAAAGTCAAACTAACGTTTGCTGTTTGATCTAATTCTTGCGCTTAAAGTACAAGACAAGCAAAGACTTCAAAAAGTTTAATTTTGGTTGAAGGTGTTACGTGTTTCAGAATGACGAGTGATAAAGCGTGCATTAACTGTGCTGATTATAGACGTTTTGCAAAAGATGGAAGAGAGTCATAGAGATTTCGACGGGAGCTGCAGAAGGCAGTTAAGAATAACCGAGAAAAAATACTTAAATATTTCAGGTTCCACATTCGCCCTAGCCGTTATTCTCTTGCTCCCTCGGGACCGACTTTAACGGGGTTTTTTCTCGAACACTAGATCGGGCAGAGTTGCCAGCACAGGATGTTGATACGGCCAGGCGGGCCAACAAGTGACTTCCTTCCGGCCGGATATGCCCTCCTCACTGAGGGCTTTTAATTTACTGCAAAACGGATTGGGTCTTTTATCAAAATCGAACACTTTATTGTTAAACGCAATCTATGGAAAGTTGCTATTTTTTTCACTTCGAGACAGTTTGTTTGAAAAGAAAGGTCTGATTTCAATGAGCAATTAATCATGTTTTGACGACCGAGACGATATCTTTGCGGATTTACTTGTCAAGGTACCCCTGAAATAAATCAAAATCCTGTATCTTCTTACGTAATCTGGACAATCCTTTCGAGATTATTCTATCCCAACACTTCAAACAGTTCCGTAAGGAAAAACAAATTGTCGTTTCTGACAGGCAGTGAAACTCGGTTATTTCTATCAGAGATATAATAAATATACGCCTGTAAGTTGGTTGAAGTACAATCTGACAATACCTGGTTGCTCAAAACCCGCGGTTCCAATGATTTTAGTTCATTTTTTTTCCGCCTGTCTCAACGGTATTATAGACACTTAGATGGCTGTTATGTAATGCCGGTGGTCGGGTTTAAGGGTGCTTGAGCTTCGGGCGTCTGGACTCGCCTGAACTTCTTCTACTTCTTGGTGAAAATAGAACCTCTAATCTTATCATGACACTGGCGTTAGAAACTATTTCAAATTCCTTTAATTTGAGTTAGAGTCTACGTTTAGGCTTTTAGATCGACCAGACATGAGACGTATAGAACTGAGAATTTACAAGACGTGCGGTATTGCATGTTTGCCTTGATATCCGCGCCTGGATAATACCTTTGTGAGACAGGGCGTGTTTAAACATATTGATAACACGGCCTGCATCTTAGACTTTTTTTTGAGTACTTCGAAGAATCCATAGTGCAACTGCCGTTTTAAAATATACTGTCAGTTCACCGACAAAGAGGGAACAAGAGATTTATTTCAAGTGAACAAGTCACTCTAGGTCTGGAGACAGAAGCAGCTCGAAAAATGGATGGATCATCACTTGGCAGTGACGCATTTCGAGAAGACCCCACCGGTTGAAGATGCTCTCGCTTTTGAAAGGTCAAATTCTTGTGGTAGCAAAGCAATTTACCTCTCTTGAATCGAAAATTGAACTTTCAAAAGTTTGATCATTGTTATTGGTATCGATATCTAAGACAGCAACGTTGCTTAAGGAGGCTTAAGATGTTGGTATAGTCGCACGCTTCCTTGACATCATCTCCGAAGGTTATCCCGCTGAAGAACCACTGATTAGAATTCCAGCCAGCGCTAGAAACCTCGTTTTTTGCCACACTCGGACTACAGCCAAACGTCGATGGAAATTCTTGTTATAAATATGGAAGGAAGTACACAAAGAGGTAGATTTCATTAAATTATTTCTCGTAAGGAAAATAAACCAATATTGTTTTATAGAAATTCTTCCTAGACACAATGACAACACTTGAAAAAGGTACTCCTAACGTTTTCAATTTACAATTTATTTCCTTCCCGTACGCGTAGTCCGTGGCTACAGACAACAGCAAATAGTTTCGATGAACATAACACTGAAGTACTACGTCAGAAAATTGCAAAACGTTCAGTACGGTTGCAAATACATCTTTGGGCCAAAAACTGAGTGATCTTGCCCCTTTAAGAAGGAGATGACGATGATGGAGGTTGAACTTAAAAATGCTCTGACTTGGAATAACTGTATAGCACTCTGGCAGAGATAACTCCAAGCTCGTTATTTCATTCTTTTGACTCACAGTCAGATGTACATACAATAAAAAATAAAGCGTTGACAACTCGTGACACCGTCTCCAACCGTAGATAATTGAAAAATCAGTATCTCCTGAAATTACTGCTCAGCAGTATTGGTAGCAGTGCGATTTTAGACACTGGTTAAAAGTACTCAGAAAACTAAAGCTAGGATAGTGTTCAAGTTTAATCTACCTCACATGCTGCAATATAACCACTGAGCCTCTACGAAGCTCTTCATTCCCTCCGAGTGACAGCACCAACGAAAGTATTTAGTGATCATGCTTATTTGGTTCCCTTTGATTCTGACCACGCACACAACGTAATAAGAGTCATCCATGCAGTTGTACTTGAAAACACGTTATCAGGATATGATAACAGGAAAGTACTGGTTGGTAGCTCTAATTTGAATGGTCATACTTGAGTAAATTGCAGACAGATCTGAAGAACAACCTTGTGCGGCGTAAAAAACTGTACAAGGGGGCAGACCCGCTTAGCTATGTAGTTCCCACTTGAATGACCGCAATTATGTATTTCATCACTCAAACGTTATACCAGAATAAAGCAATGCTCAGTGATTTGCATTTGAATATTCGCCGCGCTAAAGATTTCAACTCACAGCACTGGCTCCGAAAGGCAGAACCAGCTGTACATATAAAATAGCTCAGGGAAAAAAAGTCAACATGGCCACCGGGATTTTCTTGGAGTGATGATGCCCTTGTTTACATGGGAAGCGTTAAATTAATTTGCACCATGCCACGAGATCAGAGGTTAGATTTAGTGCATCAGTACATCACAATCGGTACATTGGAATTCTAACCACCACTACCATCGAATCCATTAGAATTTTGGTTAGAAATTCCGCCTACATCAGTTAGCCCCCAAAAGAGTACACTCTCCTGAAATTGTAGCTTTCCGCTACGACTAATAAAAAATGGTCGGATTTTTCCTTTGTTCACCGCTGCCTCTGACGGTTTTTTCTGTACCTGAGCCAGTTTCTATTTTGTCTTTGCATATCTCAACGAGGGTAGATCGGACGAGTGAGCAACAATTTCCATGCCACTTAAAGAAAGCAAGCAAAGGTTACTGTACTGGCCAATGCTCTTATCTCTTATTTTCTAAACTGCAAATTATGCCGCGCTTTAAGAGTTACCGGTCGCAGTGTGTTAAAACTAACAGTTCGTCCTCGCATTTAGTACTCAGATAACTTCACGCCGTTTTGCACTAACAACACAGTGAAGTGACTGTTTCTTTTGTGTTTTATTCGTTCAACTGCAGATTGTTGTAATCCACGATATAACTTATTTTAATTAAGACACTCTTCGATGTAATATAATTATATAATACATAATCAGTCGTTTCAAGAACACATCACCGAGCCAGAATCAAACAATACGCCTTTGAGCTTTTTCCCACAATAAAAGTAAAATAAATATTGTCGACCACTCAGCAGTGCGAAATGTTATGAGAAATGACAATTCTGTACTCTCATGGGCGGAAACAAACAAATAAACGCCTACTTCCAAAAGTAAGCACAAGTAAATACAACACCGTGCGGAAAGCTGCCGCCTCTTCCCTTTGTCTATATGTACATACACGCTAAAATTTCAATGACAATAAAGATTGAACAGCTCACACACAACCCTTAATATTTGGGATGAACCTGGGGGATGAACACCTTGAAAACCGAAGTAGTTTAATTCCGTTGATCCTGAAACGGACCTTCTAACAAAAGAATGGCATTTCCGCGCTCAGCTACCCGAGCAGGATTGCCGCCGGTTTTCGAAACAATCTCTTCGCCTCAAAACCCTAATTCTAGTTAACTCTGATCACTTTCATCCACGAATGGAACACTTCAACAATTCAGAAGTGTGAGAGTGTTGGTTTGTTTAGTAAACTGCTTAAAGAATTTCTTCTTGCAAATTAGGTTAACGTTGAGCTGCTACTTGTTTCGCTTCAACAGTGTGTCTGTCTTTTGTTTGTCGCTGCTTTTTATATATAAATATGCTTCAAATATAATTTCCAGTGCTTTTGTGCAAGCAATGCTCAAGGTGATTCAAACTGTTGTAATCTGTATAATTTCATAACTTTTTTTTTTCTGCATTCGACATTGCCTATCTATTCTGTTTCATTTTGAGGGAGCTCATAGCTCATAAGCCAGGGGAGCCCAGTGGTTTCTTTATGAGCTTCCTCGCCATTTTATTTCAAATTCCATGATTTGTATCTTATATTTTATCTCTTATGAAATGGAAAATAAACTGAACTGAACTGAACTGAACTGAACTACTTTCGTTTTAAATAAAGGAACGCAAAAACGTCGGTAATCCACTGAACGTTTGCGCTCGCACAGAATCGCTGATGAACATGTAATACTCCCTTACAACAATTGCAACTCTCAAACTTCGGAATGCAGCTAATTTGGATGAGGTCTATTCTATTCACTGAGGTGATGACAAAGCCGTTAATAAAGGGTCTATTCTTCCCAATACCGTTGACATGACGGGTTGTATAAATACACTTAGTGAGAGAACGCGGGTGTACGTACCCTTATCAGTTGGCGGGAAAGGGGTCACATTCATGAGGCTCTCTTGTGGTAACACAGGGTAATGTGTACCCTTAGTCTTGCTTGAATTCAAAAGTCAATTTTTAGCAACTAATACCATGAGATTTATCTGAAAACGACGACAGCTCCACGAATACAGCTGGTCATGATAGAGAAACCGATATTTATAGATGCATTTCCTGAATAGTTCAGTCTTTGAAACCAGGTGGCCTTACGTAATTTTGGCTTTCTCACACTCTTTTAACCAGTGACGAATCATGGAGAATTTTTCCAAGTCCATTTGTTCCTCGTCCTCTCCAAAAACTCCGTTTTCGTCGTCCAACTCTTCTAAATTTTCATCAAACGGCGCCCGCGTTTCAGACTCGTCCAAGGTCCTTTCCTGTCTTATGACCGCAGATTTTGTGCGGCTTTGAAAAGTGGCATTATTCATGTCACTTAATCCGTTTGTGAGTGTATTATAATACGTTTTGATCACTGGTAGAGAATTCGTCTTTCGAAGAACCTTTCTATTCGCATGGTTTGGCGCCTCAAATGCCGTTTTTGCTCCAGATGAAAGTAGCAGTTGATTGTCACAATCAGATGGGTGGGACAAACCACCGTTGCAAACGCTGCCGGTAAATGCAATTTTTAACTCTCCGAGCGTCCTTTTCGATAAATCCTCTCCGTGACTCGGTTTTCCTAACGGCGGCAAAGACGTCGCCGATGGCACTTTGGGAAAAGGTTGTCCACCTTTTTGTTCCTCCAGGACTTCGAGGAAATGATCTGAAGGTCTTCTGAGGTGGAAACTTTGCGTGAAGGTTTCTTTAGTGTCACTAGTTGCCGGTGGAGTGAATGGCAGTGTAACACATCTTTCAGACAAACTTGGCTCATATTTTGATGCAGATATGCCCCTCGAAGAAGCCGAAAACAATCGCTCTCTTTTACCTTCGGTGTTCGTGATTTCCTTATCGTCATCGACGTGTTCAGTAGCGTGAGTTTCAAAGTTCAAAATCGCGGGAGGCGAGATCTTGCGCCGCAAAGGCAGTAAGCTTTTCTCTGCGTTGTGCATCGATGTTTCTCTCATTTTGACCCAATCATGGAGAACCGGGACGATTTCCTTGCGTTTAGGCAGTTTTCTGACCGGCCGGCAGGCTATATCACCTGATATCAAAAGAAAGATCACGCAGCTAGTGTTAGCTGTCACCCCTAAACTGAACCAAGACAATAAGTAACACAGGCTACGACCTCACTAAACCTAAATGCCACAGTGTGGCGTATGTATCAATTACCTCTCAAGTAAATTATCTTCATACATAAACAAACGTCCTGTCATGTATAGTTAAGTTATATAACTTTTAGTTCCGGTTCGTATAACATCGAGTTAAACCAAACTAGAGTACCAAACAAACTCACAATTTAAGATATTGCACCCTAGCAGACTCTTCAGCGGTGTCAAAGAAACGAAGTTACAAGGAAAAGAGATTTACGTGAAATTTAAATGGTATTAAAATCGCTTGCGTGATTTCATGCCGCTGGCCGAGTGACCCTTGATAAATCAAAAGTGGTCACAAAAATTCTTGCGTCGCAAACAAATTCTTCAACAGGTCGTTTGTTCTCAATAGCTTCAATGGGCAGGTTTCATCTGCCAGCAAATTTATTAACACGCTAATAATTTACACAATTCAATTAACCAAAGAACAAAGTAAATTCTGTTCTGAACGCTGTTAGTTTGGGATAACACTGGTTGAAGATTTGTTTATTGAAGAATTTGTAAGCCAATAAGACAATCATCTGATTAAATCAAGCAGCTGGCCTTGTGTATTTTAACGGCTTTAATTATCTTCCACCAAAGCACACCTATCGTGCGTTGAATTCCGGAAAAAAACATAACAAAGGGGGTTAATAAACTTTGCAGATAAATCAATTATAGGTTACCTGGGAAAAACTGATATAAACTGAACTGAAATAGCTACTCACCTTTCTAAGATGGCACTAATATAAGAAGCTATTGATTAGCAATAAATAGCCTAGACGACATTGTACGCCGACTCTTTTGTGGTGCAAAATATTTAATGATGGCGCGATGCAGTGATAGCAATTCTCTGAAAACATTTTTTTAAGTAAATACAATTAACAATTTCGAATTTTTAGCCAAGGGCAATCCACTCGAGATGTCACGTGACAAGGGCACGTGGTGCATGCATGCGTTCTCTTTCTAAAGTCCAATAGGAAAGTTTTTGCTCTAGTTTCACCTGATTTTGAACAGTAAAGTAAACACTATTTTGGCAGATAAATAGCTTTCACAACTGTTAAATGTAACCTCTGAAGTCGAGGTTTCGCGAAAATTCCATTAAGGACAATTTTGGCTTGCCAGGCCGGAAAAGTCCGAAACATCTCGTCTTTCGTTTAGCCGGCGAGTAAATGAATAAAAACCGTAGGGGGCGCGCGTGGATAACAACTCAGGCACGTTAAGTGTTTTTCACATTTCTTTTATCTGCCCATCAAACGGTCATTTGAAATTTATTTTGAATAAATGTATCAGACAAAAGAATATTATTCAAGATCAATTGTTCAAGTTATTTCATGCTCAAAATCCAAACTACGCGTGAACTACTCAAGGCCTAACAGGCAAATCAAAAGCTACCTTAACTGAAAGCCTTCACCGGAAATTTATCAGGAACTACTTTGAGTCGGGTCAAATGTGACTATTTTAGACGACCATATCGACATCAGACTGTCCGTCTTATGTGCAAATATTCAGTTTTAAGGTCGACCTATTCTTCAAACTAGCTCTAGAAGTCAGCGTTAGTTCAAATCGTTACCGCCGCTGACACAAAGTTAACAGAAGCATAAAATCAACTAAACATAACAGGGTGGAACAAAATGAAAGATGGTAGATATAGAATACATAGAGATTCCGTGTTAACTACAAATAAACAAGGATTGTTTTCTTCATTAGCATCATTTATATAACGGTGTAGAGGATGACGAAAACTCCGAGTAAGACAGTATGCGGAACAAAATAAAATTCCGCCAGAAATGACGGCATCGACCAACTTTATTCAACGCAGCAAATAACCTTTTTTATTTCACACGATTTCGGTACAGCTCGGCGCTAAAATCGGTAAAATTCCTGAATGTCATAGCTTCAGGCCCGGCCAGGGGTTTTGGGTATACGGTATCTTCGGCCTTTCTATTTCAGGTATATGGTATTTCTTATTTAGTTTTTCCTGAATTTTAGGTATTCGGTATTGGCCGTTCCGAAATTCAAAAGGGAACTGGGGCGAGTTTCAAATTTTGAAGTAATCGATAAATTGACACCATCACACCATCTCTGTTCAACCTAAAAGAATCAAACTTGGTCAAATGACCAATTTCAATGTTATCTTACATGTGATGGTGTCAATTTATCGATTACTTCAAAATTTGAAACTCGCCCCAGTTCCCTTTTGAATTTCGGAACGGCCAATATGATACAGAAATTTATAATTCATAATTTTAGGTATTAAGTATGACACATGTTACGATTTTAAGGTATATTGGTATCTTGTGGGGAAAATATAGGGTATATTGGTATCCCACTACCCCCCCTGGCCGGGCCTGTAGTTTGGATGGAATGGGGTAAAGATTACGCATATTAGAGGGAATGAACTAGTGAACTACTTTTGGACCCCTGTGTGCCGTTTTCCAGTTTTCTCTCTGTGGTATGCACTCCTTTTTTGGTTTGAATGGCACATCTTATGCTTGCGGTCACGTTGATGATTAAGGCTTGCACTCATTTCCATCTCTCAAACTGACATTTTGAGCCCACGGTGGAGTGAGCACCCATACCAAACCATGGTGTAACTGCCCAGCGGTATATCTTCGAAGTCAGTTTGAGAGATGGAAACGAGTGCCAGCCGATGATTAACAGCACAAACTGCTCAAGCTCATCATGGTACGGAAGGTCAGGGAAGATTGACAGTTGTTTAACACGAAGTTTTAATGGCCGCGGCGTCCTTTATTTCAAGCGTTTGGAACCAGCTTGCAGGGATTAACACCAGGCCCTAAACTACCGGATGTAGAACCAATGAAAGGATAATGTTTTATTAAAGGAAACGGAACGACAGAAAGAGAATTTGATATAATGACAAGTGTTAGCTCTCCAACACGCGCACCTCGGCGGGGCTTTAAGTGATCATAGTTGCCATGGCGATCGAAAATCAAACATGACCTGCTCAAGTGATTTCTGTCCTGAGGCAAACCTGAGCTCGACTGTTTGTTATTTTCCATATTGAATTAAAATCCGCCATTTTGCTTTGAAGTTTTGACAAATTCATAAAGAGGTTTAAACAAAGGCGACTGCTAAGGTAACAAGAACATCAAAAAGGAATAGGTCTAGCCGAACAAAAGCTATTCCTGTATGCGCGAACCGATACATTTTGTTGTATTTCTTCACCCTAGCAGCGTGAAGTTACGAAGTTCAAGATGTTTGACACTCGTTTTAGCAAACGAAACCGAACTTTTCATTCTCTCTCTAAACTTGAAAACCAGTCCTACTACTAAATCCTAAAATAGTTTGGCACAACTGTACCAAGCTGTTTTGAGCGGGACCATGGGCTCCTGGCGAGAACAAATAATCGCGAAGTCCTAGTTAAAAATAACATGGATTTATGTTCTTGGGCGATGAGGTTCCGTCTTGGGCGTTTGAGTTCGCTGTCAGTATTACCGAAACAAAACGCTGAATATGGACTGTCTTAATTATTGCCTCTGGGACATAATCTGGAGCTTTAGAAAACTGCGAACACCAAAAAACAAAAAATACAGGTTGACTCCGGTAGAGAATAAAACGGCGCTAACTATTTATCGAATTTTTTTTTTTTTTTATTCTTACAGGACACTGTTTATGTTCAGCTTAAAGAGAGACTACGTCGGTAAACTCTCTTCTAAAGGTTTGATTTTTTGGAATTTCATTCACAGATTTCCTAAAATTCATTGCAAGCAGGGCCGGCTTGAACAACCTTTCACAACATTGTAAACAAGAAACGGGAAAGTAATGCTTACATTAGTAGCGGGCACAGTTATAGATTTCAACCCCGGCTCAAAATCGAGAACAAGATGAACAAAACAACCTTCGTTAAAACATTTAACAATAAGAAGTTTGCATACCTCTCCCTACCCTGCCTATCATACATTCTTCTTCCCAAGTCGATTCTGAAATTTTCAGGCAAAACATCAGCACACAGTGAATAATGGAACACGCCTAATTATTGACTCTGGTTTTGTGGGTGACCGGTTTGGCGAATTGAGTGCTTTGTTAACTTCGCGTGGGTTACAACCAATACACTTTGTTTTGTTTCCTGACAAGTACCGTCTCTTCCGCATTCTCAGCCAAGAGGGAAAATAACACGAGATTCAAATTACCACTGCAAAGGCAAACTACAACATCCGTTCTGATTAGAACGATTCTGTTTATTTGATAATCACCATAGTACCTCAACTGTCTTAGTTATAAAGACTCCATTAGTAGTATATAAACAGAGATACAAGGAAACAACATTTACAGCAAACAAACCACAATAAAAGTTAATCTGCTGGAGGTACTCTGTGGAATTCGTTTACCTAATGTCTCGTACATGTGTGTTTAGTTTTTCACCCAGTGAAATCGCTGTTAATATAATGTGACGAATAATCTTCGAGATTATTTTTCAAAACAACAGGTGATTAAACTCCCAGACTACTTTGACTTTGTGTTCTTTAGGACATTTCTTACACTCTTCTTCGCGTGTAAAATTGCAGCTGCAAAATGTGACCGATTAGCGTGCAGTTTTCGGCGAAAGTGAATACTGTGAAGATATCGGAACATAAAAGGAAAGAAAAAATATTAACGCAAGAAATGTCGAGAAAAATGTCGTGTAACAAAAGTGATTTCCTACGGGGAAGGAGAAAAACGAGCTTAAACAGAGCTTGTTTAATTAAAAAGCAAACCACCATCTAGGATTTATTTATTTTATTTAGAACAGCTTTAAGCCACACTTAAGTTACTGTCAAGATCATAACCACGTGAAAACAAACTTGCTGACGCGGGACAAACCCGGGCCAAACACAGGCTTCCCAAGCTCAAAATTCGACTCTGCCTATGTGATGTACGGGACAGCTTGTGTATAAAGAGAATTGTATGGGAAAGTCAGTCATCGATCGTAAAAAAATTGTGTAAATAACTATTCAATTTGAAATAAAGTTTTCCTACCTCAAATGTGTCGCGTAATTTTGAGGTAGGAAAACTTTGTTTCAAATTAGATAGTTATTTACACAATTTTTACTACGATCGGCGACTTTCCCATACAATTCTGCAGAGTCGAACTTTGAGCTTGGGAAACCTGTGTGTGGAAACGCATTGCCTAGCACAAATAGTGGTTGATTCAATTAAGTTGTCGACTGAAAATAGTTCTCGAATACAACTTGCCTCGCCTGTGGAGGTCCTAATAATTAATCGAATCGGCCTCAGTGTAGAACAGCAGATCAATTAAGGTTCACTAAGAAAATTTGAGAGTCTTTGAGACGATATCCAGAAACAATACACAAGATGACGAGGGAAGTGAAGTGGTCATTTTAGAAACCAATTTTCCTACTATACATCCGGTTCGAAATTAGACGTCTTTTTCTCTTCCTTGTCTCTTTGAATTGATCTATCGAATTACGTATTTCCGTATTTCTTTATAAACACTTCATGATTTGCGGCATGGCCAAATAACGACACAAACCGGTCCAGACGCGGTCTACGATTGGAGAACAAAACAATAAATGATACAACACGAACAATACCCCTAGTCCTGATAACAAAAGAAGCTACAGGTCATAGGGACTAATGAAAATATAGGTCTGGAAGAGCTACAGAGTTACTACAAACAGGACGTGCGTTTCCTGGTTAATCTAGTGTTGTAGGGTGCGTTTCTTTGGGAGAATCTAAGATCGGATTTTTGATCTAAGATCATTGCAGATTCTTTACTACCACAGAAACAAAAAATCCAAAAGAAATTTTTGCCTTGACAACGCGCCCAGCGTGAGTATGTTGTTATGAAAATGTCGGCAAGCCAATATTTTTTGAGGTCTTGGTGGACGATTTACCGCAGAAACAGCTCGATCTAGGACCAGCAGCATTGAACGGATGGTAAATACGAAGAGTTCTGCAACTGAATTGAAGAAATCAAAAGATGCGTTGCATTATTTACCTCCCGTGAACTTGTGAAGCAACGAGTGTGGCGACGAATGTCTGCTATTTGCCAGAGTCGGCTATGCTGAAGGCACGTTTGCCACTCTCCCTTGGCCTTGGTGTCGATTTCCTTTTTATTTTTATTCTGAGACCAGTTGTGCGGTGAGTGTGTTTAGCCGTTGCTAATGATGTCGCTCAAAAATAATCTACAAGAACCAGCTAGAGCTGTTTGAGATAAAGTCAGCATCCTGTTTGGAGCACTTTATAATAAAGCTAAGCGATTTTTCAGATTTTTGTTATGTAATTAGTTGGAAGCTTGAAAGCGTTGGTAAGGCCTAGTTTAAAGTTGTAGTTGTACTTGGAAGAACGGACTAAACTTAGGACCCATAACGTTTTCAACAAGTTCTTTCTGTGATCAGCTTGCAGCTTACTCTATGAGAGAGGCCCTCGCAGGGTACTCAAACCTCAGATAGGCACTGAAATATTTTGGCAAGACCGTGAGCAGTTGCCTAAGATGACGATACAGGAGAGTCGGGACCAACATTGAGGGACCAACATACCCTCCATTAAAACCAAACGCGTACATCCAACATAAATTGCTTTAATATCCATCCTTGTCGGACTGTTGTTGTAACCCTAATCTTTAAAAAGGCATGACCCTGAAATTTTCGCATTTCCTTAGAAAGCAAAACAAACTAAAAGACAACAACTAAAAGACAAAAGAACAACGAGAAACAGCTCTGTACGCACGTGACTCGAAGATTTGGACTTCGTCCAAAGGATCTAAATTTGCGGTCTGAACCAGAGAACGAGTCTAGTTTCCAGCCCTCTCTCCCAGAAACTCAAAAAGTCACCGTGCATCTTCCCCCATCATGCGATGTAGTGCACTGTGATTTTACAAGACAATGGCTGAGAACTCTTTATAGAAAAACCCATCAAAGAAACAAATAAAAAAAGGTCAATGTACAATACTAAAAAGTTGATTAGTAATGAGATGAGTGATCGTTTTATGTGTTTGCAGAAGCTCCTGGTGCTTGATGTTTTTTGTGACAACTAACTGCGTGGAACTAAATAAATATACTGCCAGGTCCCTGGAGCCCCAAACCGAAGTCATTCAGCACTTACAGCTGTTATGCTACAATCAATAAAACATCCATTCACCTGTTTTGCAAAAAGCGGGCCGTAGAATTTGTTCAAGATAACGACTTTCCGTTTAACACTCCGTTCGAAGTTACCAGGCTGAGGTTCATAAGACTTGACTTCTTAAAGTCAGGTTAAATGATTATAGTCTGCATTGTCATCTTTAATGTTCAGAATGGATATATTGGCCCGATCGCCTTACGTAAGCCTTTGATTTGAGAAGGTTATGCTAGCAAGCTGTCCTAATATTTTTAATGAGAAAAACAACGGCCCAATGCATTAGGGGCATGTTGAGCTTGGTGCAGTTTAACTGACATGGATCCGGAACTCATCTGCCCTATTGTCCTACTTGAAGTGCACCCGCAGTGGAAACTGAAGTTGAAGCAACTAACTACAGACCTTCGAAACCACAATTGTACCTGACAGGTGACCTGACTGAACATGCAGTGGAGTTTGATGAGACCAAACCTTTTATCTCTTGTTCTTGTTGTTTTTTTTTTAGAGCATAGATAGTGAAATAAAACAAAAACCTGCTTTCAAAAGGAACCCATGAATAAAGCCGGAAAAAGAATCTAGTTGAGCAAAACGAGCGATTATTATCATATGGTGTATTTCGGCTTCTGAGTTTGATTAAAAGGCTGTATCGCTTTAGAAATACGTATTGCCATGTTTATCATGTATTTTTGTATGCAGAATTATACTCACCTAAACAGCACAATTTATAGGGCTGCTGGGTACAAGAAGTATGACAAATGGCGCCGGCCTCTTCCCAACAGTGGGAGGTTTCCCAGTCATATGTTCAACGTAAATGAAAAGGAATCAGCAAATATGCAAATAGTCAAAGCGGAACAATTTGTTTTGCCTTCGTCGTGCCTTGACAGCAGCTAATTTTGGATGACAACAAAGGCCCTCCGTCAAATTTTGATTCAGAAATTTAATTTAATTCATTATTATCATTGATTAATACTGGCCCACATTCGTGAGACCGGTTTCCTTACATGACAGATCTTAGCATTCCTTAACGGTCTCCTGAGTTCATCGTGGACTGAGAACTGAGAATCTTATCACGTCCCGGAGATGACTAGTAATGCTGCGCATACATCGAATGGAGCAGGGAAACAATTAAAATAACTTGGGTTAGAAAAACAAATGCACCCGCACCGAGCGGGTGAAAAGTGCAGAAACTATTACTCAACTAACTTCTTCACGACGTGACTCTATGGGGAGCTCGAGAGAACCACGCCATACATTGCTAAAAAAAGGTTCTTGCCCACAAGTCACTGACTTCTTTAGCTACCGTACCATATCCTAAGACTAAGAAAATTAAACTGCGTAACAACTGGTACAGCATTTCACTAATAAAAATTGACGCGAAACCTTAAACTTTTACAATATCTTGATTACCTTGACCATGCCATCAAAAAGAGTTTCCAAGGACGTGACCTCGCCGACATTTTTTCTTTCTTATTCAAGAGTTTAAAACCATGTAATTGGATGTTCTGACGATCATTTGCAAATGAATTAATTAACTCAAATAAGCTGAACAATTGACGTTGTTTAGCTATAACACGGCTTAATAGCTTCTCGTATTATATTACGTCTGACAAGGTCTTTGAAAAAATCCGCACTGTGTAAACTCCTCACGTATAACTATAATTTAACATCTTGGCGTGAAAAGTCTTGAAGTTACAAAATTTGCACCGACTGGGTCATTAATTTTGAGCAAATTGTCCTTAAAGGAAAAGCAAGAAGTAAACTTGATACCCACTCATTTGATCCTCAAATTCGTTAAACAATAATTGCGTGCTCTGCACTGACAGCTGTTGTTATGAATTTCTGAAGTATGAATAGAGTTGCCCTTTGGTCTGTATACTTTAAAATCGTTGTATTTTTATGTAAACATTTTTCTTTTGCAAAAGCTATAACCTTGAACTTTCCAATTTCCTACTGTGCTGCTTTATCATTTACACACGCCCCTGCAGGTCAATCGCCTTTCTCTTTTTTTGTTAACTTTGGTTTGCGGTACTTCTGCATGTAAACAATGCAGGTCATAAGGTTGATCGGATAAAGTTCCCTCAACTATGAAGTAACAACAAATCCTGAAAAAGCGCTGTGAGGATTGTTTTCTTTACAGATTTGTATGTCTTCTTCCCGAGAGGGGGAGAGGGGAGAGGGGGTACTTCCTTATATATGTATGTGCGGCGCCAAAGGGTATGGTTTTTTAGCCGTGTTGGTCTGAAATAGGGTATCAATTTTGACCATTTTTGATAGGGTATGGTTTCTGCGCTCTGGTCTTGAACTGACGGAGCATCATGCAATCTGCTTTATAGTGTGGAATGTGAAGCTCGAAACTTTGTACAGGTTTGTATCCTACCCAACAAAAGCGTATAAAGATTGCCTTTAACATTGGTCTGACGTAGCACTGATTATAAGGCAGGTCTGAAATAGGGTAGGGAAAATCACAGATTTTGGTCTGAAATAGGGTAAGGGTTTCAGGAAGCGTGCTGCACACCCCCACCCAATTTTTCTGGAAGTACACCCCGGGGTCTTTGTGCACTCACAATCCTCCAAGCACCTCATCGTGTGAAACTACACCCTTTTTTTTATAAGAACGTCTAATTTTGGAGCTGAGGCTCGACGTTCTTATTTTTTCCGCGATTTGAGCCTAAAAAGATTCTGAAGGTGTTCTTAAGTTACCTGGGTTACACACGATGTCGCGCCAACCAACTGTTGGTAAATTTAGCTTTACAACTGAAGCATTGAACATAGAGGTTCACAACGCGACATAGAGTCACCAGATTTTGCAGTGACGAACGCAGAAAACGTTAATGCGAGTAAAAAGAGAAGATCCAAATTATATTTTTTCTGATCTAGAAGGCAAGTCATACTAAAATGTCAATTCTTCGAAACTTCTCATCGATTCTCAGTTGATGGTAAACTTGTCTTTATTCAATAGAAACAAACTGGGAAACCGAAACATACCAAGACGTCTGAGCAGATCGCGTTGGCACTTACCGCGAATGCTCACAAGACATTTTTTTTAAGTATGTGATATCCTCATGGAAATTTGATAGGCCTTGGAAACCATTTTCAGTGATTCGAGTACCAACTTTAAGTTGATCAGTTCCTACTTAAGCAATTGTTTACAAAAGAGCCTCTTGTTTTCCTTTTGCGATAGATTTTGAACGTAACAGCTTTTCGGCGCTAGGAAGCAGAGCTGATTCCGGCGCAAATATTCCAGGATATCGAACAGTTGTCTACACGTTAAATGAGCGATTCTGTGGATTGTGTTCACTTGGCGGAATTAGTGCAGGTTAATCATCCTGGTGTCTTTAAAAGTGACAACAAAATGCACCTTTTCGGTTTTTAGATTCGATTGTTTGAAAAAAAACTAAGATTGATTTTTTTACTTTGCCAAAGAAATGAACAGAGTTCTCTGGGGTTTGATTGCGCAAGTTTCCTTTAGATTGAGAGATCAGGGTTTGATGTCTGATTTAAGTACTTCACTCAACAAAACAATCTCCGTCTCTCAGTGAACGAAACTAATGTTGATCAATTCTTAGAATAGATTAGAGTTTTGTGCATTTTATGTGTTCAAAATCTCTATGAAAAACTAGTTAATTTACAAGATAAATTATTCGACAACCTTTTATAATCCATGCAAAGAAAGGGCCTAATCGTCTATTTTCTGAGCAAAAAACGAAATTGATCAGTGTATGTCAGTTTCGGAACTTTTTACGTTCAAGTGCGCACGCATGACTCAGTCATATTGCACGCGCGTACGCTTTGACAGCATCCATAAGCTCAAACCGAGGCTTAGGGCCGGTACGCACTAGGCGAATTTTTGTTTATTTTGCAAAAGTATCCGTCATCAGTTCCGTTCTGCAAGTGCGAACGGCGTTTTTCGTCGAGTTTGGGTTTTGGTCGAGAGTCGAGGGTCGAGGGCAAAATGTCGAGGGTCGAGGGTAAGATGTCGAGGGTCCGAGAAAAATGTCGAAAGTCCATAAAAAACTAAAAATTGTAAATTGTAAAAAAAAAAACTGCTTTTGTATACTTTCACGCTTCATTTACACAGCTTCCACAAATGCACCCGCCACCGCAAATAAATAGATGCCGGCTGAGATAGGTCAAGGTTAACTTTGTGGAAAGCGTGACTAAGTAATTCGTCCATCGAAATATGGTTTTCTCTTAGGCGCCTACATCTCGCGGTTCCTGGGTTTCCATCCACCGTGAAGTCATAAGCAGAACTATACATCGACCAGAACTCGTCACACACTGCAAAACTCGAACTGAGGAACAGCAAATGATTTCGCAACCAGAGATGCGCTAATAGAGGGGCTTTTAGCAACGTCTGACAAAAGATTGACAAGAAAAACAAATGTTTGTTGTTTCAGTCTTTGTTTTTTTAATTTTTATCCATTGTATGTATCAAGATTTGATCGTTTTTCTTGTCAATCTTTTGTCAGACATTGCTAAGGGCCGATCCGCACTAGCGACAAGTCTGTTTTGATAAGGTGCAATGACTGACAGAATTTGTCAATCAAGTCACATCGCCAGTGCGGACGTAATTTCGCAACGCGACAAAATTTTGCTGCACCGAACAAACTTCAAACGTTCCGTCGGCCTGCCTCAGGGGCACGCCAATGTGCGACGAACGAAGTTAAAATAACAACTTTTGTTTTGATAAGAACTGAATGTCAAATAATGCGATGTAGTACGTAAAGCGCGTGAAGTATCAAACAATGGCGCACGGAAATTTTCCCTTCAACTTTGGAGGGGATTTTTACCCTTCCAGAAGCGGTTTTGAAGACCCAAATCAACGCCCGATGCAGCCACATTATCATTACTCATTAACTCCATCCCAAGTCCAGTATGGGCCCAATAACGTAGATTTTTGGGGGAGTTCGCAGAGTTCGTCGATGTCTGTCAGCGCTAGCGCTACTCCGAGCTCAGGTTCAAGCCAACAAACCAGCTCGTCGGAGTCACTGACCAATTTGGATGAAGCGGGCCGAAAGGTGTACGATAAATGGTCAAGGAATAAGAAAACACAAATGTCATTCAAAAACGCCTGTGTCTAGGATGCAAATGCGGATCAGAAATTGCCGCGACATTGTCGCGATCATTTTACTCGGCGCTACATTCTCGCGACAACAAACAAAATTGTCGCTAGTGCGGATCGCCCCTAAAAGCCTCTCCATTAGCGCGACAGGAACATATCTTTTCAATGTTATGTCATGTTTGGGAAACTTTTATTTCAGCTCAGGCCATGTCCACACTGATGCGTTTTTGTTTGAATGCGTTTTCGATAGGTGTAAAAACGCATCGATTGATCTACGTCCACACTGATACGGATGCCGTAGCGTTTTCAATACGATTCACTTTCAACAGCGTTTTCAAAAGGATCTGTTTTCGATGAAAACGCTCAGCGTTTTCGAGCATATCAGTGTGGACGGGAGGCCAAAACGCATACATATCAATCCGTTTTCAAACAAAAACGCATCAGTGTGGACATGGCCTCAGCATTGTAACTCACAAACGAAAATTGTTTTTTCAGAATTTTTTTTATTTTGTCGCATTCGGAGACATACAAATCTTGAAACATACGATGGATAAAAATTAAAAAAACAAAGACTGAAACAACAAACATTTGTTTTTCTTGTCAATCTTTTGTCAGACGTTGCTAAAAGCCCCTCTATTAGCGCATCTCTGGTTGCGAAATCATTTGCTGTTCCTCAGTTCGAGTTTTGCAGTGTGTGACGAGTTCTGGTCGATGTATAGTTCTGCTTATGACTTCACGGTGGATGGAAACCCAGGAACCGCGAGATGTAGGCGCCTAAGAGAAAACCATATTTCGATGGACGAATTACTTAGTCACGCTTTCCACAAAGTTAACCTTGACCTATCTCAGCCGGCATCTATTTATTTGCGGTGGCGGGTGCATTTGTGGAAGCTGTGTAAATGAAGCGTGAAAGTATACAAAAGCAGTTTTTTTTTTTTACAATTTACAATTTTTAGTTTTTTTATGGACTCTCGACATTTTTCTAGGACCCTCGACACCTTACCCTCGACCCTCGACATTTTACTCTCGACCCTCGACTCTCGACCAAAACCCAAACTCTTTTTCGTCCTACCCAAATTTTGTGAAGTCGTACCAAACTTCAAAAGCGCCGTCGTCCTGCCTCAGGGCAGGACAAATTTTTGTCAAGTGTCAAAACTGTCAGATTTTACAATTTGCAGGCGTTAAAATGGCTGAAAATGTCAAACAAGAAATTTGACCTCCCTTTTACTATACATTCAGCAGAAGCCCTCACTTGTGGTTATCAAATATTTTGGTGTTTTTAAGTGTGTGCGCGATTAGCAAATTCAAAATTTGGTGGAGACAAAATTTGTCGAGATTTTTGTTAGAACCAAAGAAATGTTTTCAACCTAATGCGTACCGGCCCTTAGTGAAGAGAAAAGGGCAGACTCAACATTACTGAATCATGTGACATAGCTAACGTAATCTCGAAAATTACCTCCACAAGATAATGGCCTTATTCAAAGAAAGATAGACATCTGAAAATTACAAGACAATTACATAAGAATTTTCCAAAGATTTTTTGAGTAACTTGATATGGGAATGCAAAACTATTGTACAAAATGATAGCATAAAAGTAGTCAGTGTTAATTCTGCCTGCTATTACGATGTTGAAACTCTATAGCGCGCCATAAAAACAAAACTGAACAGGTGTTATCAGATCTGAAAATGACCAATATCTGATAAACATAAAACTGTAAAATATCTAAATTGTTAACCTGAGATAAAACCGATCGATGCCGTCAGGATATGCGAGGAGTTTGGCCGGCAGAGGAGTGTTATCAAATTTCAAGTGGTCGACCAAAGTTCAGACTTAATCCACACAGAGCAGCATTTCTAAAGTGCTAAAGCATTTATAGCGTTTTTTGTTTTTGTTTGTAAATTGAATGTTTGTCTATGACTATGAGTTATTTGACTTTCATTAAATCACATCCACAACGTAGTGGACATATTTCTGTGGCATAAACTGAGACAATACTTAAAGACAGATCGAAGTGAAAACATTTCTACGTGAATTGAGGGAATTTAAGTTATTCCGAAGGTTTTCCGTCAACGCCTTCCGCATATATTTTTTTGTCAGATTATTGAACTGACCCCACAGGACGTTAGCTAAGTTTTACAAAAACATTTCGAAGTAGCTGAGATTTAATTTACCCTTAAAACCCTAAATATCAGCATGTTTATTCTCCATGCATTTGTTAACTTATCAATCACTTCCCTTTTTCCCTATAATGTTTGTTTGATTGAGCAGTGTTTCTACAAGAACATAACCATTGGTCACTCTTCGGAGTTTACTTACCCTTCATTGCAGTATCATGATTCTTGTGTTGTTCTTCAGACCCTCAGTCAAGTTCTAAGCCGGCTTCCATGACCTTTTATTGTTTAAATAGAAAAGTTAAGTCATAACATGCAATAAAAGCAAAACGATTTTCATCAATTTCAGCACGGCCAAAGACTGTTTGTTTCGTCTTGGACGCGGGGAAACTAGATCGCTTGACTGTTAGCGCTTGCCAGCTACCAAATAACAATCAGATGAGTCTGGTTGAAGGAATAAAATTGTGTTGAAAATGGAAAGAAAAAGGGAAAGAATTTGAATTTCAGCCTACCGAGCAATAGTCAGATTTCAACTGGATTTTGAGTGCAGGTAATCAAATTGAACTGCACAATAAAAAGAGTCTGCTCAACCAACTGAGACAGTACTACTACATCGATACACTATACCAACTAAGAATATTATTTAGTATGCTTTTACATGGATTAGTGGTTAACTATACTGTTAGCCCTAACAGCTTTTATTCACATAAAAGTTACAAATTACCTTGTATTGCATACGGAAGCAGCGACCCAGAAAAGTTCTACGAGCGGTGAAGAGGCCTGTTTCGTGAATAGCTACACGAAGAATTTGCAGACTGCATTTTAAAACAATTTTATATTTAACACACCAAGAATTTGACCTCACTTAAGTTATCAGGAAGTCGCGTGCAATTCACGTGCGATGGAGATACAAAGACAGTCAATTGGCAGTTGGAGTTAAAACTCCGGATGGGGTGGGGGTTGGGGAAAAGAAAAATGATTTGCACTATCCCTCTTCGTCATCTTTGCTGCTCAACCTTCTGGCTGCGAACAGTACATGAAAAAAGTATGCTTTCGCCCGCCAGTGAGGGATAGCTTTTCTACTGACCACTGCATTGAGCTTCTCAAAGCAATGAATATTTTTAATTTCCACTTGTTACTGAAATGTTTCTTAAGCAAACAGTAGAGCAAAAAAATAAAATACAAAAGATGCAATAATGAAATAAGACTATCCATTCTAGATCGTATAATTACGGTTTCGACCTCGAGCCGTTTGCCTCACTGAAATCAATAGCTCCAGAATTTTATCAGAAATCGAAACAAAAATGTGCTTCCACGATCGTTCAGTGCACTAGAGACTCTCTTGATAGGTTATGGAGAAGTGAAGGATAACTATAAACTATTGATTCCCAGTCTAACTGAGAGCCTGACAATGCCTTTTTACGACTCGACGTTTACAATTTGTGGTGGTCTTGGTAAATGATTTCTTCAAAGAGATCGCTTCTGTAGGGAAAGGTTGCATTGAGAAATGACGATAGGCAGATGAATACTTATTACTATATTTTTTTGAGAACTTTACTTGCTTGGACTCATGTCAGACGAAAGTTGTTTCTCTTCTAAAACAGACTTAAAGAACGTGGCTCGAACGAATACACCTTATTCCAAGATAGCCACTATTTTAATATTCAATTATTTAGTTTTTATTCCAATTAGCCTTCGTTGCCTCGTTCAAGGTCAAATATTCTTTTGAAATTTGCTCTTAAGAACGAGGCAACGAGGGCCAATTTGAATAAAAACAAGGATATTAGAATGAGAGCCATTTTGGAGTATAGTGAGGCCAGGATCTTTTCTTTCCAGGATAAAGAGGGACCTAGAAACGAATTTGCCTTGAGGCGTGATCTGTTCCTCACGCGCACATGCGGAGCTCGCTTGTAACAGTCACGCACCCAAACAAAAGAAACTGCCAGTAGTTTCATGCTGATTGACTTTCAGTCGCTCAATGGATTGGATGGGAGGCACGAAAATCTGACAAGGACGTGTGAAAATGCATGTTATCCCAGTTCCCTGTGAAAAATGATTGCCGGATCGTTTAGGAATTAAACTACTTAATCACAGTAATCGGCAACTTGAGGAGTAGTGTTTCACCTTTTGGATAAGAATTATCTATAAAAATTAAACGTTCAGCCAGGTGGGTTCCGTGATGGTAACCAATTAATGAAGAAAATGCCTGATGTGTTCAATAATATTTAAATGATTCCTGATAGTAAAATTTTCTTTGCCTGAAAATGACCTAGAAAGATCTTTTCGTCTTGGGTTCTTCAGTCTAATTTTACACAGGTCATGACATATGGTGAGATCTGATGATATGTACTACTCCTCATAACAACAGAGGCAATTATCCGTTTAATATTTCGCCTTCCGATCCGATCGACACGCAATTATTGTCAGTTACGTGATGTGTATTACTTCTATTTTATGCTATTTATATTCCACAATTAAAAATAGAAAAACAAGGCCACCGTGCTAGCTATCATAACTAAACACAAACCTTTCTCATAAACCGTCTCGAACAGCATCTTAATAATTCGTAATAACTGAAGTGCTACCGATTAACTCGCTTAAGTTTCAAAATAGACTTGTGAAATTGACTGTCAATAGTTCGTATATTCAGAAAAAGTAACATTAGAACAGGCATAGGTAAGCGAGGTTTCCAGTAGGCCAAATTAGCTCTGATTAGAACTTAAATGAATCAACTAAATCAGTTTGAAATTCTAGGGTTCTATCGCCAGCAATGACCCGAAGCATTACTCAGTTTAAGGGGAATTAGGCGTGTAACTGTAAAAACAAACTTTTTGAAGCGTATTCCCAGTTTACTTTTCATTAGTTTTCTTTGGTATAGTGCATTTTATCTAATTAACTTGGTGAGCAGTTTCAGAGAACGATGACCACTGTTTCGCGGGTAGGTGACTTTGGACATGGGTCAAGAAGTACTGTTAAGATGGCGGCCACACCATGCTCACTGAGAATACAACTGTATCAATCTTAATGTCCGAATGAGCATAATGCCTCACGCCCGGGGTTCCAAGACAAGTAACAAAGATAAAACGGTGATTCAAAGCTAAAATTAAACAGATTCTCTTAGAAATTCTTCAGAAAACAGATGACCCTCCTATTGAGGTTCCCCAAATACTTTTCAATACTAAAGCAAATGAAAACGTGATGAAATGTACTTAATTCATATATTAATTTCCAGTTTGCCTTTAACCTCTCAATCTTATCTTTTAGTTTTAGTTGTAGTATGTGTATATCTGTAACTCTACAGATGAGCCTCTGTATTGTTTTGCAATTCCTTTTTTTATAAACTTAATCAAACACTGTTCCTGCCTCGAATAGCATTTCGTGCTATTTGCAGAGCAAATGCTCTTGTATTTCTTTTGTTGTTTGTTGTTGTTTTGTATGGCTACGAGAATGTACTGATAACCAATGTACTTGTAAAACTTACAGTTGAAGGATGTCTTGACTTCATTCAGTACTTCAACTTGTGTTGGTCACCAAACGCCCTTTTATATTTCAGACGAGATCTTTTTAACCGCAGTGCGATAGAGTTGCACAACAGTACTAAATGGTGAAGAAACACCCTCAAAGTTAGTGGGTGGAATAACGGCCTTGGATGTGTGTTGAGCAATGGGAATAACGTAAATTCTGTTGTGGCGGAAACGGAAGTCATTATTGACGATTCTTTAGTGTTTTTGCCTAAAATTGAACACGAAGGACAACTGATGTAATAATCTTGATTTTGAGTGGAGGTTAAAAGTTCCTGTTTTTTGTGTTGAATTGGTCAAGAAAACTCAGTATTGTTCATAAAGAAGGGTTTTAGACTTCCGTGGTCAGGTACATGACTCAGGGGATGGGTACGTGACCAGAAAAATGAGCCTGTGAAGTGAGGATCGAGTCAGTTTAGTTCGTTGCAAATGACAAGGAAAAGACATTGACGTATGCACTCTAGACGACTGGACTCAGACCAGCAAGGTTCTCACCAAAGATTGGCTATGTGTATATACTGATGAATTAAGCTTTCATTTTAAATGTGTGATCCCTTGACTACGTGTAACTCCTAGCAACACAGTCTCGATTAATCGATTAAAAGACATTATTATTGGACCCATACCAACTTACCAAGTTCTTTCCAATGCAAGTAGCCATGTGTTTACATTGATAAAAGAGTTCAGATCTGCGGTGTGATCCCTTGACTACGTGTAAGTCTAGGCAACATAGTCTCGATTAGTCGTCAAGTTACTGGCATAGTTGACAATGGCCGCCGGACGGTCGTTGTTAATGCGTTCAAGTTACTGCAGTGAAAGCACCGCGTGTTTCGTCAGATCAGTTCACATCAAGGGCCGTCACAGTACAAAGCCAGTTCGTAATATTTTACTCACAAAATCTTCTAGTAAAACCACATTCTCAAGTGTACTAAGTCTACTAACTATAGAGTGGCAGTCCATAAGCACATTTTGACAGTTCCTGACTCACTGCGCATTTCATAATAACTTATACTATACTATACTATACTATACTGTACTTTTACTATAATTGTTGCAGTAAATAAGAAGTGAAACAAAATTCAGTGTTATCGATTAGTTAGTAGAAATAAGCACTTTAAAAGCAAAATTTGAAATGCTGAGTTTAAGGAAAATCTCACGAGCTCAACCGAATTGATCAAATAAGCCTAACGTTTTTCGAAATAGTTAAGTGGTCTGGCATAGCACCTTGAGTTCCTTCTCAATCCGGTACAGACAGCCATATTTGTTCTAATAAATAAATCCTTATGCCAAAGTCATTTCGATATAATTTCCCTGTATCCTGCATGCCAGATTACAGGTTTAAATCCGGCTAAACGTTTTGCAGCGATTCTCAAAGGTGTATGGTTCGATACAGTCGCCACGGCCACCGAAAACTCAATTGACTGTGGGCTTTAAGAGCAATCATGAATCCGCGAGATCTGATTTCGCTACTTTTGATCTTTCAAAATATCTCTTCGGCTTGGTAAGTTCCCAAGTTAGATTCGTCGTGTTTGCGTTCTTCAGAATGTTTCCAGTCTGTCCGCCACTCTGAATATATGAACGATTTCCGGCCACAGCCCGACTTTCTATAGGCCTCGTGATTTTAGCAGTTTAACTCTGAAAGAAACAAGCTTGCCTGGAAACTGAAAAATCAGTCTTTTTTAGATTTAGACGTTGGATGACAGAATTGCGAACGAATGCTAATGCTTCCATAGATTGTTAAGTAATTGAATACATTAAATATGCCGGGTGTCAGTGTAAAATTAGATATAGGAAACCTCAGCCCCAAAAGACTATGAACATGAAACTGTTACAGGAAAGGGTTTCACTTACAGTGTAAAATGTTAAAACAACCTAAGCTTGCGCATAGCGCTCGACCCAAAAACGCACAATTAGAACCATGCTCAGCGCACTACTTCATTTGTCCTTGGCAGACATAATTTTCGTGTTTCCTGAGAAAGCTGTCAATCATGAAGGCCACAAAAAGCCATCACTTACCGCGGTCCAGCATCAGTAAAAATCAAAAGAAAACGCGTGACATTGCAGTACAACACTTTGTATTTTCTTTATTCTTGCAACATTTCGCCGGTGATAACCAGCCGTATTATAGTTTTCACAACTAAAAAAGTAGTGCGTTAGAAATGCTTGCTATGTTTTGGGGATCCCGGCATATCACTATGAGGGTTCTTTTTTGCAATGAAAATAAATTGTCTTCATAAATATACCAATGAAAACGAGACCGTATCAATGAAAATTGTGAATGCATTGTTCTAAGATGACCTTTGGGCTTCTTTGGTAAAGGCTGACACGTATCACAGCTGAAAACGTGAAGACTGGCATATGCCGGAATGTTTCCCGAAGGATTCTCTATACAGTTTAATTTATGAATTTGGTAGTCAGTTGCTTGGAAAAAAACAAAGATTGCAAAAGACATTTTGCTGCATATTTCTTTTGGAAGATTCTAATTTCAAAAGAGGCGAGGTCCTATAATAGGGTATTGAAAAATTCGCCATGAATCCGTGTTTTCCACCAAATCGGAAAGACGTGGCCGGCAATGTTTCAGTTTGCCAAAGACAGTGCTGTTTGTCATCACTTTGTCCTATAAACTGGCGTCGTTTCAACGTTTAGACATGATTCTGTTTTAAGTTCGTGTTTCCAGAAACCGCACCACAAGTTTTGGAACTCTACAAAGACCCCCTCGTTTGGTATGCTGGTATCTTGCCAGTTCTACGGACGCTATTTTAGCTCAGTCTTGGGATTTCCTTTCAACTTTTTGAAATTCATCTTGAGTATTAGGAAATCCAAAGGACAAAGAAAGCAAAAACAAACCGGCTATTTTTTGTGTAAAAGTCAGTCAGTACCGATGGTCAGCAAACTCAGAGAGCGTAGTAGACGTTTACAACGTTTATTGCTCAAAATTGTACAATCCCTGCTGTAAGTTTTCAATTTTTTTTTTCACTCAATTGGAAATAAATCCAATGCTACAAATATTAAAATTCTCATGGAGTTTCACTCTCCGCCAATTTGGATAATCTCAATATTTTTTAAATCCTATAAAACTGACAATTTATACAACCCGTTTTTAAATTTACAGTCTTCGGACTGAATTCTAGTTTTGCGCAACTTCCAACGCAACGGACAGCGCGGAAGAAAATCTGTAAGCAGCAAACAAAAAATCTGACAGTATTTACAATTGTGAACTGAGATCTTCAAACAAATATATGGGAATGTTTACCTACGTACAGTATACGTATAGCTTTTTTTCCCCTTTGTCTCACCATTTAGCGCATTTGAGCAATAAAATCCTCTCCATTTCCAATAAATTACAACTGATTAAGCCCAAGTACAGTTTAGGAACTCATCTATCGAGACCGTATTTTAAAACAGTTACACAGAGTTTTGACTGTTTAAGTAGCGTTCTAGAATGACCGCTTTGGTCGAAAACAGATCATAGTCCAAGTTTTCTTGCAGAACATGCCTTCTGATCTTCGCCGAATGCTCGTCTCCAAGCTGCATTCTTGGGTGGAAATCACAGTCACTGCTTAGTGCACTTTCGGAGATTATCGGATGCGACAAAGTCTTTCTCAGGTGACAGTATTGGGGCAAACGAGAGTTTAATTTAGGGCTCCAAGTTTTACCACTTCCTTCAGCTGATTGTCTGTTGTTCAAGTTAGGAAGCTTAGATTGCTCATCAGAATACCTTCTTCTTTCAAGAGCTGATTTCATCAATTGTCCTCTCCTGCGATTGCAGGGTGACCCGCTAAGTTCAACAATTTCGGTTTTTCCCACTTCAGATGGGGAAAAAACCGGCGAAATAATCCTTGCCAGTGCGTTACAGTCCAGTGATCTCTCGGCCAACGATGGTAAATGCTGAGAAAACAGACTTGATCGTCTTAGTGAAGACGCTACATCTGAAAACTCCTCGCAATGTAAAGCACTCGGAGCCGGCGTTGCTGATCTTGGGTTCCTCATGTTTTGTTTCCTTGGAATGAATACTTCTGCACTCACTAGCGGAACACGCAAATTTGTGTTCACTCTGTGACGGCAGAGGTAAATGAGTGCTGTGTTATGTGGACTTCAGACTAAATTTACATCACAGGTCATGACACGGAGTGATCAGGCAAGGAACAATTACCGATGTGTGCCACTCGGATATGTCTTTGTTTCATTATAAGGGTCAATGGCAAACGGGTTGTTTAAACGTTTTAAGACAAAAAGACACACCTCAATTGTGTAATTCTTGCTACAATTGAGTGAACCTTTTATTTCAGAGAAGTACAAGTTCACGTTGTTGCACACATCATTGTTAAAGAAGGTCCGGTTTGCTCCCAAAAACGTGACTTGCCACCATGACATTTAATCGCCATAAACTTGCTTAGCCGGTGAAAGCTTATACGTTAAGGAAGTACCAACTCTGGTGAATTCGTCAGCTGCCTTAGATTATCTGAACAATGAACAATATCAATGAGGTGAGCGCGCATGAAGTTCTGCACGCAGTTTTTGACTTGCAGTTTCTGTGCGTGAGAATGTTAGTCACGACTGGATGGGTCAACCACGTTTTTGTCAATAAAAGCTTTGGTTTGTTTTGACAACCTAAGTTTTAAAATTGTTATCTTAATTGGTGCGATGGACACACAAGCTAATAATGAGATGATTCGTGTTTCAGGGAGGGCGGTTGCATTGTGTTCTCTCAGACGTGCTGATGCCTGCTTCAAACAAATTATATTTTCATTTTAAGGCACTGTATTTGAGACACGTACATAACCAACCCGCTTTTCGTGGGGTAAATTAACGATTTTTTATATATCGTGGCTCTCAGTCAGACGATACTGTTCAAGTCATTTTTTTTCTCTAGAGCGTAAAACCTGATGACCATTTGAATGCAACATCATTACATTTTCAGAGCACTTCAACTAAATGAATCACAGACAGCCTCCCAAACCGAATATCTACAAAGTCAATAATTTCGACACTTAAAGGTGAACACAAACCAACAAATAAGATGCGCATCTCTAACAGACCCTCAACTCACTGCAAACCACGACAGGAAAGGGTCACGATTTCATTTGTCATTCAGAAACGCAATTTTTTTACTCAGACGCCGTACTTTGGCAAAGCATTTTGCAGTCTCATAAACCACAAAGCTTTAGACAATTGTCTTGTTTGTTTTGCGTGGTCAGTCCGATAACAAAACGGCGAACCGCAGAGATGAAAGAAGGAAGACATTCAATAAACCAAAGCGAACTATATTACTGTTTGCGTTCCCTTGATGGGAGCAAAGCCTTTCCATTTTCTGCGACGATGCCTCTGGCTGCCGGTTAAGAAGCACATCGCCAGTAATCGCGGACATTTCGAGCCCGCTAACAACTACCAGCGGTATACTGTATAACGCAAAGGAATAAACGCTGAAACAAGTGGGAAAGACGCTGTTTCATACGATATATTGCACAATCTAAGCTCTGTAGATATTTTATTTGGTGCAAAGTAATTCTCGACAATGTCCGACATTTTTTTGGTTTAAATATTAGAGTGATAGCCTTTATAAATTAAGCTGTGTTCGATTTTCGTGCGTATTTACTTCCATTCAAACCAAATCTAGGGTTGCTGGGGCACTGTAACCCAGTTTATATCCCATGAAACACCAGTGTTGATCAACAAAGAAAATGGCGGCTCGAGCAGGGAAAGCTTCGAGTTTGTAGCTTTCTTTCATACATAAATATGGCGTCCGCTTGCTGTGCTACAGACGAAAAATGAGAAAGATAAGGACGTCCTTGGAAGTATTTTGCCGTGGGCAATTCATGCATTTTTCGGCAGAATTAGATCGTTTAAACATCGTAGAAGTTGTATCGAGTCGTGATCATTCACATTGTGAACGGGTTTGCTTGCCAGTGGACGAGTTTGTGGCATGACTTCGCTACGATTTTAAAGCAATGTATGGAGAATGGAGCATCAATGTGTGATGGATTGGTCGAGGCGTCGGGAAGTAAGTAATCATCTATCTAAGTAGCCGTTGATAAGTCAAATGCGAAGCTTGTACACTACTGAACATGTATCGAATCGTGATATGACGAACCGCAATTTAATTATTTATATATGTGAAAATAATTTCATATCTCCATACATTTCTTTACATGAGTTTGCCGCCATTCTGGCCTTATTGCGCAGGCGCCGCCGCCATCTTGTCCTAAATTTCTGGCAATGCACCTTACATGCAAGCGCATCCTTTTTTGGCTCTTCCTACGGGTGTTTCTTACCTTTCAACTAGAACAAGCTCTGCTCGCGGGGTGATACTGAAAGAAGTTCACGACGGCTAAAAAAAATACAGAAGTTTGTGGTGCTGCTTTGACTGCTTTATGTTTGTTGCCTGATGGTGCCTTTCATTTCATGTATTAAACGCTTGTTAATTTATTTTTGTGATACTTTTACACTTCCATTTTCCTGTAAGAGTCAGTGACATTCGGCTAGAATCAGTCGAGCTTGGAAGTTGTGGGTTTGACGAGGCATTTAAAAGCACTGAATTCAGTTTATCTCCGGGTATATGAGTAAGTAGCAATGATCAAGCACGCCGCGCCGACCCTGTCTCTTACCGAAGTTGGCGCCGTGGAGCAGAAGGAAGGTCGAAGTAGTTCGGAATTGATGTTCTCGAGCACGAGGTAAAAGAAAAGTTCTTAAAGTACTGAAAAATTGTTAATCCCGTACACTGATGCCAACCAGAATGCTGTTCCTTGTTGGGACGATGTCAGGTTGCGGACCTGTGACAAACGAAAAAGTACCGAACATCATGATTATTCCTGCTCTTTGCGTTTTGATTCCAGGAGGAGGGGAGTGCCTGGAAATTTTTGTTTGAGACCATGACGTCGGTCGGTACTCCGAATTCCGACACTAGTCTATACTTAGTCGCAAACATCCTTATGTCATCCATACCATTCACGTTCCGGACACGTCTATTTAATCCCACACCGTGAGATGATTTGATACAATGTTCTTCGGAAGGAAAACCGACTACCAGAGCCGATTTTCAACAGTTATCCCACGAACTTTATCACCCAGACAGAGGCGACATTTGCGCAATGTCGACAGTTCATTATCAATTTTGAATTTCGTCCACGCTAGTGAAAACCCAGCGACTCATTTGTCGCTGCCGTTGAGAGAGCATTTGAAGATTTTGCCACCCTTGGAATATCTGCAGACTCCATTTCGTACCTTATTTCTTGTATTTTGGAGAGAAGTATCTTGCAACCAAGCTGCTTCTTCGTCTGCATTTCTCGAGCTTCGAAAACGAGATCCTTCCGAGATCCTTTTCAGTAGTGAAAAAATTTGATTTGCATTCTCGCATCCGTTTATCCCGTGAGAATTGTGGGTGAAAAGCGTGCTTTTCATTGACTAAAAAAAGGCAGTATCCCCACCCGTATTATATCGACCGATATAAATTATCTCGCCTTAGCTTCGGCTCCACATTGTATATCAGATGCCGAATATGGTCGCGGTACATATATCCTACAACAAATACACCACAAGAGACTACAGTACTTGTACTTTTTTCCTTTCTAACTACTGTGCTTTTGGCAGGTAGGCCATTTGGAAAGATTTCCGCACAGCGCCCTATATCAATTATACATGCATCACTTTCTCACTTTCATACTTGTTTGGCCCTGTTCCAAAAACGAATGGAGTTTGAGTCACAAAGTGAAGGTGTTTTTCTAGCCCTTTCCATCCACTTGAGACACATTTACTAACTTCTTGACAGTTAACTGAAGCCAGATGTTTGCTTGCTACTTTTCAGCAATTGGCACTTCCTTGGCTCAACAAAGGGACTAGGAAAATGGAGTCTCAAATTTCATGTTACCAAATCGACTGGTTTCCAAGTTGCTTTCAAGTCTTTTGCATTGTACGAGAAGGTCTCTTTGCTTCTTATCGCCCCACGCGTTTTGTTATAACCCCAGCAGAAGTCGTCGGCTTTAGGGCGAATAACAGGGAGTTAGTTTCTATAGAAACTGTGCTGCTCTGTCGATAGGGGAGTAGTACACGAAAAATAGTTACTATAACAACTGAGTTGATAATGTAAATTGGCCACCTTAACGAAATTCGTTTCGAGCGTTGGCAAAATAATCAATTATGGGTTGTGTGTAGTTTATGAACTGTATATAAAAACACTGTTTGTAGCTGCTGGCTACTTTTATCAGTCCCACTCTTGCGGTCTACGTTATAAATTAGCCCACTGACTTGATTAATTGTCTGTGCAATTCACTGTAGGCACGGTTAGGAATTTCGGATGACCTTGGCTCAGACCTTTCTAAAATCAACTGAGTTGTACAGCTTGTCCCTCTTTGCATAATCTTTTTGCTAACTGTCTTCACTGTTGAGGTTCGCTGTTTGTTTGTGTGATCGCATAGGAACAAGGGATTCTAATGGGGCGATGTCTAGAATTTTCCTAAACCCAAACATGTCTACATTTAGTATTTAGCTGTAGAGTTCCAAGCTTGTAATTCACTTGTCGATGTACTGAGCAGTTGATGAACTTGGATGACGATGGTTTAGTTGTGACTTGCCAATGTGACACAGATCTATTGGGAAGAATAAAAGCCCGATTTTCATATCGGAACAAGCAGAGTCTCGGTACTAGCTTAGGGTGGTCTAAAATGGAGAGGCCATCCTGCAAGTTACGAGTTATGGCAGGTCACTCCAGCTGTCGTATTTAGCCGTGGGGGTAACTGTTCAAATTTTTCAAGAGAATTGTTTTGTCGTTATTAATAAATGAAACGAAAAAACTCAGCACTAAACCTAATAGTGAACTAACGACTTCATCTGTCCATGTCACTCTAACTTTTGGAGAAAATGTGGGCGGCAAAAAGGCATGGAAAGACAAGGGAAGATGTGAACTTGTGCCCCTTCGTGGACTGAATTATGAGACCATGCTCATAAATTCAAATGGATGATTTATAAGGCCCTGGCAAACGAGGACACATTGTTGCGGACACATTGTTGCCAACACAAATGTTTCCCAGTTTCCGCAGAATGGAAACACAATGTTCATTTTGTGTCCCTCGCGTTTGTGCACCCAAGAAACATCATGAGCAACAGTGTGTCCGCAACAATGCGTCTTCGTTTGCCAGGGCGTATAGACTGAAGAAGTTCCTATCAACATCCGGCCCCTAATTTGGGTCTGAAAGCTGCTCTAGGTAACAGCGGACGCCAAACATGTTCCGCGAACCTTACTGCGGGTAAATCAGAAATAGATGATTGAAAATATGTGAATTGTAATATGAAGGTTCTTCTTTATTGCTTGGGCAAGTATTTACACTGTTGCAGTAAATAGACAAATAAATAAGTTGGATGATGGAATAAATAAATAATTGATTAATTAATTATACTGGAAATAGAAGTAGATGCTATCTTTTATTTTTGACTGGCATCTTCTATGCTTTTGTACCATTAAAGAATTAAGGAGAGCTTTTTAATGTTTTCCATAACGTAACAGTGGTTATGAATATGCTGGAGTCAACAGAGCGCTTCAAGGCAGCACTGATTAGTACTGTTGGTAATTGACACTCTTTAAACGGAAAATGGTTATGCCATGTTGTGAGGCTGATTTCTCGAACATACTTCATGTTAAGGCACGATTTTGTCACTCTCATAGATCGCGCCCCTATTCATACTGAGACCCTCACCTGCAAACGAATCAAAACCATATTCCCGGTGCCAGTGGTTTTGAATTCCTTTTCCGTGGAGTCCAAAGGATTTTGCCAGTTGTGTATTTCAGTAGATTTGGATGCAGATCATTACACTGTATTGATATTGTATTTTATTATATGGCTAGTGTTTGTATAGGATATAACGCGCGCTCTGATTGGCTAAGCGAAGCGAAGCGCTAAGGCATTATTCTCCCGTAATGCCCACGGGCCGATTACGGATGATGCAAATTAGGAACAAAAACAACAAAAAGTCATCTAAAGACCACATTTCTTTTATTTACATTGAAAATTGGTGCCTCTAGAGCAAAAAACTGAAAACACCACCAGGAAAACTGTTAGTGAAACGTTTGACCTGAGTTTGGAAAAAATTAATAAATAGATTACCGTGAAGCGGCGACTCCTTGTGCTTGAACTAATTTGTTCCCTTTAGAACCGTTATGTTAGCCATATAATAAACAACTTAATAACCTCGACCGTTCGGTCGTTACGGGAAAATCTCAAACCTCGGCCTAGCTGTATTGACCTCGCTATCGCTCGGTCCATACGGCAAGGCCTCCGTTTGAGATTTTCCCGTAACGACCTCACTCTCGGTTATTAAGTAGTTAGTATTGATGTACTGATTTAGAATACGCTTTTCTCTTTTTTCAATGATCAATATCACACTAATAATTAAGGCAGTCCTCTTATCACAAAGAACGATCACTAACAAATATATATGCACCGTTGCCTTGTTAAAAAAAATTAAAATGAACAAGCCACCTTACTCTCTAAGCTTTTACCGTGAATTCATTTCTTTCCGAAACTCTACTAAGAGAACATTGAAATCTCTTTTTGTTCAACATATTACAACCCTTAAATATTTCGGACATTTTAGCCTTCCTTCCACCAGAAGAAGACGCATTATTATCAGAGTACTTAGACTACATATCAATCAGACTTAACACACAGCACTAATAACTTCTTCTTCACGATAGATCAATCCTGTTTATCAGTTTTCCCTAAGTGCATATGCATGCCAGTTTTCTATATTTAAAATACTTTAAATAACAAAAATACCTTATTTTTCGCAATCTTTAGTTTTCAATACAATTATATAGTCACTTCAGCTGCGTATTTCGGCCTCTTGTATATTTCGCGCCAAGGGTATTTTATTCACTTGTCACCTGACTTGCAATATGTTATGATACGAACTCCAATTGTGTGCTTCACGGTTCTTTATTCAAATTCCGTAATGAGAGTGAACAAAGTGATTTCTACATTATTTCCTGGCTGCAATTCACAATCCAACATCATCTCTCTTGTGCAGCTGAATCGATGGAGAAGTCCATGTTGTTTCTCTAATTCTTTGCCTGGGTATTTCACTGTCCGATAAGCTGGTATTTCTCGAACAAGCCAAGTGCGAGCTTCGACGAGACCTCTCAGCGCACGACACTGCAGGCAAGTAGAGGTTGCCGTGTATCTCTTGTTTTGTCTCTGCAGTTAGATCAGAGTGCGAGCGACAGCGACGGTCAAGCGATAAACCTGTGGGAAGCCCCAAGTAAATAGTTTGGCCAGCTGTCAACGGACGATCTCGATGCGGTAAGGTTGGAAGATGGTGACTGCTGGTCAGATGGCTGTGACACCTTGAGGCGTTATGGTCACCTCTTTTACAAGCCTCAGCAGAGTTGATCAGTTCTCGAAGCTTTTTGTTTCTCCTCATCATGAGCAACTGTTCCGAGTCCCAAGCTCTCACAGCAACGTTCTCATCCCTATTAAATTTGTGACGTTTCAACTCCAACAAGCGATCTTGAAATGAGTTCTCTTTGGAGATGTTATTCCAGAGTTCTTGCTCTAAGTATTTGACTCTTGCTCTCCGTTTAACTTCGCTCATTTTCAAATTCTGTGATTCGGCGTTTTCCGTCGCGAAATATTTATACCACCTTCACTTGATGACATTCGTTCGTGATTTTAAACCTTTCAGCCTGTAGCGCAATCGATATTTGCAATAATTTGTTCAAGGTGAGCGCATTCAGCTGTAAAACCCGATAACGTCAAACTTCTGACGTCATAAAAAGGCTTTGGTCATCCAACCGTGTCGCAAAGAGCATGCAATAGGTACTAAGTAAACTAGATTATATCTGTAATTCCTTTAAAAAAAATTGTTTCAAAGCCCGCAAAGAAGCATTCCTGAACTGAGAAAATTTACTTAGCAAAACCTTCATTTGTTTCAGCTTTGTTTATGTTTGTTATTAAGAGTTTAACGTCGCATTTGAATTTATCTGCTAACAAGACTTAAAATTCGCATCTATTTGTAACAGCATGTTAAGATATTTTAGTTAATAAAAAGAGTGCATTAGCAGTACATTAGCAGACAGTATAAGAACATTTTTGTGGTATTTTCTTTGGCTCTGGGAATACAGCGACCGTTAAAATATTTTAATCTTTAAAAACAGTAAGATCTTTAGAAAACGTTTCCGAGGGACAGTATGCCAAGCGAGCCTTTGTTTTTTGTTTTTGTTTTTTTTTTTTTGTGGTTTAGTCAGTATGGATTCATAATTCACATTTGTATATATGAGGCAAGAATGCTGAAAGCTGTCATGCAGACACGACCCGAGGAAATTGTCTAAGCAGCAGAGTCAGTTACACGCAGATGAACGTATCGACCTTTAGAATAGCCGGCTTTCCAAAGAATACATCGGCAACAGTTTTGTTTAGTTTTAATGCAAAACTTTTCCAGAACTCATAAGTTTTATACTCACAGTCAGTCAGCAGGATCGACTAACACGATTTCTACTTTTTTTTTTCTGTTGCAAAGTTAATCCTATACCAGCCAGTTTTTTTTACTTCTTATAGTTTTAAATCAATCTCACCGAAATAATAGTATTCTCAATTTTAAAAAGCTTCGAACAAAACCAGTTTGATTTGTAATACTATAAGACAGGCTCAAACCTTGAGCCTAGGCCAGTTTTAAGATAAGGCGGACGATGCATGCCACAGAAGGCCAAAGGTTGACTGGGAACTCTATGAAAACGTACTTCCTGCTACCATTGTTCTACTATCTTTGAGGATTCAGTTATCTGGAAAAAAGACATCCTTTAATTTACTGCCATGTGTACGGTGCAGGTCATTGCTACTACGGCGGGACATGTCTTGTGAAATCAAAGACGTCATCAAAGCCCACTCCAGGGCATAAAGACCCAGTTTCCGGTTTTCAAGGAAACTCTATCACAATCCTCTGAACGTCCTTCACAAAATTGTTTCATGCAGGGCTCACCTTCAAGTATTCTTTCTTCAATGACATTTTGCACGCTTGGTCAGATTCTGAAAAGCGCGACGCAATGACGTCAAAACCCCTTTTTACAGTGTCAGTCGTGGAGACAAAATCAGAAATAGCTCTCTGACTGTTCTCAAGGTTACAGATCACGGCCGGTCGCTTGGTGTTTTGAATGAGTTACAGTTTTAGTCTACTGGACTGTTGATGCACACAAACCTAAACGAATATTTCATTTCCGAAGGTAACGCGAATGCAAACGATTCCAGTTCATGCACGGCTGAATACGAACGTTATGTTTACGGTTTTCTGAGTAGGCAGGGTTTAAGAATAATTCCGAAAAGTGGCAGATGACCTCTTTGAGAAGCCAACTTCAACTCGTTGACATGATTGTGCTTTTCAACAAAGGAATCCTAACGGATCGGCGGTCTACGTTGGCGTACATAAAGGTGCATCTGGGAGCGACACTTGAATGTTCTCGTTGATTACCCCTATTTTTATAAACAAAACCGACAAGTAACTCCGTCAGTAATCGTTGGTTTGCATAAATTTCTTACTGAAGACAAACTTAAGAGCGTTTGTGGGTACTGATTTGAGCAACTTCTAGAAGCTTCTAGAAATCAAGACAACGGCGCTATTAGTTTTGAAGCTAACTCCCATGGGAAATATATAGATTATTAATTGCTGTTATCAATCATTATGAAACTAAGGCTGCAGGTTGCGGTTGAAAAGTCGATAAGTAAGATGAAATCGTGAATGGTTTGATTTCATCGGGAAGAAAAAATGGTTACCTGTCGGATTGATTGTCATTAAAGAAAGTGCAAAAAAAAAACAACAGTGAAATGTTATATTTTTGTTTCCTCTTCCTGATATTCCAATCGTTAGAGAGCAGCAACTGAACATTTTAATTCCAAGTCCTACTATATTTCAGTTTAATTTATTTTCACTGAAAAGCGCTGCACCTAATGAGGTCAAGTGTGTGCGTGACTACTCACGCACCGCGCGAAATAGCGTGACGTCACATAATGAGGTCCGTAACTACGTCATAAGAGCCACTGAGTGCATTGAGTCCCACCCTTTCGACCACCTATTTCGTCAATGCCTTGTAAGCATAACAGTGGTGCTGTTTGATTCATGGAGTTTTGGTTTGGTTTGGAAAGGGAGGAGGCTGACGGACGAAGCACAAACTGCAATTTCTCCTGAAGGTCGGTGTCCCATTCCCTCTACGTTAGAAACAGATTACTTTCGCGCTCCCTATATCAGGGTCAAAATCGGACCAAATTTAATTTACTGATCGTGATATTTCGAGAAAGGCTTTAGAGGAACGTTTTCTGTATAGGCGCTAAGGGAATGATAGCAGATGGCAGTAGTTGGGCTCGTGTGTGAACATACCATGCTACTATCATGTTCATCTTACATTTTATACGGCTTTAATATTATTGATCAGTGAGCATAATTTTGTCAACTTAGTTTCAACAACTGCTTAATTTAAGAGAGTGGTTCTTCTGCCTACTTTCATTACTACTGCTTTAAGGCGCCGCGAGTATCTTAAATACAAGAGGTACCGGAAACAGTTCAAGCGATTTGGAATGAAGTGAGCATTTACGACTGACTGAAAACGAAGAAGTCTCTTTCGAGAGCTTTACAACGAATACAAAAAAAAAGCGAACGATTAAAACCATGCCAGGGTGTGAGGTACTGAATTTACTCGGCCTTCTGCTAAATACATGTTCAGTATTCCTTTCCCAAAGGGCTTCCTTACACCAGTTTTTTTATGGTCTGGGTACTGACAAGCTACAGCTGGGTCAAAAAGCTCCCATGTATTCCTACCCGGGTTAGTGTTTTCTCAGGGCTCTTGAAAATTCCTAAGTTACAATACTGTTACATTAGATCAAGTTGTGCTTTTTTATATAAATACATTAAGCTAACTAAAATGGTGACACTCTGTGTCTGAAAATTATACCTATAGCATTATCAATGTTGATTCAGTCTCTATAAACAATTCTCAACAGTTCCTGCTGTTTTGAATACAATATAATACATAGTAAGGGTGCGTTACTTCGAGAAAATCCAAATCCAGGTTTTTAGATCCGAAAACGTATTTTGCGTTTCTTTACTGAAATCCAAAAATGGATCATGAATCTGAAGAATCCACACTTCGAGTGAACTCATTAGATACAATCTAAATCCGGATTTTTAGGATTCATGATCCATGCGTTTCTTTAGGGAACGGATCCGTTTGGCAAGCTTTTGTCTCGTGAAAAGTCTACCAAACGTGGCGAACGATCAAGGTTGGTTTTCAATGTCACTTTGAACGTAGAATTGATCTCAAAGTTCAAAGAAAATCATGATTAATTAGGAGATATTTCGAAGCTACATAAATTTCGCCAATGCAAGACGGATTTCAAACGCAATTAGCAGACATTCGTCGCCACACTATTCACGGCAGGTAGATAATGCAACGGTTCTTTTCATTCCTTTAATTTGCAGAACTCATAGTGTTTACTATCCGTTCAATGCTGCTGCTTCATCTTCTGGTCCTAGAAGGAGCTATTACTGCGGTAAATCGTCCACGAGGAATTCTTCAAAAAATAAATATTGGCTTGCCGCCATTTTTAAAACATCCGCCAACTCACGCTGGGCGCGTTGTCAAGACAAAAATCTCTTCTTGGATTTTTCGTTTCTTTGGTAGTAAAGAATCCGCATGACCTTGGATCAAAAATCAGATCTTGGATTCTCCCAAAGAAACGCACCCTAAAACGATGCCATTTAAGACAAAACTTGTTGGATTGTGCAACTACTACAAATCTATACCGGGGAATTGTGGTAACGTAAGTGTTTGATTTTAAGAAAGGGTGCATTTCACTGGAAACTGAATTGAGTCCAAAGTTTATGAACTAATAGTAAGTTATTGGTACGGGATACAGTTTCGTAGATTGAACCCCACAATTAAAATCGGTGTTGATGGCATTCACCCGCGATGGTGCCAACGGTGCTTGAGAATAAAATGGATCCAAGCTTATTTGACCGCAGCTCCCTCCCCCATGTTCCACGTACCACACAGGCACAGTGTAGACATAACTTGGAGTATTCATCAGCTTTGTTGGTTGAAGAGGACCCTGTGGTTGAAACTGTGCGGTATTGAGAACAAGACCATTTGGTGGAGTTGACACAGGGCCTCCATGCGGAACATAGGTCACCAGATTGGCTGTATTGCAGGGTGAAGATGACCACTGATGGATGTTTCTTTGGTAATAGTTCATGGAGTTCGTTAGTTGTAGACTGGGAGTGAAGTTTTGAATGTCGCTAACAGTCACAGGCGCCAGACCAACTGATGGCATGATCATTGCTTGGGACGACGTCGTGTGAATTGGATGGACTGGATCGTAGGAGGCATTTCCGTGGAAACTTGAAGAACTGTTCTTTTCCTCGGCGACATACCATTCTGTTCCACTCGCCATAGTAAAACTCTGTTCAGAGCTAGTCGGAGAAGACGGCACACTGGAACATCTTGTGCCAGTGCCTGTGCCATCTTGTTGAGGTGCCTCTTTTGGGGCCTTCGGCTTCGCCCCAATGTATGCAAGGTCCACATTGGCTCGTCGTCCATCAATTATCGGCCTCTTGTTCACACAGGCTCTCTCCGCTCCTTCTTTTGTAGCCATGGTGACCTGGGAAAAGTGTAAACAGAAACCCATGTCAACGGTTGTATGGATTTTTCGAACGATGCTGGTGCATCCGGCCGTTTCTAACCTCGGTATTGGAGCTCAAGAGGAAGAGCCCAGAATATCGGTATATTGCACCGGCTGATCCATCACCCGTTACCCTCCTCCATTTCACTAAGAACACTATGCGACCCATCAATTAACAACGACTTTCCATTATCAAACCATTATCACAGCACAAGTATGCAAAAGGTTATAAGTTCGTTCCGTGATTCATGAGACAGGATCCGATAAAGTAATAACAACTTATCTTTTCTAATCTTTATTAGCTCAAAATTGACGCTCGGTCTTTCTGCAGGATAAAAAATGATCACTACCTTGTATCTTGCAGTACGTGCAAGAAAATATCAAGAATGCTGTTTGTAGGAACAGATGTGAAACAGCGCAGTCCGGTTGTACACACGCCGTTACAACAACACTCTTACAACAACACCCATTTGAGTAACAGGATTAACCCAGTTGACTTAGGATTGTTAGTCAACTGATATAAATGGTCTTTCTATGATTGTTGGGTTTAATGTGTGAAAAGAGGGTCTGTAATGAGTTAAGACCAGCAAATAACTTACAAATCCGTATCCTTTGGATCGCTGACTGCTCTTTTCGCGGATGATGACCGCTTCGACTATGTCATCAAACTGCAAGAAGTACTGCCTCATGGTTGCGTCGTCAGTATGATAAGGAATTCCTCCAACGAACAGCTTAGTGAACTTTGTATCATCTTCCTCAGCCATTCTGAATGCCTATGACGCAATAATTTATGTGGTGAAGTTGGCTCTGTCTAGAGCGGGCATTACTTGCGACATCTCATATCCTACTCACTTCCATCATTCAGTCAGAACATCGTTAATTAACACTTTGGTGTTAGGTCTTCATCAAGCAAGGATATAAAAAACACATATTACTTCCTCGTTTGCGCGCGCAAGTAACAGGGATTTTGATTTTTAAGAGTAAACTTTGTTTCCTCTTGTCACAAGACTTGCCTCTGCCGAAGACAAGAACTGGTTGTTACGCATGAAAGCATTGAAATGCACATCAGTGTAACTTTGATCGATCGAATCTCGTCTTTGAAGGAGCTACAAGGCGGAGTGTATCAAACCACCAATTTGTAACTCGCAGAGGCCCTTTCGTTAAATTGATGACTTTTCAATACATTATTGACAGTCTTTAAGTTAGGATCTCATTGAAGGAAAGCGGCACTACCCAGCAGCCTGAGCTCACTGAATGGTCACTTTTAGCAGGACTAGGATACATAGTTAGAACTAGAACTTTGCACAGTGCTAAATACCGCACTCAGAGAAACTATTGCTGTTTTCACACCAACGGTCCCACTTTACTGAGACCGATTTCGTCCCCTCAGACGTCACGTTGGAACTCAAACGTAAAGAACAGGAAGGGAGAAAACGTTGTCGACGAAAGTTATTAGGTCAAGCTTTCTCGAAATTTACACGTGAATTTTAAAAATTGAAAAGAGATTGCGAAAAAACAGCGGGAAGAATCAACTTACAGCTGAAGTAGGCACACATAGGCAAGATCCTTGGTTGCCAGATGAAAGACTTGGCCAACTGCGACCACGAAAAAAATTCACTAACCGGGTAACAAAGTGAAGTACGTGCAAATATTTCAAGCCGATACATTGCGTTCAATTGGATTCCAGTTAAACGCAGTCTTCAAAGTACCAGATAAGAGAGAGCAATACGAAGTTAAAACCCAGACGAAAATTATCCACTAAATCTTCACTTTGCGGTCATTCACCTAATGTTTATCTAGACATTAAGCTATTAAAGATTACGGATTACCAATATTCCAAAACTTTGTTAACGCCTTCATCGTATGCCTTGTTGGGTTTGTGGTTATGCGGATTATAGGAAAAGAAAATAAAGCATTTACAAACGAGGATTAAGTTTTCTTTTTGCATCGCCACAGCTGCCGTTAATGGTCACGCAAACGTTTGATGAATTAGTAATCCGCTTTTGTCCGCTTTTTTGACGCTGAGTATATAAAAATTCCAGATTTGGACAACAAAACGTTCCATTCATGCCTGTTTGATACCAGCAGTAAACGAGTCATGCGCTGTGTGCAGGTGCCCCGTCTCGTATTTTTGTACTAGATTAAACGTCTTCAAGGAAGATTGATTGCCACAGAAGTAACATTTACAAACAGTAAACTGTTTTTGCTGTAATATAATTTTTGTTCTCTAGAAGCGTTTAATTAAACAAAAACGCCCTGCCGTGCTCGCAGCGAAGACATTAAGTCAAGGTTCCGCAGTTGATCATTCCGTGTAACTGGATTTACATGCTGCGGCACTCGTAAAATAGCTTCTGGAGTAAGGAAGACTATGTACGAGCCGGAAAGCGTTCGAAAACCGCATGCTTCATAGTTTAAAAGACAGTGATACAGCACTTAAGAAAGTGGCATTGCCACCAAAGAGAAATTCTTGGCGGCTTTGATTTCAATATGGGACTCTTCGGGGTCCAACATGTCCAATATGTAACGACCAAACCGATTTGCAGAAATTATTATAGCAAGACAGAAAAAAAAGACTGCCAGTCAAACTTTTCCGCTCAATAGCACAATTCCAGTTAGCACAACATTCTTAAAATATAAGATTAAATTAAAATGCGGGTTAAAAAATCAATTCGCCATAGTGATTTTAGGTCAAATGCAAAGTTTCACGCGCACGACTAAGCATTCAGCATTCGAGGAATCAGCAGTATGCTTGCATTTACAAATATTTGGCATGCGAGCACACACCGCCAGAAGGCTCCATTCATTTATTTAATGAGAAGTCCCAAAGTTGAGTCGTTTTGTTTCGTGGAATTTAAATCACCTGTCCATGGAACTTTGCAGTCTTTGTGCATTATGAAATAAGGCGAATCTTTTTGCTTATGTCATTTCAAATTTAATCGCATAATTCAAAGAGCCACGCTTACCACCAATCGGGCGATTAAACTGCCACACTTTTATACAAGATCAGCGTTGTACAGCATAATAAACAGTCCGCAAGAAGGTAATGCTCAAAGCCCGCACTTGAGAGGCTTAATGCACACATTCAAAAAACAGTAGATTACGTAAGGAAGTCTTCAGTTTTCTCCCTTTTAAGCGAAAGTGTAAATTCAGTGTCCTTGTATCAGTATATTTGAGGGAGATAAGCCGAGTACACCCACTGTCATAAAAAAACAGCCACGAAACCCGACGTGTAACCCAGCACTTATTCACAGCGTTACAGTGAACCCTAAAACCACAAAACAAATCGACTTAGGGCTGTTGATGATTTCTGATTTGTTGCAGAAAAACGTAACAGCATTAATCCATCATACTGCCCAGTATAAAATCAAAATAAAATCCCAAACTGACCTCCATCGCTTTGACTCGTGCAACGGAACAAAGATGCTACCGTAACTGATGTCATCAATGCTCAATAACTTTACGAATCAATCTTCCCAGGCCAAAGAAATGAACTCAAGTAGTGAAAATTATTATTTGTTTTGTGACATTAAGAGTAAACTTTAAATAAAACAATACATTTGTTTGGTACAATTTGCTTTGCCGGTCCATCGTGAACCGTCTTATTATCGTGTCTTCGTTAATTAAAAATCGGGAACTGACGCTCTCAAAGCTTACCTTTACAGTTTCGTGGTTATTCGCGTCCTGCACATAGAAACAGGCGGATTAGTTTCAATCCTCAGCGCCAAACAGTCGATTGATTCATAGTAACACAAGACCCGTTTGTAAAGACCTATTGTTGCTTTGTTTGAATAACATGTTTAAACACAATACCCGGCTTAATTTAGAAACAGCAGATGTATACGGTATAATTGTTTCTTTAGTTAAAAGCCGGTAAAGTCGCAAAATACCTGCCTTTTGTTTAGTAGCGGTACTGAATCCCAGTTTGCAGAAAATGCGTGAATGATTTCAGTGGTTGCAACAGGAGAACTATCTTCACATCAGCAAAGAGAGATCCGATTCGTTTGTTTTACTGAACAAGTCCAACTAATGATGATAAATTGGAGGGCGGTATATATATATACATATATATATTTTTTTTTTAGTTTATCCTTTTGAGAAAATATTACAGGAATGTTTTTATTGCGCACATGAGAATTAACGTATGAATGGACTTAGACAGCTTTTATCTAAAGATACAAGAATGGAACTTTCACGTCAAGTTTTGGAAGTTTCATGACGTACCAACAAAGAGGTTTGTATTGTATTAATTTGCCGGCTGAGTTCAGTAAATTGCCAGGAAATTTTATTTTTCTCAGAAAGATTCTCTCTCTGTTCAGTACGTCTCTAGTGATATTTTCCATTTACACTTTACTTTAAAGTAGAAACTTTAAACTGAAAAATATGAACCATTTTAGTAGTTTCCTGTTTGCGTGGATTTTCAGTACACGTTCAGAAAATGTACTCGAACAGTTGCGTCCCAGTTTAGAACGCATGGAAAATGACCTTCTTCCCTGACTAAATAACCACTTAAACTCTTTGGAGCAGAAGGAGAAAAATTGTTTTAATCCAAAATGATTTGAAGAAAAACATCGACGGAGAGAACTACAAGCTAATCAAAAATCATTGATAATTATCTTTTTTCTGTTTTGCCCTGGAACACTATGGCGTTTACAAGGAAGGGATGGACAGTGGCGGGCATCGATATTGTAGCTACGAGTTAAAATCATTGAATCAACTAAACATCAAATAATCAGGTTGATTTTCTTCTCGTCATGCAGATCGAGACACCTGTTTTTGAGACCAGTTTCATTTGCGTCATTATTTTCCACTGATACTCTCGTTTTAGGCCCAAAAATAATATTTTCATTTCTTGTCAGCGACATTCACCGTTTCAGAAGAGTCCTTGAATTCAAGAACTGGCATAAGGTGCAGGGCACGAGGTATTAACAATTTAAAAGATAAACCGGCGTCGACCTCCGCGTGAGGTAGAATCTAACAGCTTGTAGCTTTTGATGTAAACGACTTATCTGAATAGCAAACTATTTTGAAGAATAGTGGAAAAAACACATTTGTGTCAGTTGCTTTGAATAAGATGGCCGTGCGTAGGAAAACTAAAAACTGTGAAGAGATATTTTATCCAAAAACGTAAAACTCAATTAGTTGCTGCCAAGGAAGCTTCGACTTGATTATTGAGTAACTTCAAAAAGAGGAAAATCGAGGACAGGCCTGATGAGTGGCTATCATTAAATTCCGTTTGACTTTGCCAAATTTCTTGTCCGGTCGTGCAAAAAATCATGTAGTCTTTTGACCTGACACCAGATATCGATTAATAACTCCTCCATTAATAATCCTCGTACTTTAGTGAACAATCAAGTTTCGGATGAGTTAAAGTTTTTAATTTCTGTGTTTGCAGCATATCGCAGTAAACGAACCGAACGCGAACTTTGTTGACCAGTTTTATTATTAAAACTCTAAGAAAACAGTAAAACATTCCTTGTACAATATTGAATACGTGACATCGGCGAGTGTGTCCGAGATGCAGGGAGTGTTTTACTTGGCATTATAACATCAGAAAGCACCAATCAAAATATTATCGCAAAAATGGGGGATTAACCAACTAAGCCGTGAGACATGCTAACCGCAATGCGAGGCTAACATAACACCAAAACGCCCTTCATAACTTGAAGAGGTTTCATGTGAGTGAAATAGAAGGAAGAAAAAATTAACGTGGAAAGATTTGAATCAGTAACGAAAACTGGTGGAAAACAACGAATACATACGAGAATCGCGTAGCTAGATTATTCTCGCCATCTGATGGCCTATCGGAGGTACATGCACTCAGGGTGGAATTGAGTCTTGAAACGAAGCAAACCGATATTGCACATAGTAACGCAGACGCAACTGGAAACAATTAAGTTTTAATTTTGTTTTCAAAACCATTGTCTCCGTTTACAAAGCGAAAACCTGACCAAAGTAAGGAAATAGACGATTTCCCTTGTTTTGATTCAAAATATGACTTCCTTGAGAGATTTTATGAGAAGCCTCTTACGCTAACGAGCGAGAGAAATCGGCGGAAGTTTATCGCGAACGAAAAATTGCCGACCGACGAAAGTGCCACCCCCCAGGGGGTACTCCCCCATATAAGCTATGTAGGTATGTACCACCCCAAAGGGTATGGTTTTTGAACCGTTTTGGTCTGAAAACGGGTATAGGTTTTTAACCAGTTTGGTCTGAAATCGGGTATGGTTTTCAAGGCAAATGTGTAACAGAGAAAATAGACAAGTAACCAAAATATATCATTCGAGCTGAGTTTGACCAATTCTTGACTTTGGCAGTGATGCCCAGCTTAATTACGCTACAATAAAGCCAGTGGGAAAATTTGGAAATGACCAGGCCAGGTCTCAAAACGGGTGTGGAAAGTGGTATATTTTGGTGTGAAATACGGTCAGGATTTGGAGAACCGAGCGGCACACTCCCACTAAGAATTCAGAGGAGTACCCCTCCGGGTGTCACCCCATCTTGTGTGTTTTCCATGAAACTAACAACTATGTTAACAAACCTCTTAAGCTCTTGGAACCTCCCATGCCGGGGAGTCAAGGAGGGGGAGGGGTGTGAATTAATTCGACCCGACTCAAATGCGTCGTATAAATTGGGCAGCCACCGCAGCCGTTTAATTTTTATGTCCGAAAACCTAGCCTTAAAACTGAAAGGAAATGATGAAAAGATAGCCTTGCCTCGTAAATAGTCTTTTTTTTTGTCATGGACACACAAAAAGAGGAAAAAAGCATCATCTGGCCGAAGGCCAAGAAGCGTGTCATGACGATGTAAAATTCGGTATCGTTCCTGGTTGACTATCATGTACAGACTTTTCATGGCTGGCTTGTGAATTGCCTGAGTGGAGCAACTTTAGCAAATGCTTCACGAAGTGGTTCTAAAACGTGAACAGTCTACAGACTGAAGAAACCCTGGGAAGCTCGGAAATGTCTTTCAGTTACAACATATCAATATATTCAATATAAAACCTTGAATTTGCCACCCCTGAGGCAAAGGCAAATGTCTGCTTTCGTGATGTAGAGATTCTTTTTATGGATAATTATAATTACAGTGTGTCTAGAAGAATCTAAAGCTTACGTCATGGTTATTTCAAATAGTAATTGAGTTACAAAACCACAGTTTTCTTTTACGCGAAGGTGATCTCCATCTGGACTGAAAACATCTGAATCGAGTAAGGTTTTATCTGAGTTGTGTTTTACACTTACAATTTATTAAGTATGAGTTTACTCTTGACAAAAAAAATGGCTCTAAGGGTAGATTTATAGAAGACTTGGGTTTAAAATTGGGTTAGCCCTATAACCTTAGTAATTGGGGCGCCTATTCAAACATTATTACTTATGTATCGCAAGAATAACCGACTGTTTAAATGAATCAGTATACGAGACAGTATCGTCGAGTCAACAAATCGCGTACCCAGATCAGAACATGAGCAGTTTGTTGAAATTCTTCACCTTTAAGTCGAATTTTGTATGTGAAGCAAAACTGGGAAGCGGTACCAATTACATCATTCTAAACAACAGACGTTGTTGTTTCTTATTCTATATTGGGCAATACTTTGATGGTGTGTTTTTCTTAAGTATATGTAGATGTTTGGTGAAAGCTGATTCTAGCAGGAGATTAAGGGAGTCGCACTAAGAAATGTTCAGCTTTAATTTAGGCAGCATTTGTTTCGTAAACGCCGAAAATAAGTCAGTTGAAAGTCTCACTAGAAAATTACCGTGACACGACGCTTTGCAATACAGCTATTAAAAATATTTCTACGTTAGTTTAAATTGATATTCTCGGGTCTTTTGTTTGCTCAACACGCCTGCTGTTGTGCGGAGCAACTCTAGCAGAAACTAGTGCATGTAAAACAAAAGCGAATATCGCGCTAATAGACGGTCTATGATTACCACTTTGTATGCTATTCCAGGGTGAGGACTAAAACTGGGGTTATGGAATTAATAAATCTACAGAGCGAGGAAACCCTGAATTCGTCATTAAATCTTTTAAAAGATTTCTTCATTCCAAATCGCATGGCTTAAGACAGTAAAAAGTTTGGATTCAGTCTCGTCTTCTTCTTCACATGTTCCGGCAATATTAATTTGTGATTAAATGTTATTGAAAGTTTTTCTTGGTGACTTTTAACAAAGCGATAGAATCAGTGATAGCTCCGACTTGAAATCAGGGAAATAATTTTACACACAAACAATGCGAGTTTCAGTTTACGCAAATGAATGTAAATGAAGCCATACCGTGTGCCAATCTTGTCGTTTATAATAATCGATATGCCGCAGCTAGCTTAATCAGGTGTTGAGGCGATATCGTGGGCGGATGCAATATTGTTTATTCTACACGTCGAAGAGTTTTCGATCAAGTGTATAATGTGCATTAACACATAACGCCGTGATTGGTTGAAAAAACAAACTCGTACCAGACTCGCACCTCTTTATCCACCACGATCCTAAACTAATCTTCCGAGATTACCGCCAGGCACTCGACGTGTTTTCGGGCTCGATACCATTTACATTCATTGGACTCGAGTTCTGATTGGTTCTCTTTGTTGGTTGCGTTGTTATGAAAGGTTAGACTAATCACCCTCGAGCTCAGATCGTAGTTCTGCAGGTTATGAAAGCAACATATCTGTTATAGCTTTCACCGCGATTTAGTTCGTACGTGTTTTTTTTTTTCTTTTTAACCAATTACCTTTTTAATGTATTGTGACGAAAGTCTAACTGAACACTGCGGAAGTCTTGAAAGTTTTGTCTAATGATCGGAAAGCCAGGTGCATTAAATCGCCCTAGCACCTTTAAAGAGGGTCCCCTATACTTTTTTCGTGAAACGTGATTGGGACTATTTTTTCTCGTGAAACGTGATTTAGGTTTATTTGTTCATTCGTGATTCGTGATTGCGATATTTGATTTTATCGTGAACGTGAACGAAGTTTGGGAATTATCCGTGACGCGTGAACAGTCTCAATATTTTTACTTGAATGCATTTTCAAAAGTGGTATAGGGGACCCTCTTTAAAAGATCAGTGTAGTTTTCAAATTGTTGCTTGGATGCAAAACTTTCTGTTTTTCTTGTGTAACTCGCCCCGCGCAAGAAATCAATATTTTTAGTAATCCGCCTTTAACTCCTTAGCTATGTGTTTGTCACAAGAAACAATCAGCGCTGATCACTCTGTGTTATGCCGCGCTACCGGAATATTTTGTCCCTTTGTTGCAAATGACCTCTCCGCTTTCTTTACATTTTATACCAGACGGCTATGCACAGGAAGGAATTGAAACCGCCATCCCGAGACGGAAAGCCGAAACAGAAGAATTTTGACCATCGCATGGAAACACAGGATTATCGGTTTCGTGTACAACGCATAAGAAGAGGCGATGGAACTCAAAGCAGTCCTTTAACATCAAGACATTCGGCAACTCCGACACCAAACCTACGGTCACTATCTGAAGGAGACCTTCTAGCCACACAAATAATCGACCTGAGGAGCCAGCAAGAAACAGTTAAAGGTCGTCAGGAAAACAACCTGCAGCTTCCAAACTTACAGAGGGAACCCTCAACAAAGTTTGTTCTTAATCACGAAAGTGATCAAAGGAAAAGTACGAAAACAGTGACACAAATTTCCAGTGGCGACAATGACATGACAACGAAAAGATTTGGAAAACTGCGTTATCACGAACATAAAAGAAAACTTAAACAGCACATAGTGAAAGAGGAACAGCGATATCAAGCGGGCCAGAGTAAACAAGATAACTTAGTGAAATGGTTAAGCGAGCAGAACATCTCAGAAACGTAGAGAAATAAACTATTGCTTTGTGGTAATACAACTTAGAAAGCGATTAGATGTTATGGATGGTCATGATGTTAAAAATGTTGTTAAATTAATTACTAATGCAACCTTCGGTCTTATTAAAATTATCTATAAAAGCTGAGCCATGTTTTTGACCCCGCAAGCTTTTGTCAGGGCGATATTCTATTTCATTTTACTTGACCATAAGCGATGCTGTAAACCATAAGTGATGCTGCTGTGAGTTCGATCTCCTGAAGAAAAACGTTTGTCAAAAATAGCAAACAGTACATATCCCTCCAGTTCCATGAAGCAGTTTCGTCTTCTTTTGTGAGATCAAACATTTGAAGCAAGCTCAAGAGTTAGTTAATCTTGTTCAATCCGACATGGTGATTGTTGATTGCATCATTGTTGATTTAATTTCCCAAGATATTTCTTATGTGCAACGCTTTGATTTAGCCATGTTTGCTCAGTCATCTTTTCACGGTTCCCATCGAATTTCAGCCTTCACACGCATGGGAGCGATTTGTTAGAATCAAATGGCTAGTGTGCTTTTTTTCTATTAGGATAACTTGTACCATTGTCGTGTTAATCGCTTCTTCGATTGTGTAGCACGGGACGACGTAAGCTTTCAACTCATGTCCCAAAGCTTAAAACCATAATATTTGAAACAGTATTAACCATTGCTCCAAAGCAAAAACGAAACAGCTTACTCAACTGAGATACAGACGTTAACATTTATCTTTATGGCCAACGGAATTAATTAACAAATATTCATCGAAGTGGAGGTGAATAGTGGGGGATATTTAAGCGTCGAGGTAAATATCCACTACATTCACCGACACTGAGGTGAATAATTGTTTTAGTATATACCACACAAGCTGAATAAATAGCATTTATTAAAAAAAAAAACCGAAACGGGAGGCCGTTTTCTTTCTCTTCGGCTGCTCAGAGGTGAATAGTACTTTGGTAATCACCTCCGAGTTAACCAATCAGAACGCGCGAAAAACATTATTCACTTGTGTGGTATATACTAATCTCAGATATTGTTTACGTATCTCATTTAATGGAGTCTATAAACTTTAATATTCAGCTTAGTTCCTTAAGCACCACAGTGGTAAGTAATCGTCAGTTCTTCAATTGAAAAGCTGCACATATCTGGCTTCTTCCCTGGAAAACCAAGTGCAGGCCTTTTTCAATCCAAATTTTACAAGTAAAGCCGTTCACTTCTAACTCCTCTGGCGAAATATTAGCCATTGATAACAACAAGCTTTAGTTGTACACCCATAAAATGTTACACTGATGCAAAAGCAAAAAAAAGGCAATTAAAGAAAATATCGAAAAATAAATTAAAACTCGATTGTTGATCGTTATCAGATTAAAACACGAGGAAATAAACAGACACGCCTGAGATGTTTGCTCTGGATCAACACAAGGCCAAAACTATCACCGGACTGAGACATAAAAATGCCGGCCCCATTTCAGGTTGTACGATACACTAACGCAGCAATAGCTTGATTTGTGCAACACTTTACTGACAGCTGAATCTGTAGATGAAATCCTGATAACGTTGATTCTCTTTAATCTCAAATGAAGAGCCACATTAATGTCGTGAGGTTAGCCAGTCACTGAATAACGGAACACCGTTTCAACGGAAATCCGGCGGGGGTTTCGAACACAGTTTGCAAAATGAATGATTTGTTAGACTCAGTTGAAAAATCATGAAGGTAACCCCTAAATTTGCTTCAGAAAGGCACCTCTTTTGCAAAGAAATAGCAACTGAGAGGAAAACGGTTACTAAGTGTCTCAAGGGTTAGGGTAGAGACTGCACCCCAACATAGTTTTCCTGAAGGAGAATTGTGCACCCACGTTCTCTTTGTGAGTCAGCATAAAACGAAAGAACATAAAAAGGAAAGAAAATTGGCCCCTAGTCATTACTAGATGTGTTAACGTGAAAAGTTCTTGCATTGTGAGCTACTAGTTTACGTCACGGCTAGTTATTTCGTAATGGGAAAACATTGATTTCTGCAAACTGTTTCTAAGAAATTCAACCTTATATTATTATTAACCGTCTCCAGTCACAAGCGTTGCATTGAGCAATACTTACCAACTGATGTCAACGCCTGAACACACCTTTCTAGGCCTCGTATTAGGCAGCAACCTCCAATAAGGCTTAGAGTGATTTTGAAGTCATAGTTGTACATGACATCAATCACTGTTAATGGTAAGCTCCTTGTTTGATAGACTGTCACGCCCAGACTAAGTGCTGAGGATTCGATGCCAATCAAACAACGTAACAGCAAACAGGTTTAGATTCTAAAACGGTTTATTTATTTGCTGGTGTTTGATTAAGAACAAAAATGCCAGTTTAGCTGAGCTACTTTTATCCATATTAAAGCTGTTTTGATACCAATCGGGTTGACCCGGGACCCTAGAACTGAGTTGAGTTGCAAGAGTTCTGTTGGCTAAGGCGCCAAACCTGACGATCAACTTCAAGTTTCGAGATAAAATAACAGCAATACAGTTTCAGGAACTAAACTAGCCTTTATCGTTTGTACCCAGAGTGGTTGTTGCAGCCTGTTGTGTTTTGTGGTTGTCATTTTCTCTGTGGAGCTTTAAAGTCAGGCTCAATAGCTTTGAAAGACTTCTTTTTAATTTTGTTTTCAAACAGATCACGTAGCTTGCAGTGTGCAGATGTTTTGGTACTCGAGGATAAATCAGGCTCCCTTCTTGTGACAGATCAGTAAAGTACAGTAGCTTACACGACTTACATCAGTCATTTGATTAATTCTAATTTAACCGGCACACCAGCAAGGTTCAAACAAATATGTTGGGTCTTCCTATCCGCACCGTTAACTGTCTCTATCTCTTTGAATATAGATTCCAAGAATATAATGTGACATACGACCGCAAAAACGGTTTAAGATTCTTAAACGATTTAGTTGAAAAGAGAAACAAACGGTTTCTCCAAATAGATTTACCACTAAATTTGATTTGCTCGAATTAGTAGCCTATATTAATTAAACAATGTTGATGTCCAAATCTTACCACATCTGCATCACTGCATTACTTGTAAGCCTAAAAGTCAAACGGTCAAACACACCCAAATTCTGCTGAAAGAATTATCAGGATAAAAATCCAAGGAGACCTTGAGGATACTTTCATCCGGAGTTCAGTTTGACTAGTAGATTTTTGCTTCAATCTGTGCACGAGGATATCCAGTGTTTGCTAGGCTATGCGCGGACGGCAAAGCAAATTAGTTCTATCATTCAGTTTTCACAAGAACTGTGTATTCTGTTTGAATCAAACAAATCTTAACGATGTGAGCATAACTGCATAACTTAAGTGCTGTTGTAAATGTACATTTTAACCTTTAGTTTGATTTTTAGCACTGAGCCTTTATTGTGACTCTGTAGCCTCCATGTGGTGGGCCGGAAAGCTCATCAGTGTTGTGCCACTATTGAAGTAAAATGTCCATTTGTTTTACATGGTCCAGTTTTAAGAAATGACGACTTGCTATAAAACTAGTAGACGCCTGAGAACATTTGTCATAACCGCCCACGAGAAGGAAATTTGTAACAGAACCAAAGAGAAATAATAAAAGCCATTGGATTATCTCAAGGGTGTAACAGTGCGGGAACATTCTTTAGTACTCGTGACGACATCCATAGCTAGTTTTCCTCAAAGGAAAAATGTTTAAACTCGGAACTTCTTTGTGACTCAGCAGGTGCAAAGGGAAGTCGATGAGCGAACAGAAGACATATTTTGTCGTTGCTAGTTAGATAAAATAGAAAGTGTCTGCGTAGTAAATTGCTTTGAGCCTACGTATGTATTACGCGATGATACTTTATGAAAGTTACTAAAGTTGTAGATTTTAATCCCATCGATTCTACCAATTTTCCACTGTAAATATCATCTTGGGGTTGCAAATGTTGTGCAAATAAAACACACAGGTTAACAACAGTGTTTGTAGATATTTATGGCTGCGTCATTCTTGCAACTGACTGAATAAAAGTCAGCGTGTTATGGCTGTCGAGAAATCCCTGAGGCCGGTTGCTATGAACTTATCCTCGTCAACTTCTCCAAGAGGAAAAGAAGAAATTGCCCCCTAAAGGCACGAGTAAACGGTGAACAGATTTCTAATATATGTAAAGATAGATGAGTTAGGATCGATGCTGCGATATGCAATTCTATTTGCTTGTCAGAGACTGGACTAGGCAACTTCTTCCGGGATTGCCCTTGGCATAACAGTGACGCCGGTGCATTACTTTTTTATATAAATTAGTTCTTGATAAGTGCCAGAGTGCGGCGTCGCCGGATCAAAGTGAACTGATGAGTATTTCGGTGAATCCGCAATTTTGACAAAACGAACACAAATTAACTTCATTTTTTTGCAGCTGCAAAGCCAGTAACAGAATTAAGGAGGCGATTAACTGTTTGTTGTGGAAAATCTTTGACGTGTGTCCAATTTGTTTGACTCGTCTGAGCATGATTTATCAGTACTCAACGTATGTACTATATATTCTCATAGACTACAGTTGTTGAACCTGGTTAAATGGAAAACCTAAAAGGCAATGAGTTTGTCAAGATCTACGTCTTTGCGTGTGTACCGGTGAGGCTGCAAGCCATGACACCTCATTTTCTACGAATGACTAACGAATGATGAAAGTCAGTAAACTTTGAAATACTCAAAATGTGTTACCTCTAAAACGAACCAGAACCTCAGCAAAGAGATAACAAGCACAGCACTTACCGAAATCAGTGATCTCAGTTAATGTGATGAGGTCTGAACTTAACGCTAACCAGCTTCAAATGATGCTTGGGGTATTGTGCTATGTAGCGGTTCAGTACGTTTTACATCTATTGTTAAAGTGATCAATTTCTTGTTAACGGATGCATAACTTAAATGGTAAGATTTTTGAACAGCATTCAAACTCCGAGTAGGAAGGATTCGATGTGGGTGAACAGCACACCTGCGGAGCCGGCCCATAAGCTTTGACTGTCCGAAACCTTTTAAACTGGCTTTGCAAAGCAAAACGGCAAGTTGTCTCTATGACGCACTGACGTAACCGAAACGTTTGAGTCTGTAAGCCTTACAGCCACGAATCTCTCTACGCAGTAGCTGGACTCAGTCACTCGCGAATGAAAACTAGTCTTCAACTTCCAGTTTAAAATTTGAAAGAAGAAAGAAGCTTTGAAAACATCAAGTGCAAACTATTGTAAGGCATTCCAGCTCTTGCAAACAGCGTAAAGCTTTGCTAGTTTATGTACCATACCTATTGTTTATATTTTAGATTAATACTGACGTTTAGCCTGATTGTTGTTTCCGTGCTTACTTTCCACCTTCCGTTCTAATTAAGCTGCAAACCTCTGAAGAAAAAACTTTTTTTGTGTCTATCTATCCTTCCAAAAAGACGTGCAGTGTTTTTCTTTGTCAATGTTTACCATATTTGCCACAATGAGCTTTAGCACGAGAAACAAATTGACGAGCTAGCTTCGATCAGTTTCCGTTCCTTTTCCTATATTTTTCCGCTGTCAAAAGTTGCTAATTCGGGAATGGACCCTGACCAGAGTGAAAAGTGATAAAGAAGGAAAGAAAAAATAAAAGATTGACTGACCTGATAAGAAGAATTTGCCAGCCAAGTCGTCAAAATGATTTGTACAGCCTTGAGCCGCCGGTGATTAGGTACAAGTGGAACTCTTTCTCGGCACCGTGGAAAAAAATCCTTTTGGTTGCAGGACGACAAACAAGGCACTCCAATGAAAAACATGTGTGCGGAACTCCAGACATTTTCGGAAGTGACGTACCGGAAGGAACATCATGCCATCACTCGAGTGAGACACAACTGCCCAGCGCGAAGCGGAAGTGACAACAATTATTAATTTGTTACCTTTTGTTGTAACAGTCTCAGTAGTCTCAAAAACGCTTACTAAACTTCCTTGAGCTGCATTTTGGCGCTTTGGGCAGCAGTCGAAAACTCCTGTGATACAGTGATTAGTTTTCCATTCTTTCTAGACTCGACTTATTCTTTCCCACATTTTGCCTCCGTCGCGCGTAAAGCCGCATTCCTTTTCGGACTCGAACGCGTCCGTTTTTTACAATCGCGGAAATACCATATTAACCGAAAGAACCATAGATATCAAGTGAGGCATATATGCATTTGTGGCAGTAAATTAAAGTCGAATGGTCGGAAAGAAGATCAAAACAACATCATCATCTTCTAGCACGGCCTCCTTTGTTCTTGCTAAATGTCCACGACGACCATTGACTCCGAGCACTTCACAAAACAAGCTTATCATGCAATGAAAGTAAAGCAGCAATTGTAAACTGGGTTTCACAGTTGAGCTGAGAAGTAGATTATAAGTCGCAAAATCTAACTCATATTTCAGTAATATATGTTCACTACTACAGGTCCTCTATTAATTGAAGGTTCATCATTGACAGTGAAACCCGGGCAAAGCGGAACAAAGTCTGTTATATAACAATAGGAGTGCCGCTTTTGACAAATACAGTCATCGGTTGAATAAACTAAGTCTAGCAAACACCATTTACATGCAATAAATAAGAGTTTAACATATAAGAATAAATAATTTTTTTCACAGTGTAATGCTGACTAAAAGATGAAATCGCATATTCTTAGCCGTATTCCCTAATGTACCGGTTAGGGCATTAGTGATGAATCACCGAAAAATTAAACCAAATTAACAGGTACAATGTCTACAACATATATGCTATCATCGATTAGTCGAAGAAATCAATAATATTAACCCATTGACTACCAGCCGTTTTTGCGTTTTCGGAGTGATTTTCCACCTATAAATGATCCATAGCATTTCGCGACTCTTTATTTGAAAGTACCATGGAAAGTGGTGCTGTCCTAAGGCAGTGGAGCCTCAAGGTTTCTGAAAACGTCATTCGACAATTCTGACGTAGCTATTTTCATCTGTGGAGCTAAAAGAACGGCCCAAGTTCGGTTTGCTTGCGATTTTTGCTAAGTTTACAGCCATTTTTCATCTGTAGTGGCTGCCTGATGAGCATCATTAAGCATGACGGTAGCTAAGAGTCCACTTTCTCAAAGAATCGAGCAAGGTGATGTACTTTGTTGTCGAATTTGGCTTGTTACTCGACGAACTGGAAATTTGGCCGGTCGGACACTTAGTATTTTTGGGACTCGACTATTGATGAATTTCTCGACCTACCGATTTGTGAGCACTGAAGATCCCCACAAGTACGAATTTTTTTGGCGGTAGGTCAGAGTGGCTGAGAGTGGCTGTGTTTATATGTGGGAGAAGGTTCGGGCACTGTCAAAAATTCTCGTTACTTCGCATGCAATGCGGTTGAGATGTTGAAAATGGCAGGAAGGCCCGAATGCACTGGGACAAAAGGCTGTATCTACGCTCGGGAGAAGAATATGAACAAATTAAAAAGTCATTTCTAAGCTAGATCAAGGACTGAATTCTGATGGTTGAACTTTGGTTTTTCGACGATGATTTCTTTAAGGCAAAAGGGGCCTTTTCGTCGTTTCTCTTTGCCGTTAAAAACGGGCATTTTCGTTCTTGTCCAAACTCAAAAGGCCATATTTGGTAGAAATCGTTAAGTTTCTTGCGTTTATTGGATATCCAAATTTAAAGGACATTCTATTTCGTACTCATTTTGGCCGGCACGGTAGTCAATGGGTTAATAAGGACGTAAGGTTGCAAGGCCGGGTACAGCTAGTCTGAAATGTCAGCCGTCTCCTCTCCCTAACCCACAGGGGGCGCGGGTGAGAGAGAGGTCTGAATTCCGAGCGTTATAATGTCATCCGGTGACGTCACGTACTTGTGCAGATATGGTAGGTAGTTTTTGATTGGTTCTTACACATTTGAATTAGATGACTTTTTATCATTGGTTCAACACGCCAACGGTTACATTCGCAAGCAACGTTAGGGAACAAAGAACTTTTTAGTATTGCGTTACATAGTTTAGATTTATTTCATCGCGAGGAACACACACCGCAATTTCAACACAATATTGGAGGCACGCCTGCAGGGATTTATTGAGGTTTGGCTTGACAAAGTTGAAGGATGAACAGAGGACCGCTTTGCTTTATCTTCTTTCTGGATGTTTTTGTCAACCTTCACAACGGCTTTTTCCAAAATTTCGCACCAATTGACGTTATTGTAGGCAAATTTTCCCCGAAGGACTTTTGCGATGACAGGGAAAACACATACGCGCGCTATAAGCCTATTGTCAATTGCGAGTTCGATTGGGAAAGAAGCACGATCCCGTAAATTTACTCCAGAGGCTTCATCGTCAAGCTTAACGGCACACAAAACCCAGACACCTTCATACGTATGCATGCAATCGACACTCGTGGCCGCCGTCCGGGTAAGAAATAAATTTATGCAACATTGCCTAAATTAAAACGTGACGTCACCGGATGACATTATAACGCTCGGAATTCAGACGTCTCTCTCACCCGCGCCCCCTGTGGGTTAGGGGGAGAGGAGACGGCTGACATTTCAGACTAGGGTACAGCAACATGGCAACCAAACAAAAATTTTACTTTCGTTTGCCTTTTACGTATCTCCACTGAACAGCATGCAAATTATAATAGCAGACGATATAAAGACGGACTTTTCCATCCTACTAAGGCCGATCATGCATATCGTTTCTTCTAGTGTGATGCTGGTATATTTCTTATGCCATATCATCAGCATGGTTCAGTCTTTTCCGCAAGAATCAAGCAAGAAGGCACACTGACCGTTGTTGTATTTCGTTGCTCGATTCTTCGGTCTTGTGACTAAAATTAGTTTTACAGTTCGGATTTCAGCTTTCTTTATGTTTCCAATATCGCAGGTTGAAGTACAAGGGAAGTGAAAGAAAAAACCAGTCCAATCTAAACCACAATTAGCAAACAACATAAGCAACTGCCTGTTTGTGTCGGTCTGTTTCCCGGAAAGCCTCAAGTGTTCAGAATGTCGTCATCCACAAGACGGAATCAAACATACTCAACTGCTCAAAGCCGGATAAACCACTGAATTCTGTTGTGTGAAAGGAAAATAAATTTACCACTCATTAATACGATCTCTCGAGATACGGAGATCGCTCTGAAAAAGGGCTCTCTCGAACGCTAGAAACGTTAGTTTGAATCTCATTACGGTGGCAAATTTCGTGTATCACTCCACAAGTGTACACGCAGAAACACTCTTTCTTCAGGAATTAACCCCCTCTCTTATATAAGAAGACCTGACCTGGTGTTAAGCGCAAGTTTTGTTTGTATCTCTTAGAATAACCTTAAGAAAACCGGCTCGACAGCTTTCCAGGTCGGTTGTCAGTGGAGAAGCTTTAATTGTTTGTCTAACAGTCATTAATTACGAGCAAAGAAAAAAGCCATTGAACAGTGGGGTAATCTGCTAATTTGCCATCAGAAAATGATGTAGTTAAAGATTGGTTCGTAATTAGTATTCAGTTGTACAACTCCACGTTTGACTGTTATCTCATGTAAGACTATTTGAGAGATAGAAACTAAGCCACACTGCAAAAATTTGGAGATGCATTTTATAAGTTTTCAGAGAGCGGAGAAACAAGACTTTCATTTCAGATTATGCGAGTCTAGCGATGAGAGGGGCTTAATGAACAACCACAGCCGGTTGCATCAACAAACATCTAATGGATATAGTTAGATCCCTATAATAAACCGAAAACTACCGAACGCAGGAAACAAATCCTTCCTTAGATTACCCACAACAAGCTAAGGCTTCACCATAATCAAGCCGAGGTAAAGCAACGTCAAATCCTAGACAAAGTGAGAGAGCGAAACGCTAAAATTACCGTCGTTACACGTTTTTACCCGCTGCGTATGTTTTGTCGGTAGAGGTGAACAAACGTTGATGACCATAAACATTTGCCGGTAACGCAAAACGTTGGATGAAAAGATCAGACATGGAAAACCATTTCGATGCAAAGTTGAGAGAGGCGGTTGACCGGTCAAACATGTTCTGCCAACACGATGTTCGACAAAAATGTTTAATCGTTTAGCCGAGGCTTCAAAGAGGTCCCACGTGTCCCTTGGTGCGACTAATTACTGATGCTGAAATGATGGCGACGATGAAGATGCTGATGGTGATGATGATGATAATGATGATGTTGATTGTGATGACAATAATGATGATGATTTATGATGATGACGATGATGATTGATTGATTGATTGATTGATTGATTCCAATTTTCTTTTAACGGTATCAAGGCGTTGTGATGAGATTTTTCAGTGTTAAAATGTGTGACTTTTTCACGTTAAGGAATGAGCATTTTATTCAGTATTTTGTCAACCTTAATGTGGCGGTTGTCATGGTGGGTTTTTCTTTGCATGCTCCGGCGTATCGTGGGAGCACGCCCACGTGCTGGCCTCGTGTAAAATCTTGATCTTTCTGGCTGTTTGCCTGAGAACAATACATTTACACGTGGTTGCTTCTGATCAGCCAGATTCTTAGGTAAATTTCGCCCTTTTCCAGCTAGTGCTACCTGGCTTTTAGCAAATCATTACGATCCTGAAAAGATATTTGAAAACGCATAAAATCCTTTCGAACTTATGTCTGGCGTAAACGAATTATTAAATCTGAAGGACTAATGGAGTAACAAAACAAAGCAATGAACGAATACAATTGGCAGTGGCAGCCCCCACTTTATACTCCGTGGTTTGATTTACCTAAATAGACCAGCAAAGGCGTTGCACTATTTACGAAAACGTCTTTCAACTAGAGTAACAAAACTTGTCACTTAATTTACTGTGGTAACACAAGTTTCGAATTTTAGAAATAAATCTTGAATTGTCACTCTAAAAGGAAAGCTAATAAGCAATGTGATGTGTACCAAAAAATATGTTGAACGGTTTCGAAATCAGTGTCGTAAAACCAAAGCAATACACTGGTCAATCACAGCAGACGCCAACAGGAGAAAACATTAAACACGACTTTAAGTAAATCACTTAGCAGGCCTCGGGTAAAACACGAGAATACAAGTCACGATCTTTGTTTGGGTTGGCAAATCGCAAATCAATACTAATCAGACGCAATCACGAAGTGTCTTTGACACTCATCTGATGACATCTACTCTACAGTTTGCACATAGTTCAATACACTACGCTCTCGCTCTCTCCATAATACAACCGATAAAACTCCTTTTGCAACTGGAATTTTTTCCCCCAGAGAGCTTCATTTATTCATCGCTTGTTAGTCGCATTTGAAAAACACACTCCGAATTTTCGACGTCTTTCAGAATTCTTCTTAGGGCGATTTTATCAAATTTTTTACGATTTTTCTTGAGTTTGAATAACAGTTATCGAAACTGAACATTGCTTAGACACAATTACGTGACTTATAGGGATTTAGCAAATTCACTTCGATTTCCTTGACAATTCTCGCATCTTCAGTTTGTACTGGATGGCTTCGCCAACTGTCTGGTGCTGAATAGTCTGTTCACTTTCACTTTGATCGAAAGCAGCGAGCACAGCCCTATCGGGGGTATGATTTTTGGGCGACAAAAACCCATCAGTCTTGATTCGTGGAGCAGTGACTTTGTCGGCCAGGGAAACCGTGCCCTGGTTTTGTTGAGCACCCGGCATGCGGGTGTCAACCTCGGTCAAAGAAACTGGTCGACGATGGCGGTGCATCTGAATGAAAGCCGTATAATTAGGGTTTAGTCTGTCATTCCTTTGCTCTGTTGCGTCCTCTGCATTCTCGACAGAACACGAAATCATCCCCGAATCTGCGGATAAAGTCCTGGTCAATTTTCGTGGTCCTCTGCCTTCCATATACCGTTGCATCATCTTAGAGCCTCGTAATCTCTCTGCTATTACTTCGCTCTTATTTCCGTTTACGCGAGCGCCGACGTCGTTGTTCCCAGCTCTTGCTTTGCTGTTTATCGGAGGGAGAAAACCTGATCGTAGAATCCTTCTTGTCAGACCGTTGAACGTGTCCATGTCTTCTAGAGACAGGTTGCACAAAGCGTACTCTAGTTGCTCTTCCGTATGCTTCTTCTGTTGTTTTAGCGAAAGTTCGTGTAGCTCCTGTAGTTTTCTCTGCAGTCTTCTCTCCTCAAAGCCATTTTTCTTTGTTGTTTGATCTGCGATTTCGCTCGTAAGTGAACGTCTTCTGCCGGCCCCAGATGTCATTTCGAATAAGAACGTTAAGTATTCGCTAACTGACTTAAAGGTATTTAGTTTTGGTCTTCATGGTCAGCGACAGACCGAGATAAGACTGTTGCGCAGTTCTATTCGCGCTCTGCTTAGCAAGCGAAATTATTAACGGCAACCCATTTTAATATGTCTTCACTCACGCGTGTTAATAGCCGCACGAACTTCTTGATAAAGTTATTGAACTTGTTTGCTATTACCACATGTGCCCTCCACCACTGACCCGGAGCGAAATTGTCGAGTCTTCGCGCTAACAGTTGTGAAAATCGCAGCAGGAACCCTTCAACGCACGAACACTATAAAGTCTTTAGAAACAAATTTATAAGTAAATAAGTAAGTGTATAAATGAATAAATAAACAAATGGCTACTACAAGCCATTCTCTACAATAGGCAGGTGTAAAGAAAGACCAGAAACAACTCCCGGTTGAACGGGATTCAGACATTTCCAGAAATTAATTTGTCGTAAAAGTGAAGAAAATTCAGTTAGCTGCTCTTTTCGTGAATGCCTTTTCGTTCTGCCAAAAGTCGGTTGGATGTCTGTTTTTCGAAAATGCCGGAACGTTTCCAGAACACGATTTGACTTCCAATTACTGTTGCGGCTAGTGCCTATAGTGCCTATCGATTTTATTTCCGTCATTTTGTGAAAAGATCACGATGTGAAGCTTTGGTTAATCCAGGCATTTGTCTTAGCATCTTACGTCTCATTTAATTAAGGTTTGTTTCAAGCTGGCCAGAGTGCCTAGAAGACAGAGAAACGGTTTAGAAGTCATGATTTTATTTATCATGCAAATGTAGGCAGCGCATTTATTTGAAAAGTGAGGAAGAATAGGTACAAAAGAAATGAATGACTGTCACTCATGGTCACGACAACATTTAACGCGCTCTAATCGTTAGTTGTGGTGAACCAGAGTTTCCAGTTGATTAGCCCGGTTTAGTTATTGTGCATTTGCTTAAGTCTCATTTCGCCAAAATTGGATTACTCAGTAATGCTGTGTGAGGCATCTGGAGTATCGTTCTCTCTGAGAAGTTCATAAACTCTTCAATCAATCGCACGACAGGTGTTTTGCAAGCCTAGAGGGTATCATTGATCGATGAATCGTTCAGGTCATTGGGGCTGCGTTAGCTCAGAAATCATTAATTAATTGTAAAACTTTGCAATGATTTAGAACTTTGGTAGATTTGCTTCTCGTTACAAAAGATTCCTTCTTAATTACCGAACGAATACTCAAAATAAACCGCCGGTGATACCTCCAAAGTCCTGTTCAATAAAGTATTTATCCTTAGTGGAAACAAAGACCTTGGAAGAGCCTTGTTTCACATCCGCAATCAGCAAAATTTCCAGATGAAGGCACAGTCGGTACCCATAGTTTTGATTGGGTTTCATCATACATGCCGTGATGAAAGCTTTGAAAACCTCTGGTTATTTCAGCTTAGTTAGCTGAATAAAATTGTAACAGTGTAAAGTTATCCTATTTCTTATCTATCTATCTATCCATCTATCAAACTGCGCCGAACTAAGTGCATGTTTGTGCCCTTGGCTCGTTAAATTTGACTTACGTTTCTAGCAAAGCGTAGTTCCTTTGTCATTTTTCTGCTCATCACGCTTGCACACTTAACTTGTTGTTTGGTGTCACTGCTCTTTTTCTTGCATATTTTTCTATTCAGTGGTTCATAATTTAAAGATTTCCAGTTATTACTCTTCAATGCTACGGAATGCATGTCCGATGCACTCGAGTAACTGAAAATCAATTATCACGCAGCAACAAAGCTACAAAGCTGTCAACAAGAATGGCAACGAAACGAGCTCCAATTCCAATGCAGCCGTGAGAATACTTTCAACCCGACTCCAAAGAATTGGTAAGTATTTTATAAACTGGTCATGTTGGTACCCTTATCGGAATATCCTTATCTTTCGTACATCTTTGATAAGGGTTGCAAAAGCAAATACGGAGTTAAACCGGCAAGCCGGCAACAGAAGTTAGTTTAGGCTTGAAACACAGCTACTTGGAAATTCTTCTAAATCGTGCTTTATGATTACAAACTTGTATTTGGCACAGCAATTCGACATGACTGTTTTGATGCTAGTATTATAAACATTTGAAAGATTGATTTGCGACATTAACACGGGTTGCCGGATGCGTGGGTAGTTCGAAGTCGGTTTCCGACTCTTTACAAAAAAAAGGGGCAAGAGAGAACCATATGATTGGATTATTTCTTTGAATGTCTGCCAGTTAAAAGTGGGGTGCTTAAAAGTAAATTGATGGCACCAAGGTTTGATTCAACCTGTCTTATTCTAGAAAATCCTTTGAGAGCTTAGGACTGCTGAACTGTGACGTGAAGGCAACAAATCCGCCATTATGGACGACGTGGAATCGGCCCGGGCAGGAAGACCAAGGATTACTTCCTTGCCAGAAGCCTTGCCAGAAATCACTTCTTCGTCTCCTACTCGACAAAGACGAAGTTCCTCCGGCGCCGAGATAGCAAGACGTTTACCAGGAGCCAGAAGACATTCTATACATATTCCATGCACCTCAACGTTCATGCACGCACCAGATCGTGACATGAAGCTCTACGATCATTTGGTTGCGTCCTATACACCAAGAACACATCCCTTATTGGACGAAGCTCGAGGTTATGAGGTGAAAACGAAAGAACTTGAGATTTCTGAATTAACAAGAGCCACACAAAATGACCTCAAACTCTCGGCCCCCACGGCTAAAATTAAGCTGATAAAGCGGAATTCTTGGGTGGAAGCCAGAAGCTTCAGTGTCAAAAATCAACCATCGAGTTTCGATACCAAATCGTTGGCATTACCCGAAGTCAAAGGGAAATCAAAAGTCATCAGAACCTGCTCACTTCCAGTTACGACTGATAATGCGGCAGAGGCAGTTTCATTTTTATATGGGCGACGTCATAGGGAAGTAAACAACACAACTCAAAAGATACTACCCCCGATCATTCAGCCAGAAAACCACCGTTCACTGCCCAGAAATGAAGACATTTGTTCTACGGACGGTTTAAAGTCAGTTAGTGTGGTTGGTGTTAAAATTCCAGACCAACACGACCGTGCACAAGCATTGCAGAGGCATTTAGAGAAGGCTGAGACTCGATACCAAAATGCAGGGCTCGAGATAAAAGCTATCAGGCTTTTTGAATGGTTGAGGGACCAACCGGATTCGGATGAAACAAGATAGAATGCTAGTCAATCCACCTTCACCTGTAATCAAGGTTTAATACCAAGAAAACGTATTAGCAGTGGACACGCAAAATTCTGGAGCTCCCGTTGGCCACGCAAAAGCAACAGCCGTCTTAGTTTGCATTTCTGAGTTACTTTTCCTCTCTCTTTCTCCTTCCCAACGTTTTGGTTCGAATTTGCCTCAAAGGACGTTACTAAGGCCGTTCAAACGCTGCCAAACTCGTTGGACCTAAACACCCAACATTGCGGTTGGGTCCAAAATTTGTTGCGAACGTTTGAAATAATGTTGAGTGTTACTGGGAGTTGTTGAGTAGGAAGTTAGCAACGAGGATGGCAAAGGCAACGAGAACGCCACAAAACAGTAACTTTGATGAGCAAAACCAATCGCTCTGCACGTGCGTCTTGTATTTTGATATATTTCATTGCCGTCATCTGCAAAACAACAACGTGAAAAAACCAAAGTATAGGTTTTCTCTAGAACTTGAGGGCATGCACGACAACAACTTTTTCTTTCTTCCTTAGCGACCTTAACGCCGTTGTAAGTAATTTAGGTCCTGGACAGTTCGTCATCATTTTTACACGTTAATCAAGTTGGAGTAATCGCGAAAGAGTTACAAAAACGAGAAGTTATAGTTTGAAATGGCTCCCAAACGTTGTTGCTATTTTAAGTGCTAATAACAGGCTCAGCACAGAGCCTTTAAACACACCCAAGATTTTGGACCCAGCGAGTGTTCAGAATGCTGTTTTCGAACAATCTTGGGGTTGTATATAAGGGCCTTAAACATTTTCGTATACTTTACTGGACTGCGGATTTATTACTGGTTAGAGTGCAAAACAAGTGAGGTATTACACAGTCAATAACATCATTGCATTGCGACAACAAAACAGTACACTGACAAGACAGCCAATTATCCCTTCCGTTTGGTTTGGCAACTTGTTTAGAACAAGACAACCGACTCATAACATTTAGGAACCAGCGTGTCTAAATGAAGTCCCAACTGAATTCAGTAGTCAAAGAGTGCTTCCTGTGTTCCATCAAAAGTGTGAGATAACAATTTCGGTGCATTTTAACTTCAGTCATTAGTCACAATTACTAACTCAAAAATTAAGGTAACGTAAAAGTTCATAGATTCATTCGGTTTACTCAATGTTGTACCCGATTCAAACCCTTAAACGTTTTGTTCCAGGTACTTCCAAATCATTCAAATATGAATGCTACATTACAATGCAAAATACAATACACAAAGAATCTTAAGCCCAGGGTGAATTGGGTAAAATATTGAATTAGCCGAATGGGTCTATTATAAACAAATTAATAATTCTTTTAAATACTAGTTTCAGTTGTTAAATTGACAAGTCGTTATGCCTCAAATTTGCCTTTGGTCTTTTGATCCACCACCTCAACAACCACCTCATAACACTTGTACTGTATCTGCCAAAACGGTTTTCAGTGGAGCCCTCCTAATTAATTTATAACTTAAATTAAATACAAAATAAATAATAATGTAAAGTAGAGCATATACCTAATAATAAAGAGGCAAATTCTTTGAGTAGAAAAATGAAATTTACATCAGAATTTTAAAACCAGAGTCTTTTGAAAATGTTTTCAGTTTGGTAGATAAAAGATCGGCCTCTTTCAAGTCAGCTGGGAGGCTGTTCCAGTCTGCTGCAGCTTGGAAAGTGAAGGTTTGTTTACCCCAGTTTGTTTGTGGAAGAGACAAACAAAGATCATTGGAGCGCCTTGTGTAACGGGATGATCGAGTGCCGGAACGGCGTGATTTCTAGTAAGAGGTTGAAAAGGCGACCATTTTGTTTAATTTCTTCAACATCAACTATACTCCAAGCGTTAGTGCGAAAAATATAACTACAGTGGACTGAGAGAACTGCATATGCAAGTCAGTAGCCAAGGAGCATGTGATAGACATGCTGCGAGCATTTTTTAGCCGGGGGGGAAGGGGACTCCCCTATAAAAATGACGGGGTGCTCGTCGGATGTTCTGAAAAGAACCACTAAAAGGTACCAGAATCTCGATTATTTTCAACCCTTAAAAGTACCACCACTTCTACTGGGGAAAACAATTTTAAAACACCAAATTAACCAACAATGACAAGTTTCAATAGCAGTTAAGACGGTTCACCTTGGCTCAATACCCGAAAAGGTACCGTGACAACTCTAGCAGTGGTAGTTTTAGGTTAAAGTACCCTTAACGAGCAGCTAGGTTAATTTCCGATGCTGATAATCGGGCGTCTAGTGTCTGAAGCTGTTCAATAGACTCCGGTGGCTTCCTTTTTGTGAGGAATCCAAAACAGCTAAATGCTGTGTTGCGTACTAACATATCAAGGATAAAGTATCCTTATATCTTTAATACTCAATAACAGTCAGCAACATAATCGTACTACAAGATTTAGTTAACACTAATCTTTTTTTGCCGAGCTTTAATCGTATGGCCGAAGGCGGTAGCTCATTCGCAGTTACTACTTGTAAACTTTGGAACAGCTCAAGTGTAGAACTTTGGAATTCTGCATCATTAGAAAATTATAGAAATAACCTTCTTGATGTACAACAGAAACCAAATCATTTTATAGTTTAACGTTTGATTCATCATTTGCTCTCAAGTTACATTTTATTTTTGTTACAATTCTTATTCTTATCTGGTAGACAATTTATAGTTTTATTGATAGACATGCTAGAATTTAACACACATTTTCTCTTTTAACTCTTACATTTTTATGTTCACTTCGTATTACAGTACAGTTTGTTGGTTTCATTTTAATTTTCAGATAGAGGGCCACAAGTTTATTAGTTACCTCAACTTTTCCGTGCCACCCTTTTCAAATAAAGTGTATTATTATTATTATTATTATTAAGCAGAACCAGACACCAATTTTACCCCCCCCCCCCCAAAAGGTACGACGAGCACCCCCGTCATTTTAAACTCAAGCCACTATGTTGAGACACCTCGTAAACCACGATGAGTTCACGTGCAATTAACGAAAATTGCCTTGTTTTCGTGAAGGTTTTTAAAAAGCCCTTGTCACTTCGCCCCTCGGGCAATTTTTGACTCAAAGACAATGAAAGTCTTTAAATCTCGTGTTTCTGTGTACGCACGCTTCGTGTAATTGTCTTAAGTGTAAAGTCCAAAACTGAACTACGATTTCTCTAAATCTCGTGTTTCTGTCTACGCACCCGCCGTGTAATTGTCTAAAGTCTAAAGTCTAAAGTATCTTCAGGTCAATTAGAAAGAAGACAAAGAAGGCCTAATCTAATGCATTACGAGAATAACTTGTGTTTTTCGCACCTTCGCCCCCTAATTAACTGTCTGGTTAACCACACGCCTACTGAGACATTTTTTTTTCTATAAAACATGGATTGAAAGCTGATCCAACCCTAGGCAGCAAATATGAAGGCGGATGGCAATTGACCAGGAAGTGTCGGAATGATGTTAAAAGAATCACTTTAAAAAATTTTCGAACTCGGTGACTTTCGCCGGGACTCTTTCCTCAAGGCACCACGATAATGCGCAATGATATTTTTAGGGGTGGTGAATGGCACCTCTACAATCTTGGGTCTTGTAAACTTTTCTTCCGATTTCGAAATCTCGACAGCCTTTGCGAATAGTCGCGAAGTCTCGTTACGGTGCATTTATATCGGTCTTGAAGTTTCGCATGTTTGGTCTCGGTCTCAGATTTTCAAACAAGGGTCTCGGCGTCTCGGCGAGTCTAGAATTTTACCCCTCGTCGCCTCTATTTTTCTGACGGAGACTGCGTCAAGGTACCAAATTGATGATGATAAGAATTTCTTTCGTGTCTCAAACAACAGTTTTACCTCCATCGATTGGTGGAATGATGTTCCTTCCTGTACATCATTTCCGGCAAAATTTGAGGTTGAAAAGAAACGTTTGTTTGTAATGGTTGCCCTTAACAACCCAAAAGGGTTTCTGCCAACTCAGTTCGGTGACGTTTATCCAGACGGCACTTTTGGGCTGCTGAATTCATTTTGAATAGCCGGTTTGCAGTTCCTTCATCAACCTACTAAGCTTTTGTGTTTAGTCAAGGCATTCAGTAACTGTCTTTAGTGCTGGTCTGTTCCAGGGTGAATAACTCAGCTATTCACTCTGGAATGGACAAGCACCAAAGAGACTGAATGATTTGATAACAAAAATATCAGACGTAAAACAGTATGGGAAACAACTAACACAAGTCAAAATAACCGGAATAGAAGAACACCGCTCTTCAGAGGTTGGGTTTAATTAACGCAAAAGAAGCAAAAGCTAAGTGGCGTGAGCCCGGCAAATAAAACAGCCCGGGCTCTCAGAGTAGAACACATGTTAGCGAAAGAAATTCGGGTGAGGGAAGTAAAAAGAAAAAGGAAAGGGGAAAATTTCTTTTGAAGGATAATCTTTGACCAAATCTAAATGGCCTTCAATTCCCGGTATCGAGCTGACTGAAGACATATCAGGGAATCGCCGTAAGGGCGTTTGAGATTCCATATAGTACTGATCAGAACATTTTAGGGTATTCCAAGAAAACTATTAGGGTCGTATAGACTTGTGTCATTCAGGATTCAGGATATACACAGAACAGAAATATAACAAAGCCAGTTAGCAAACCGTATACATGGACATCCTTTCTTGCACTATATTCACTGTACGTGTACACGTTAAGTAAACGGACATCATTTTATGCCCGCCCCGTATATACTTGTCATTTCTTGTAGTACGCTCTTAGGAGGGCATTCGGCTCCATCTTTACGCTATTTACTTGGCCGCGGGCTTTTTGGGTTCCTCTATCTAATCATTTCCCTGAATAACCCACATTATCTCTGCCCCGTCACCACTCTACCTAGCAGCTTTGCATCGTTAAGCATTTCATAGAGCGGAACATTGAAGTCTGAATCACGTTCATTTAGATACTGTACGTATTGGCATTTCACTCTTCACTGAATCGTTTTGATGTTGATGCCGACATCCCTGCCGAGTGACATAAAATCCGTACAAGTAAATCTTACCTATATACTATTTGCATTAAAAATGATTATTACATTGCAATTTTTACTTAATAACTAATTGTATGCACTTTTACTGGTACCGATAGTGTAACCATCAAGTTTACGCACAACATGAAGTTCTTCAGGAACGTTTCATTCTTTAAACTACCTATTAACTCGTTCCACTGCTTGGCTCCAGTAAATGCAAAACTATTTTTGTGATAATTTGTGCGAGTTTTTGGAAGCTCGAGATTTTTCTTGGACGATCGGAGTGCATAGTCATGGAACGAGGTACTATACGAAAATCTATCTATCAGTTTAGAGAGTGACATATCGTCCTTGAGTTCGCAAAGCAGCAACAGACAACCTGGCTATGGGAAATTGAAGCGAGCTTTCGCCTCTGCCGTTTGCATTACAACGGTCTGCGATGCCAACCCGAAACTATTATGAAAATATTTTACCAAACAGATTATTTTAGGATGTATTGACAAACTTAATCATTCAATGCTGTTTATTCTACAGAGGCGCAGCTAGGATCTTTCAAGTGTAGAAGGGTTTTGAAGCTCTACAGATACATATCATGCCCAACAAAAAAGTCGTCTCCAGCTCCTTTTTTTCGTCCCGAAGGACAGATTAAAACCGGTTAAAATGGGCTTTTTGTAAGACCCCATGAAATGTCCTACTACGTGTGGGGAAGGACAAGCGGTTTATCATTTTTTTGCGAAAAAGAAAGAAAAAGGAAAAGGACGCCTAACTGTTACGACCGTCATAATTTTAGTTACAAACCACAATAACATGGTATATTGTAGATGTTTGCTCCGGCAAATGGAGTATGCAACTTTCTAGTACTGGTGGAAATAGTTATGCCATGTTGATTCTTCGGATTCGCGCGTTTTAACTTCGCCACCTGAATTAAAAGATTTGTACGCCTTGGAAATGTAAATTATCATCGCAGTTATGAACACTACTTGAGCATATATTTAAACCATATATTTGAACTGGGGATTAAAGCAGTAGTTTGTATGTCGTTGACTCTAAAAAAATTATCTTTGAAAGGGGAGGTCACAGGCACCCCAGGACCCTCCACTAGCTTCACCCCCTTTTCTGCATAAAATTTCTGATTCAAACATCGTTCTTACGATCTTTTCGTTAGTTATTTCATCGATTTTTAACTTATTACGATGCTCTGTTTTTTAGGTAGAACCCGTTTGAAAATTAAGTAACTCGTATCGTAACTGGGTTAGTTCGATTGTTTGTCATTTTTAGCTCATTCAGTGCTTTTTCAGACTTTGAGATTTTTTCAGACTTTTTTGGTGACTTTCGTTTACACATTAGCAGCAGCAGCAGCAGCAGTAATTGCTTTCACCACTCATTGGGCACTATGGCCACGTGGTAGCGGGCATTACCTCTTATATCTACCAAATAAGGTGGCTTTCACCTTACCTAAACACATTAATTTGTGTTGTATTCTTGTCACTCGAAGCCACATTCCACAAGCTTCAGATTCCCAAAACAGATACTCTGGCGCTTACAATTCCGATCGTTTTTTTTTTTTTTTTTTTTTTTTTTGTAATTACCGATAGGAAGTCTGAAGTCCAGCATGGTGCCGAATCCTAAGCATGCGCAATCCAACCGAAAGTCCGATATGCATAGAGGATAATATCTAAGACAGTTGAGAATGTTAAAAAGTCATAGCCAAACGGTCAGCTGAAGGCATCGTGATTTTGTTGTTAAGTGATGGTGCAACCTTCGCATTGCACATAATAAACTAAATTTACCGTTTTCTTGTAAGTTTGCACGTCACCCTGAGTAAAACACACACGATTATCTTTTTGTAAACTGTGAGGCACATGGATTTGTAACCAATACGATGAACAGTTGTGTCGACTAATAGTTACTAAGGATACAGTGTAACCAAAATTTCGAGGGTGCCTCCCTTTTGGGTTCCAAAGAGTTAACTTTGTGTGTCACGCACACGGTGACTAATAAACTATGTGAGTTACGATGTTCTGGATAGTTAATCTTACCAATCCTCCTCTGGATTTATCCTTCCCCATGAAAACAGCAAATCACAAAAATGTCTGCAATGTTAAGTCCGTTTTTGGATTTAAAATGACCCAGGGAATGCACCCTATTGGCTATGCAAGCTCGTTAATCGTGCCATCCACGTGTTCCATTATATAACGAACTAAACATGTGCTGCTTCGCATGACTGCACTAAGCTAGATTCGCCACTTTTTGATGGCTTTGACCTCCTCGTAACAGGAAATATTTTAAAAGTAAAAAAAGGGAGCTCAATGGCAATTCCCTGAAAGAATTTCAAGGCAACATTGCTTTAAAGATTTTTAATACTTTTATTCAAGTCCCTCGAAATCCCGTTTCCCTAAACTGAGGGCTCGGCCCCTGACACACATCCAGCGGAAGACGGTATGTTGCTTGATGAAGTTTATGAAGTTCAGACACATACAAAAAGGCAAAAAAACCGAAAGTTACTCCGAGGCAAAAGTGCAGAGAGTACCTTTCTCGAAAGTGTTCCAATAGCACACTGATCTGCATGGAGGAGACCTAGACACGTGCCACGTCTCGTGGCTGCATTGCCAAGAGAAAAAAAATGGATAATTTTGTGGAAATGAAAAACAAAAGTAATGGGCCTATATGACAAGTTATCCAATAATCTTTTATGATTTCACGAGAACAGCTCGTGTCTGATTTTCACAAATGATACAAAATAAAACAAAAAAGATTAAGCAATTGATACAAGCCAATTAAAAACTCTTATATAACAAGAGAAGTGAGGGCCAAAATGAAAAGAATTGATTGGGCAGTTCCACGGACATGTATGTGACCTGTAATTGTCAGCGGCAAATGTACACGACAGAATTGAACTCATATAGCGTGCCCTTTGAAAGCTTGATGCATTTGCAGAGCGTGAAGTCACGGAACCAAGATGAAGGACTTAACAACGGTCATCAGAAGCCATACAGCCATCCCTTCTCCGCCAGAATTCTTGACAGACATCAGCAACTCCTTCGAGAAAATGGGATACTGTACTTCCACCTCAAAACTAGCAATACGTCTCCAAGCAGGCAGAAGACATTCCGTCAATGTTCCATGCGCCTCGTCCCACGGCTACAATCCCATTGAGGTTTATCTAGGAACTCATTCCGCTTTGGAAAGACATTGTAACGGAGATATCGGAACAAAAGAAACTTATCTGCCATCTCTACAACGAGCAAGACAAAGGGGCCACGATTCTCCTGCTTTCAACGCTAAAATCAACACGAAAAAGTGCAACACTTGGATTGGGCATGGAAGCACCAGCCATGCAGAAAATACACCACCTGTCGATCCAAAGTCACTGCCCCTGCCCGAAATCAAAAGAAAGCCAAGAGCTGTCTCCAGAAGACACACTCTTTCGGTCATTACAGAGAACGTCGATTCTATAGAAGTAGTTTCAGTGTCATCTAATGCCGAAAGCAACGACGAGAATAGTCCATTACCGCAGATCACTCAGACTGAAAACTACAACAGGTCGCAGCAGAGATTTAGATGCATAAGAGCTGCGGACACCGGTGTAAAGATTTCTGCGGTAGGTAACAAAATCCCCGGTAAACACGACCGTGCGAAAGCCTTACAAAAGCATATAGAGAAAGCAGAAGATCGATATCGAAATGGCCAAGAGATGAAAGCTGCCAGGCTTTTTGAATGGTTGAAGGATCAAACAGACTCAGATGAAAAAAGGCTATTAAGATAAAGTTTGCCTCATCAAACGTTCACTTAAAAATACAGAGCTAGGCCGAGGATTATTATTAGTGTAAAAAGATGAACAAAATAATTGAGAAAAATTTTGGTTAATTAAAAAATGTTGTATTTAGGTAACCTTGAAGAGTCACAGTTATGTAATGCTATCCTTTTTGTTTGAACGAGTATCTGTTTATACATAAAGGTATCAAATTAATTAGCAAAGTTTACGAATGGAGAAAGTGATAGTACATTAAATTTAGAAAAGAGGCTTTGATGTGTTTTATCAATACCAAGCTTTAAATTCTTAGTTTTAAAAACCTCAAAGAAAGTTTATCGCGACCAATTGTTTTAGCAGTGTGACAAATGATCCGTAATTAGTGTGGACAACATGGGCCTTCTGAGAGACGCGCACGCTCCGTGCACGTGCATGGTAGCTGCAATTAAACAGCACGTGCAAACTAATTATAGTTAGAAGTACATTTCCGTCTTGATTACCCAGCGGTTTTCTGTTGTGCTTTTCCTCGCTTGAGCGTAAATTGGCGGCGATTTCAGCGCAACTTGTGCACAATTTCAGTTAGAGTGTTGTGCTAAAAACATTGTGTGGCTTTGGGGAATTTCGACCGAAAAAGTTTACTCTTTTTAAACCGTTGCTAAGTAGTTTGTCAGCTTCTCCGTGCGACGAAAACCTCGGTTCAGTCTTGCTAAAAATTGGTTCATTGAGATGAAAACAAGTTTGCTCACGCGACGCAGAAATTGCAACAAAAATCTCCTGCAAACGGGTCTAAAGATGATGTTTCAACTGATGCTGAACTGGCCTGGTGGCCTACTACCGGACTTACCAACCTATTAAAAAAAGACATGGAAAGTTCGGTTCTGTGTACTGTAGCGAATATGTAGGAAAAACACATTGTGATGTACGGTAACTTTGGTTCATGCAGGAACTGGGTCACTTTAGCGAAAAGATTGAAACTAACGTTCTGTAAATAAATTGTTAACTCACATGAATGGCCTGTTTGATGTAGTAATAAATTATGATGATGGCTGCCATATAACTTCCTTTTCTAGGGAAAGTTAACTTTTTAAAACTTCATTGTGACCAGTTTGTTTATCATCTCGAGACCAGTAACAAAAAGGAGGACTTTCCGGAAGAAGTCTCTTCAGTACTGAGAAACTTGTTACGATGATTCTTTCGACTTAGTTCTCAAGTTTCCTAATGTCAGTGAAACTCAGAATAGCCACGCAGGAGCTACGACCTTGAAACTTATCTACATGATACTGAACGTTTGACAAAGACCTCTAACAAAGTGAGTGTCCAGTGTGAAACGTCCATCAGGGCTCCTCATCCAGGAAAATCTGGAAACGTAAATTTACAGCGCTTCATTTTCCCGAAGGACCTTCTGACAATTCAAGGGAAAATATTATTTTCAAGCCACAGAAAATTCGTAACCTGAATATTGTCACAGCTGTGTTGCTAAATTTCCAGCAAACCTAAGCTAGTCTTTTTTTGTAGTATAAACCACTTAATCTCTTCCTAAAACAGAGGGAATAGATTTTCTAGAGTTGCGGACGATGAGCTGGAACAACTCATGTCTGTATCAAATGACTAAATAAACAATAGCCACATTATGCTTGAAAACATTTGCCCGCGGAAATAAAAAGTTCCGAGAAGGAAATAGCAAAGCCCGGTTCTAGCTGGGGCATATTCAGTTACGTGATGCGTTCTGACAAATCACGCATGCGAGCGAAAACATTTGATGGATTATAATCGGGATTGCAGTGCTCAATATAGCTTCCAGTTAAACAACTGCGGCATGAGCTCTTTCTCAGTGAACAGTTTGTGCTGCTAGAGCAAATGCCGAGCCAAATATATTGTTTAAATAAAAAGTTGCTGATGCAGAAATCCTTGGGCAAACCTTTGATAGCTGCATTATCCCTTCGTCAGAGCGAAAATAAAACGGCGGTGGCCAATTATACATTATCAGTGTCAGTTGATTGAACCAAATTTTAATTTCTGCATCAGCAACGTTTTATTAAACAATATTTCTGGCTCAGCATTTGCTCTAACAGCACAGACTATTCATTGAGAGAGAGCTGCTCATTAATCCCGGCCCTGTCCCTCTTGAAAACGCTTTGAATGTAATGAAGCACCAGTGTTGCTCAGAGCACATCAACTTTCCAGCACTTCTTGATTTAGCTTTTAATAAACGCTAAGAGAGCCTGATTACAAATAGAAGTCTTTTAGACTTTTCCGTCATCTGCTCTCTCAAGAGGTAGCGCTTTGTTGTCGACCTCAGATCTTCCTAGCGCCGCTTACGATCGCTCCAGTTTTCAGTGCGTGATTCAATTGCCCAACTTCTTCAGTCTCACGTAACTTAATTATATAACTTGCTCACACACCTCCCTTACAACGCTTTCTCCTGTTATCTGATTGATCATGATGACTATTGTTCGGTTTCTTTTCTTTGAATAGGGAATTGAAAAGAGAATGGCTTAACAAAGCGGAACAAAATCAGATAAGCCTGCTTGAGGGGTTGTGCAGTTTGTTTCAAATTTTACTTGAGCTAAGTTACCAAAGTAATTTTGGAGCATTAGCACTTTTGTTATCTCGTTACTTCAATCAGAAGTATCCTTGATTTTCATCTACTAAGCGCTCTCATCTAGTAAAGATATTTGGTTCAGTATCAGTGATCTGTTATCGTCTGTTAAGCAGTGCAAGTTTAATTTACGACCAATTGCATTTGTTGTATAACATTCACGGTGAGTGATAAAGCGAAAAACGGTCTTGTACGTCATGTATTTGTCATGAAAGACGCTTTCGTTTTAAGTCCTACAGACAGAAGTAAAACAGAGTTCGGAAACCATCTATTTCTGTCCAAAAGATTACATGGCCATTTTTCAACGTTCGACGCCTTCATACAGGATTTAACATTTGTTGAAAAGCCCGATACATGGCACTTGGGCCTCAACAATTATACGTTTTAAAAAATCGAAAGCGAAATACAAGTACCGGCTTTTAATACTATTTTGGGAATGCTTGTAGTTGGGCCTGCCTCGAATTGGTTCAATCAGTAGTTTTAACGAAAGCCACTTATTCTCAGCGATGTCTAAAAACATTAAAAGAGGAGTTTTGCAGGGCCTTTAGTTTAAATTTTCGAGTTTAATTAACATCACGTGAACACCAGCCAATAAAAGAAAGAGTTTTAACGGCTTTTTTAAATCGCTGACCTGTACTGCTATTGTAACTTAAGTTGTCACCGGTCTTCCTATTTTATCATAAAACGATTTCGAGCTTTCACGGTTACTATGACAACTTTTGGAAGGAATCGGACGAAGTAAACGACGCCTTCACACAATGCGCATTTGTGTCTGTTTAATAAAAAATGTACACCAACGTGTAAATAAATATTTTCCGTAAAAAGCTACCGGAAAACAGCAAAGATCAGTAATATAATTTCGTTTATCTTTAGCTTTCCCTCATCAACGAGAAAGCAGATAACCCCCCTATTTTTGGGCAGCTCCCTTGAAGATTAACCTTCATGGATATAAGAGGGTAGATGAACACACAAAGCGTAAGCTTAGGAAGCCATGGAAGGATTTTGATAAACTCTGGGTTTTAATACCGAAAACTCGATATTATAAAAAGAAATCCTTGCCGCAGAAAAACAAAAAGGTCAATAACACGTTTAGAACTGCCCTGTTCAACACTTTACACGGAGTCTTGCGCAACTAAATAATGCTTATATAACAAGAGAAGTGAGGCCAAAATGAAAAGAATTGATTGGATACTTCCATGGACACACTAGTGACCCGAGGGTTTAATTCACTGTCAGCGGCAAATGTACACGACAGAATTAAGAAAACTTCTGGCGTACCCTTTGACGGCTTGATGCATTTGCAGAGCGTGAAGTCACGGAACCAAGATGAATGACTTAACAACGGTCATCAGAAGCCATACAGCCATCCCATCTCCGCCAGAATTCTTGACAGACATCGGCAACTCCTTCGAGAAAATGGGATACTGTACTTCCACCTCAAAACTAGCAATACGTCTCCAAGCAGGCAGAAGACATTCCGTCAATGTTCCATGCGCCTCGTCCCACGGCTACAATCCCATTGTGGTTTATCTCGGAACTCATTCCGCTTTGGAAAGACATTGTAATGAAGATATCGGAACAAGAGAAACCTATCTGCCATCTCTGCAACGAGCAAGACAAAGGGAACACGATTCTCCTGCTTTCAATGCTAAAATCAACACGAAAAAGTGCAACACTTGGATTCGGCATGGAAGCACCGGCAATGCAGAAAATACACCACCCGTCGATCCAAAATCACTGCCCCTGTCCGAAATCAAAAGAAAGCCAAGAGCTGTCTCCAGAAGACACACTCTTTCGGTCATTACAGAGAACGTCGATTTTACAGAAGTAGTTTCAGTGTCATCTAGAGCCGAAAGCAACGACGAGAATAGTCCATTACCGCAAATCACTCAGACCGAAAACCACAACAGGTCGCAGCAGAGATTTAGATGCATAAGAGCTGCGGACACCGGTGTAAAGATTTCTGCGGTAGGTAACAAAATCCCCGGTAAACACGACCGTGCGAAAGCCTTACAAAAGCATATAGAGAAAGCAGAAGATCGATATCGAAATGGCCAAGAGATGAAAGCTGCCAGGCTTTTTGAGTGGTTGAAGGATCAAACAGACTCAGATGAAAAAAGACTATTGAGATAAAGTTTGCCTCAGTCATCAAACGCCGTTCACTTAAAAAAACAGAGCTAGGCCGAGGATTATTATTATTAGTGTAAAAAGATGAACAAAATAATAGAGGAAAAACCTTGGTTTATTAGAAGACAATGTTGTATTTACGCAGCTTTGAAGAGTCACAGTACTTGTGTTATGCTATATTATTTTTGATTGAACAATTAACTGTTTAAACATTAAGGTATCAAATTAATTACCAAAGTTTACGAATGGAGAAAGTGACTAGTACAGCAAATTTAGAATAGAGGCTTTGATGTGTTATATCAATACCAAGCTTTAATTTTTTAGTTTTGAAAGCCTCAAAGAACGTTTATCGCGACCAATTGTTTCGGCAGATCAGTGATCCGTAATTGGTATGGACGACATGGGCCTTCTGAGAGACGTGCACTCTCCGTGCACGTGTAATCTTGCTGCACGCGCAAATTACAAAGTTCATTTCGGTCTCGTTCATTGTTTACGCAGCGGCTTTTCGCGCTTGTGCGTAAACTAGCTGCGATTTCAGTGCAACTTGTGAACGATTTTAGAGAGTACTGGGCAGAGCTCAATGAAACATACTAAAAACCTGATATAGCTTCGGCGTATTCGGCCATCAGAAAAGTTTGCTCTTTGTAAAACCGGTTACCTTGCTGAAATTGGACACAAATTTCCTTTTTGGACAGAAATTTTGTTCACGCGATTTTGTAAGTTGTGGCGAGCGGAGATTTCGCGGAAATTGCAACAAAAATCTCCTCGTACACGGATCTAACAAAACCTATTAGAAAAGGCTTGGAAAGTTCCGTTCAATCTATGCAATGTTGTGAACATGTAGCTAAAAACAAGTTATGAGGTACGTTAGCTTTAAGGTTAGGTTAGGGTTAACTCTTATAAACTTCACTGTCATCCAGTTTATCATCTCGAGACGGTTAAGAACACAAAGGCGGACTTTCAGACCGAAGAGACTTCAGTAGAAACTTATCACCGACGATGATTACTTCCATTCAGCTCTGAATACGTTTGGTAAAAATTTGTTGAGCCAATCAGTAAAAGAAAAATAGCCACGCAGGAGCCTCGACCTGCGACAGATCTACAAGATATTGAGCGTTTTGGTAGGGATCTCTAGCAAAGAGCGTCTTTTAAGTCTCTAGTGTGGAACGTGCATCAGGACCCCTCATCCAGGAAAACCTAGGAACGTAAGTTTAAACCGCTTTATTTCTCCGAAGTCATTTTCTGACAATATAAGGCGAAAATATTACTTTCAAGCCACTTAAAATTTCAGTAAACGAATTCATAACTTGAAAATTTCGAGGCTCTTGAACTTAGGCTGCTCTTAGTTTGTAGTAGAAACCATTTTATCCCTTCTAAAGCAAGAGGAGTAGATTTTCTTGTGTTGTGGACGGTGACTGGAACAAATAATGTCTGCATCAAATAGGGGTTATTTAAAGTAACGGTGGTGCTGCGTCGGCGAGGAAGTGGGACAAGAAAATTATAAACCGAGTTACAGAAGTAAAGAGATTCAAAAGCTGACATTCCGAGTGTTAGCCCTTCGTCAGATAGTCTCCTTTGCAGCCGTTTTTTGCGTGGTGTTCCAAAAACGGCAGCGAAGGGAACATACGGTTCCCACATTTACATTATCATTATCAGTTGATTAAACCAAAATTTTACGTTCTGCACTAGTACTTCTGCTACTTTTTAATAAAACAATATTTTTGGCTCGGCATTTGCTTTAACAGCACAAGCTGCTCATCGAGAGAGCTTATGCCGCAGTTGTTTAACGGGAAGCTAAATTGAGCACTGCCCTCAACAGCCTCGCCCCCCCCCCCCCCCCCTTGAAAAAGCTTTTAATATTCTCGAGTTATCTCGGTCTCAAAGTAATGAGGCACTTATGTTGCTAAGAGCACATCACCTCTCCAACACTCCTTAAGCTTTTAGTTAACGCTAAGAGAGCCTGAATACGAACAGAAGTCTTAAATTTGTCTTTCTCCATCTCACTCGCCGAGTAGCACTAAAGTTCTCTCCTATTTCCTGGCGCCGCTTTTTTGATGCATGCCTCAATTACGCAACTTCTTCTTACGTAACTTAATTATGTAACTTGCTCCCACATCTCCCTTACAACGCTTTCTCCCGTTATCTTACTGATCACGAAAACTATTGTTCGGTTTCTTTTCATTGAATAGCGAATTGAAAGAATCGCTTAACAAAGCGGAACAAAATCAGATAAGCCTGCTTGAGGAGCTAGGCAATTTGTTTCAGAATTTACTTGAGCTCCATTACCAAAGCAATGTTGGAGCGTTTCTTCAATCAGAATTATCCTTGATTTTCATCTGCTAAGCGCTCTCATATTAAGATATCTGGCTACCGGTGATCTGTTATCGTCTGTTACAGTATGACAGGGCAAGTTTAATCTACGAACAATTGATTTTGTTGTATAACATTCACAGTGCCTCACCAGTGTTTCCTGTGCATTGTGTTCGAAAGCTAAAAGTCTTTCAACACATTTGCTGCACATATTGAGTGGCGTGTCGATTTGACGACGTAGCGAAAAACAGTCTTGTGCCCGATTAATTTTGTCATGGAAGACGCTTTAACAATAGGTCCTACAGACACAAGCAAAAAAAGAGTTCTCAACATATCTCTTTCTGTCCAAAACGGTCAAAAGGTTACATGGCAATTTTTCAACGCTCGACGCCTTCACACACGATTCAACTTTTGTTGAAAAGCTCGACACATCTGTTGATAAACATAGACTGACCTTTGTTTCGGTGGCGTGAGAGTATGCTAAACCGGCACAACAACAGCCTTATAGGTACAACGCTTCCCAACACAAGTGGCTCAGAAGCACTCGAGAGGAGATTGAAAAGCGTTTCTTTATTCTATATTCTGGTGTAGTTGCCTGGTTCAACTCCTTGGTCATCCTTGTAAATAGCCAACCGGTCTGCCTCCCGTTGAGATTCTTAATTCTGTTGTTTTTATTTGTATTATTAATTCACTGTCTCTGAAAAGCCCCTCCAGGGGAATGGTCAATTAAGTATTTGTTTAGTATTATTAAAGTACAGGTGAATTATGCGAGTCGATAGGGGATTTCGCGCTTCGTTGGCGATTTGAGGTTTGAGGGGCTGACTTGAGAAAGAACAATCTTGCGCGATCTCGGTTCGAATCATTAACCCTTTCATCCCAAATATCAACATGTACTTTGTCTTTAAAGGTCTCACTTATTTCATGTACACGTAGGGAGATTTGGTAGAAACATTACCCCAACTAATCTCGTTATCATTTCCTGTATTCTCATGCCCTGTATTATTGACAAACTAGTGATACGGTAGGGAGAAATTAGATGGTAATCACTATTAGGACGTAAAGGGTTCATATAGAGCTTAACTTCAGCAGCTTTCTGAGGTTATGTACTGAACCTCCCAAACCTACTGTCAAGAAACGTGTTCGAGCTTTCACGGTTTCAGGCAACCTCGTTCCCAGGGCTTTTCCCTTTGAAACCGGGAAGCCCTGGGAACAAGGTTGGGTTTCAGGAAAAAATGTCTCGCATTCTATGACCAACTTCTGGCAGGAATCGGCCGAAGTGAACGACGTCTTCACACAAAGGCCCTTTGTGTCCGTTTAATAAAAAATATACACCAACATGTTAATAAATAATTACGAGTGCTGTTTATTATCCTTACAAGCTGGAACATATTGAGCCATGCTTCCCGTTTCTGTACGCAAAAAGGCGGAAATTCCTTTATAAGCAAGGATTTAGCTGTCGAAACTGTGGATAAATATAAAATCCATGCTGCAGCAATTTCGTGCGCTGGTATGGTTGTCCTCTTATTTTGAAAGAACGTTACAACTTGTTTGAGACAACAGTGTTTCTTTATCATCTGCTATATATACGCCACGGCTTACATCTTCCTAAGAACTGCTATGAGGAAAAAAGAAGACCTTTTCGTTACTTGCTCGAATGTAAACTCGCGTGGGAATTTTGCAGAAACATTGCCTTACGCTTGAAGCGTTCCAAAACGACCACCGACTTTCATAAAATAAAGACAAATTATTTCCTGAATTTATGAAAGTTGTGCGCACTTAGGAGTTAATTGGCAAAAGTTTTCGTTATTATGCAGAACGAGTCTGGAATATGATACCACAAGGACAAATCAATAAGATGGGGGAGATGGTCAAGATTGTCTCCATAGCAACTTGGTTCCCAGGATCTTTAGGGAGGGGATAGACCTTGTTCTGTACTCACTTCTCTGCCGTTGAATCTGCCCTACACTTCGTGGGTACAAACAGCGGGTATCTCTCCACTCTGCATCCTGAGACAAAACAAAAATGTACAACGCATCAGACACAACCTGCGGGAACAAGCTTTGCTCTATGCATTATATGGTGTAAACATAACGATAATTACCACGGATTTAACTGTAGAAGGTGTGTGTGCCTATACCGGACTGTCAGCAGGACAGATACCTCTCTTTTCTCGCGGTTTCCCCACGTAATTGCAGTTCAAATGAGTACAAAGTGGTTTGATTCACGTCTGTTGCGATTAGGCCTTAATTACTTTGGTCTGGTTTCACGACACTTACAAGGAAACCGCTCTACGCGCTTGTTAACACCCGAAAACATAAGCAAAGTTCACTACCGTTCTTTCGCATTTTCTGCGCGCTCGTACGATTCTCCTTTGTCCCCCCCCCCCCCCCCCCTCTCTCTTAACCAGCAACGCACTTACCATACGCAATGGGTGTCAGTTTGAACACTGTGTGAAATGGAATGCTTAGATTCGGAAGTTCTCCTGGAAAAAAAAAAGAAAGTATTTTTTTTCAGTAAGGTACATAGCCCTACGAAAATACGGCGAATCTACATAAACTAAATTAACGTAAACGTCTAGAAACACTCAATTCCTTGACAAACTATTCGGAAGGTCTCCAGAATTTGGTGAATTACAATTATAAAGCGGTTAAATACAATTCGATGTTTGTTCCGTGCCACGTGAGCAAGATTGTAGTGAACTTTCAAGTCAGGAAAACCAGTATAGACTGAATGGCTTTCACTATAACCCAACCAAACGGAGAATCGACTCAGGCAAGTAGATACAACAGCGTCGTCCGAGGTGCTATGTTACCACAGGAGCGCCGGACACTAGGAGCTCACCTGAACTGTGATCCAGAAAGTACGCCATGAGACACTGCAAGATAGCCTACATTAACAAAAAATAGTTCTTCAATTGACTGCTTCCAACTGGTCCCTTATGGGATCCTAATTCTGAACCTGATCTGAACAGTGAACCTAAGGGGAGGGTCTTGTAACTTGGTTGTTACTGTTTTCTTATAAAGAGGCTCTGAAGCTCAATTTTCTCAACAGTTTTGTACGTCCTTGGAACTGAAACAAGAAACGAAAATGTGAACCTTGTTTTCTGGCTGAGAACAAGATTACCTCACAATTTATTGTGTCCACTAATTGGGCACTATGGCCACGTGGTACCAAAACAATAGCTGCCTTGGACATCTCTTTCGGCCTTGTTAGCCCTCGCCAGCATAGCATAGATTGGCTGTTAACGCTATGGCATAATTAAGGGATAATGCCGCCGCTACAAAGTGACCATAGTGCCTAATGAGTGATTTCCATCTAATCAAGACATATTAAATTGTGAGGTGTTCTTGGAACTGAAACGTTTGAATGCAAAATTTAAGTCGTGGGGAAGATAAAATCCAGATTCACACTGCATGGGGTGTGCACAGAAAACGTTAGATGAAGATCTGTCCTAACCTCGTGACAAATGACCAGCACATTGGACTGCCTTTCTAATTCCTACAAAAAGAACACATTCCACTTTGTTACATAACCAGCACTAATTAATTTAAATGTTTTTGGGGGAAACACAAGGATTCTGTCGCATATAAATCCAAATAATGTTTGTTGCCGGAGAAAGAATAATCGCAAACTTCCCCCGCCCCCTCCTCCATAGCAAATAAACAAACAGACAAATGTCATGCGCAAACCAAATTTAACATTTAAAATTCTCTCCCTCACCTCTCCCTCCTGCCAAAAACAAGCCCTCTCAGAAAAGAGGCCTTGATGACATTGAAGCTGTGTTGCATAATCCTTCCATTAGTGTGGTTTTCAACTGAGTTTTGCTTTTGCGTTACTTCGCTCCGTGATTGGTTGTTAAAATCCACGTCACTTTATCAGCCAATAAGAAGTAAAACCAAATGCTGGCAAAAGTTGCACGCAAGTTGCACGCGCGCATTTTCCCGCGCTTGGCGCTGATTGATGCAATTACTTCAAATTCTGGTTGGTTCACTGAGCTGTCTCTTCGTCTCTGGTGAAGAGACACGTTAGTCACATTGGTCACGTTAATTGCTTCAGCTTTGGTCTTACGACACTCAATTGAAAACCAGAGGTCTCGTAATTCATTCGTTCGTCTTCGAAATACCTTGGTTTAATACACAATACCTTGCTTTAACTCATAAACATTAAAATTTAAGGTTACGTAAATTACCCGTAACTGTTAAATTTACTAGCAATACATCTAGCTCCACCTGACTTACCATGATCACAGGTTCTAGTCGAGCACAAACATCGCTGTACGACTGAGGAAGAAAGACAAAGACATGTGATGAAACTCTCTCTACGCAGAGTCTGTAAATAGGCGTCATTTGCTACCCGAAGAAACTTCAAAATAACACTTTGAAATTAGCCACTCACGAGGCGCAACGAAAGAAAATGTAACAGTGCAACAAGGAGTTTAGACAATTCTGCAAGCATGTTTAAAATTTAGCTGTATTTTGATTACCTCTCCCCTGGGGTATCTGTAATTAAACGGATGCTCCTCCATGACCTTGTGTTCTTCGGGGTCCATTTTCTTTATTTCATCATGGGTCATACCATCATAGATACCCTAATGATCAGGCCGAAGAGAAGAGTATTCTGGGTTACTTTGTAGAGCCTAGCATTTTCTTACCAGCAAAATCTAAAGGCCCCACGGTCTCCTCCAAATATCAAAATTATCAAAATTATTTGACTGGCACGAATTTGAAGCCTGTAGATTTTACGAAAAACCTTAACAAAAAAAAATGTTTCATTCTGCCATCAGTTGTTTCACTCTTTCTAATTCAACTGCTTCACTTTTTGCTCTCAAGGCGCAAAACCCGTTCAAATGGCTTGGTGACGTTTAGCATCATCCAACATCATCCACCGTCGTGCAACAAGATGGCCAAACGATTGCAACATGTTGCATCAAATATTGGATCCGTTTGACCGGCCCTTTACCCTTAACAAGCCAAAATGTTTCATTCTACCATCCGTTGTTTCACTCTTTATAACTGATTTACGTTTTGATCGAAGTTCGGCTGCTAATGACTCAACCATTGCAAAAGAAACGAAAGGCAATTCAGTTTGCTCTCAAGGAGCAAACCCCGCTCAAATAGCTTGGTAGTGGACCTACACTGTAATTTCAAATCCGTCTTTGAACAAGTCTGTATACAGTTACACTTTTTTTATTATAAGAACGTCTAATTTTGGAGATGAAGCTGAGCGTTCTTTGTTTTGCGACTTAAGACTGAAACGTTGTTCAGATGTTCTTATTACATGACATTGTTTGCTGTAATGTGGTATCAAGTCGCTTGTCACACGCTAGTGCGGCTTCAAGTGATGCCGCGAACGAGTCAAAAAGATGTCGCGCCAACCAACTCTCGGCAAATTTGGATTTACAAAAAGTAATAAACACAGAGATTCACAACGCGACAAAGACAAATGGCCAAAATAAGTACGTTCTTAACTGACTCTCAACCTGGGTATGTTCTAAGCATTTTCGTAAAATTTTGGTTAATCTCAGCCTCAACTTTCTTATTAAAAAGAGTGTACTTACATGGTCCAATTCATTCAAAGCTTTCCATCTCTCAATAGTGACTCCCTTAAGATACTGAGCTGTGTCAACTGCTCGCTTCAACTGGCTCGTCCAAACCTTAACGTGCAAAATAATAATAATAATAATAATATATGATTAATGATAATTAATCATTGTTATTAATTATTAATTATTGTTATTTTGCTAGGAGGCTCCTCTCACCAAGTGGTTTTAAAAGAGGTCCTGTAAAGTAAAAATAAGTTCAAGATAGTACTAGGAAATAAGATCATCATATCTAAAATTTTAAAAATGTGAAAGAATTCAATAAACAGAAAAACAGGCATAAATTAAAAAGAAACATAGACTCTTTTCAAAAATGGCTGCCTTTAAATTATTCTTTTGTTCATATTCAAAATAGCCTCACTAACCTCGTTTTTGAGACAAAAATTCTAAAGAATTTGTTATCCGAAGCGAGGTTAGTGAGGCTATTTTGAATATGAACAAAAGAATAATTTAAAGGCAGCCATTTTTGCAAAGGGTCTATGGGCTTATAAGGACAAACTTGTTTTAAAACTATTAATCGAAGAAGACTGTCTGACGTTACATGTAGATTCAAATGAATTCCAGTCCTTAAAGACAGGTAATGCCCGCTACCACGAGGCCATAGTACCCAATGAGTGGCTTTCAGCTTTCAGTTAATTTGTGTGGTATTCTTGTCACTCGAAGCCACCGGCATCCCACAAGCTTCACAATTTGAGTAAAGAGAAAATGCAGTTTGATAATAGGTGTGAGAGGTCAGAATTTTCAAGTCTCACCTTCAAATCCTTCAGTTTTTCATCCTCAATGAATCTTGCCAGAGCAAATGAAAACTGGAAAAACAAAATCATTAACTTTCAAACTTATCGCTGATTTTAATAGCCTTGCATGGCAACGATCACACTTCCTATCAAGTCGATTTATCTCAGAGCGACGTAGTCCCGAGACGAGCGACGGGTTCGCAAATAATAAAAACAAAGACGGATTTTGAGAAAGTCTACGGATGTAAAAATCTGCTAGGTTGTGGCCGTGCTTAGAAATATTTAGTTTAACCCATCAATAGATGGGCTTGGGGAATGATGCCAGAAGGTGGAGCCACGAGACAAATCGAGCCGAACATGCAGGGTATCCATGACAACCCTGTGAGTGGCAACCACCAGGCACCGTCACACTGAGACAACAGTGGAAACAACAATACTGGCCACATACTTACCAAGCAAAGAGGGATGGGGAGGGGGGGGGGGGAGGGAGGGAACTAGGGAAAAATTCAGCAAAATAACTGCTTAGTAGCGAGAAGCAAGCGCTAAAATGACTTGACATCTGAAGCCGAGCTGTAAACACACCCCGTACACCAACTCATGGGGAAAACTGCCGGCCAGCATTGTTTCGAGTTTAATTTAGCCACATCAGATTTGAATTCAGCAATGTCTAACAACATGTACAGGCACAACTTGATGACACAAGTTTAATAGAGTGGTTTGTTAACTGAGTGTCGGAAAATCGAAACCAAAGCAATTACTCTGACCAACCACAAGAGACGAACACAGCTCAGTGTCAACTAAGCCCCGTTTAAGTCCTAAAGTTTTTTCAGGCTTCTTAACGCAATTGCAAAAATTGCGTTCACAACTGCGAGGATCATCATTCACTTGACAGCTCAGTGTACCAATCAGAATTTGAAGTAATTACATGCGACCAGCGCGAACCGCGGAAAAATACGAACGTACAACTAGTGATTGAATTAGGATTTAGGTTTTGCTTCCCATTGGCTGAACTACTTTCGACACTCAATTAAAACCGTTTTACAGTAATTTACGATGTTCAGTTTAATCACTCTGATGACAAACAAACCTCTTCTCCCCTAACCGTCAAATCTGAATCTCCCCCAAGCCTCTTTTGAGCGCTGAATTCACTTTCCCCATGCTGTAAAAGAGATACATAAGGAGTGATTACATGTGTACCTGATGAACGAAGTTAGCGTTAGAGAGATTAAGCATGACGTTTACAGCCAACGGCAAACGGCAGGCTCCTGCTCACCATAAAAGCGTGA
>OX419339.1:31790346-32056728 GCA_948470475.1 Galaxea fascicularis
AGAAAGGCTATACAGGGTTTTATAAAAACAGCAACAGTGAATTTGCTGAAGTGCCAGAGGCAAGCTAGGCACTTCTCTCTTCTTCTCTTCTTAAAAATTCCCATGTGCTTATAATAATAATTAATAATAATAATAATACCGGTAATAATAATAATAATAATAATCAATGCACTTGGAGCTTGTTTTATTACTTTAAAGTTACATGCACAACAGTTTGTTTTGTTGGTAAATGTTTCCAATAAAAATCCTGCAATCGCTGAGGCACATTTTGCTTCATCAAAAAATTGATGCAGCTATATGGTCCTCATCTGCTCACTACAAAAACTTAATGCTGTGTGTTGAAGTAACATTTTAGTTGAAAAATTGAAAAGCAAAATGATTTTGTAAAAAATTTCTAAATGTTTTGGGTGAATACTCTTTATAAGAAACTAATGCTACATTGTTGATCATTACAGCTGTAGGTTAAAGGGGTACGACCATGGCAATTTCTGTTAATTTCTGATAAAATGGCCCATTTAACATAAAGCGGAACTTTTCAAATCATACCTTAAATGGAAAATAATTTGTCTGAGTGAGTTTCAAGTTGCAATTCATCAATCCGCATCATTACTGATGGCAACCAACAACTGCAAAATTATTTTTTTCTACATAATAATAATAATAATAATAATAATAATAATAATAATAATTTATTCAGAATAATGCTACCTAATACTAATGCTTATTACGCTAATACAGGTTATTTCAGTTAAGGGATGTTAATATTGATACAACCAATTATTATTCTTAGAAAACAAATACAGAAAGGCGATAAATATGGTAATCCAATAAATGCTTCATACTAATTCTGCAGTTCATACTAAAAAGTATCCATGCATCAAACTTTTCGAAAATGTACAGTGTAGATCAATAACATATAATTTATTAACTTACAAATCCTTAAAATTGTAATGATAAAAACTTTTTGAATTAAAAAAAAAGAATAGTAAAATTGCAACCACAAAATTAATAGTTTTGATGAACATCCCTGTGACTGTTGCAAATATGCATCTGGATTAAGATTCAAATTACTGGTACTCAACAGTCTCTCTATGGAAAGCTTCTTAGTTTCAAAGCTTATACTTATACAGGCTGGGGATACAAATGGCCTGTTCCTCTCTGTCTCAGACAATAGTGTATCCATGACAAGTCTGCCATTACACAGGCCTGGAAAAAAGCCTTAAGTGACTTCTGATAAATTTGAGATTCTCCTTCCAAATTACACTGTATTCACTTGCAAATCACAAGAAGCATTTGACATTACACAGTGCTCCAAGCTGTGACCATTTTGGTCGGCATGGCGAGTGGAAAAATATTTGGCAACTAAAATTCTGGCAAAAGTCTACCATTTTACAAAAATTATTGAAGGTCGCCAAAAGGCGACTTTTTGAAAAAGTGAGGTTGGAGCACTGTTACATCAAAAGTCACTTGAAGCCTTATTCCATGCACACCTAGTTCACTAAAACAACACAATGAAACACAATGAAGGCTTTTACCATGATCTTTTTTACTATACTATAAACTCAGTGAACGGTGCTTTGTTATCAGAGTGCTGAATAATATAAACTTTAATTTATCCTGATCAATCACAAGGAATATCCCCCTGTATTTAACCAATTTGGCTTACAACCTTGTCGACTATTCTATGCAGTTTTGCAGGATATAATATTATAATCACAAATTATTTTATAACATTGACCTGGGCATTATTGTGGTCTGATCCACTGTGTTTATCTACAGTATAACATTACAATCATAACTTAAGCCATCTTCAGGTGGTGACCATCAATTATTGAACTGTAACAATAACAATTATTATTATTGTTGCATTTCAACAATTCAAAGCACATTTTCTGACTATCAGCTCACTGGACTGGAACAACCAGCTAGAGCTGCAGGTGGTCATCGTCCAAGGTTGTGCTCTGACAAAAGTAGTTGGGACTCCATAAATTCAAAACCCTTGAAATCCAGGGTACCCAAATATATGTTTGGTGCAAAAACCAATATTCCCTGGTAGCCCAAAGGCAAATGTAAGTCACCAGAGGCCACTGGGCTCTGCTGGAGCACAGCCCTGTTTGCTCTTATTGTATATGTCCACAAAGGAAGTCATCAGCAAAGACAACACAAGGGTCACTTGCTATATGGTTCATATACATGAAGAATGATAAGGAATCCAAAGACAAATATCCGCGGATATTTTTAAAGCTAAATGGAGGTTATTGTGTTAATTATTCTTGAAATATTTTTCGGAAATATTTAACAAAAATTATTATTTACCAAAGTGGAGGTGAAGAGTGGTAGATATTTACCAAGCCGCGAAGCAGCGAGGTAAATATCCACCACATTCACTGACACTGAGGTGAATAATTTGTATACCACACAAGCTGAATAACTAGCATTCATTCAAATAATTTCCTCTCTGGAACCAAAACAGGAGGCAGTTTTCTTTCTCTTCAGCTGCTCAGAGGTGAATGGTACTTTGCTAATCACCCCTGAGTTAACCAATCAGAATGCATGAAAAAAACTATTCCCTTGTGTGGTATATATTATCCCCAGTTTTAGCTAGGGTAATAATAAATAATAATAATAATAATTATCAATTTCTATAGCGCATTACCATGACACAATGATCTAATGCCCTTTAAAACACTTTGTGGGGACTTTGCCAGACTGCTTATATAAGCGCAAATTGCAGCCATGCAGTTCACAATCTTATTCGAGAGAGTAGTATGATACACAGGTGCCCCCAGAAAAGACTAAGTGAATAAACCATCACACCAGGGACTACCCCTACTCTTCGTGATCAGTGTGTGGGTTCTCTAACGGCCCACACCAGTACTGTGAGACGGGACCTCCGGTTTATCGTCCTTATCCGAGAAGACTAGAAAGTCTAACCATTTGCAGATGTTATTGCGAAAGAAAGCACTTTCTCCTCAGTTATTTAAAGACCCTGAGTGTTGGTCCCGTTGAGGTTTGAACCCTCGACCTCCCACACAGCAGTCCGGTGCCCTACCAACTGAGCTCACCGGTCGGCGGTACATGTATATTCAGTCACTAGATGCATTTAACCCAATGGCGTGTGAGTGAAAATATTTGATGAATTATAACTTAACTTATCGATCTTATGAAAAGTGGAATACCTCTCGTGTGTTGAGGACATTCACACATAGCTTAACTGCATACTACATGTCCGATTTTGCTAAGCTATCCAAGTTGTTTGGAGAAACAGTACAGACAAGTTTAGATGAGAAAGCCGAAGTTTGACTCGGTTCGTTTCATGTGAAGCAGGGTCTTTCACGTGGGCCTTTTAACACAAAATTGACAAACTTCGTCATGGCCGTCTTTTGATCCCATATACTTTTTCGTTTCCAATATATTCAACGTTCTTTATTTCAAATATGAAAGCTTAAGAAAATTAAGTTGCTCTCTTTACACACGAAAGTGACATAAAATGAAACCGGCTAGAGAAATCTTGCTATTCGCTAAGCAGTAAAGCTTAACGACGCGTTCACTTTGAAGTAGTCAACACTAATTTTATCAAACTCACCGACTCTATACTTGTAATCTAGTGAATAAATGACGCCTTTCTTTTCCCTCAGCACAAATACTTCTTGATTAGTTTTCTTCGTATCGTCATCATATGCTGACAACTCCATCTCATCCTCATCCACACTGCTTACGGAATGAAGTGAATATGGCGGTAACCCCAGTTCGGCCGCCATCTTGCTGGCGAACATGAACTTGTCACGTTGTCTTATTTTGGTGTTGCACGTGACTGCACTTGAGTGAGCACGCGTTGACAAGGTGATTGACAACCGCTCTTCAAAGGTACCACCGGAAGGAAAAAAATTTTAATGTAAGCTTATAGTGAAAACAGTAATAGCAGTTCATTGAGTGTACTTTGTTCATATTCTGCACCGCAAGTTACCGGTACTCTCCTTTCGGGAAGTGAGCAATCAGCGTTGCAAAACCTTGAAGAGTGACTCATTGTTGTTGAGAATATAGTTGAACCTCTCCATAATGGCCCAGGGAGCACCCTGGTAGCAGAGCCTTCCTTAAACTCCAAAGAAAGGCTCTGCTAGCACGGTGTCCTGGGAGGTACTCACTTATGTGGTCTTAATGGAGACGTGCAGACCGATAGGTATGTTTATCACGGTGTTTTGTCTTGAATGGGGTATCAATATTTTACCAGGGGGTGGGGTAGAATTCTTGGGAGGAGTGTGCAGCCCCATTCTCCAAATCCAGATCAAAATATGCCATTCTCCACACCCATTTTCAGACCTGGCCTCTAAAATCCATTCATTTCAGAACTGTTGTTGCAGTTGCAAATTTTCCTACTAGCTTTGTTGATGCATAATATAAGCTTTGCATCCGTGTCAAAGCCAAGCCAAGAATGTTGGTAAAATTCAGCTCAAATGATATAATTTGTTACTCCTCTTTTTCTATTGTTCATTTGGAGTTGAAAAGACAAATACATTTATATGCTCCCAATAGACCTATTTAGCTTGTAGATTTTGTTTTCCCATTGTGGACCACGTGTTGTTACCCTAGAGAACTGTTTCTTTGAAATTTCGCCATATTCATGTGCATATGTGCGCATAATTTATGAAAAGACAAAAAGCAAATTCCTTTAGGAAGATCACATGGTCTACATTGGGAAAACAAAATCAACAAGCTAAAAAGGTCTATTTCAGACTAAAATGGTCAATATTTATACCTTTTGGGGTGGCACATACCTATATAGCTTATATGGGGGATCCCCCCCCCCCACCCTTCCTGAGCAATTTCATGGCTTTCTGTGTTAAACAGGGTATCGCTACATGAATTAATGGCCAGATGTTTCTTATTTTGTTTATAGAAGCCTGACCACAAGCCGCTAGATTTCAATGCGGTGCTAGTGTTGTTCTGGGTTAGAGCCTGGTTCAACTCCTTAGTCATCCTTGTAAATAGCCAACAGGTCTGCCTCTTGCCAGTTGGGATTCTTAACTCTCTTGTTTTCATTTGTATTATTAATTTTGTTTCATTGGCCCTGAAAAGCCCCTCTAGGGGAATGGTCAATTAGGTAATTTTTTATTGGTGGGCTTCTCTTGACTTTGTCAGATCATTACAGCTTATTAAAGTGGTGACCTCAAGACATTGCTGTTTATTTGCGATATTGTAATAATGGACCATCCACCGGGACAAAAAATTAATAAATTTCTATAATTATAAAGAGATGGCTGTTGTAAAGAGGTGGCTGTTAAGAGGTTCAACTGCATTAAAAAAAAAAACAACAACACTTGCAAACAATTTTTTGGGGTTTAACTGTTTTTTTATTTTATTGTCTACTTACAGTTTTTACTACTTTCAAGTATTCTTCAAGATTTTACTTTAATCAACTTTATCTATTCACAACACAAGCAAAATCCATCATAATTTTGAAACTTTTAATTCACATATGTACAGTATGTTACATCTTATTTATAGTTTTACTGTAAGGAGAAATTAAATATTGGTCACTCTTACAGGTTAAAGAGGACATTCCCAACAGAAATTATCAACAACTTCAAACTTTTGAGCAAATTATTTACCGATATATGTCTTGAATTTAACATAATTTCTGAAACTAGTTTTGTTTTGTCTTCTATTTGAGAATTCAATATCCTAAATCCTCTTTGTGTTCATTAGAGTATTTTTATATTAAGGATTGAGAAATATCAGCAAGATCTCCGAGTTGAGTAACCCTATCAATGATCCCACCAACTAAGGTCAGCAAATGCTGAGAATAAATTACAACTCAAAGGAAAATGTCTTGCAAGCTTTCTTATTCACCCTGTCACCACACCAAACTTTGAAGCTCATCTTTGTAGATACTGGGAACCAAACCTGAAACACAAAGGTAATATTTACAATTTTCCAAGCCACTTTTTTTCTACTATTCACTTACATTACCTTGAGGGGGGAAGGGAATTTGCACACCACCTAACTACTCCACCGTCCTGCTACTAATAAAATTAGTATGGTCCAAACAGTATTTTTCTTCTTCTAAGTTCTAGCGCACAATGGATCTAGTGAACTGCAAGAAATGCAGTTGCAGAGAGAATCAATGAACCCTCCTCATTGTCTTTCCCATTTGCACTATTTTACTGTCAATTTGCCTGCATGATCCGAGAAGAAAGGTATGACTGCTTGCAGAATGGGACTTTTGAACTTTTTTTAAACACATTTGAATGGCATTAAAGTCAGCACCCCTCGCATGCCTGTATCAAATTTTAATAGTACAGTGCAAGTCCTCTTAAGCAGCCGTTCACTATGTTAACAGTGTTTTACAGTTCACCTTTGGAAGATGCATTTGTGAGCCACAGACTGACTTGGATCAACAAATCATGCACTCCACATTGGTTGCATCTGTGTGCTGACTGGTCTGGCATGATATGTCTGCATTTGTGAGCATGCTCATAAATTCTAAACACATAAATAAACCCACCAAATTTGGATTCCACCATGTCCACTGTGTTCTTATGGAAGAGCTTTTTTTCAAAGTCCACCAAATCTTTCCAGAAACCAGCATTTGGTCGAATAAGTGGCCTTCTATTTTTAACATAGGCATGTGCATCAATCAGTTTCATCCTGTGATACTTCATCAGGTAGGCTAACACCAGAGTTGCTGACCTGTATGGCAAATACAGATAACCAAGTTTACAATGTATGCAGATTGAAGTTGAAAGGACTACAGACAAAGTGTCAGGTCTCACATATTATATTATTATGCATATTTACATCATTCAGTCAAGAAGACAGCAGGCTAAAGAAATGATAGAGCTATTTTATTCCCCTGGCCCTGGAAACAAAAAAAGCTACACATCACGTCTATATAAACTCTACCTTACTCAGGTAAACAAAGTAGGTCTAAGGATTATCGATGAACATGAACTTCTGCCATTAAGGTCAAAATACCAGTAACGAGCCTGGTACCAGGATAATATATTGCAACACTGGTTTCTTCATTTACTTTTTTTGATATGTCCATCAGAATTTACTTGCTTCAAGTTAACCTTCAACTCTCAAAACTGATTAGTATGTAACGTCTCCTAATTTCAAGACACTGTCCAACAGACAGGTGATGAGAATAGGCAAGCTTATCAGCCAGAGGGTATTATCTTGATATAACCCCAAATTCTCTCAACTAATGTACAAGGAACCGTATAGCAGCTAGAAAGGAGAATAAATAATCAGACCTTGGGAGTTAAAGGGATAGTACTGACGGCAACAATCACCCACCTGCTAACACCAGCAATACAGTGTACAAGGACCTTTCCTCTCTCTCTTCGAACTTTATCTACAACATTACAATAAATAAAATTAAAGGAGAATAATGTCAATTAATAACTCAACAAATGGCTGAAAGCTATGATTATTATTTTTCTTATCATCATCATCATAACAATCATCATCATTATTAAAATCTAAAGTTACCCTTAGTCAGTGTTTTCAAAGGGCCGACAGCCGGTGAAAATCCCCATCTACTTCACATGATTTTTCCGCCTACTTTGATTAAGAACTTACCTCAAATATTATGAATAGCATGGAACAAAGTTGTACCTTCTCCGCCTACTTCTAAACTTTTGCCACCTACTCTGATTCTTATTGAAAACCCTGCTTAGATTTTATCGCTGACAGAGACTGATCGTGTCAAGTTCAAGCTTTAATAAGTCCACCTACCTATGTTGTCCGCCACGAGATCGAAGTGCATCCCAATCTTGCACGTCGGGTTGTCTTCCAGTCGAATCTTTGTGCTTTTAATTGATTTATAGTTTATTTCTGGGGACTCCATTGATACTGAATAAGAGAGAGTGAAACAAAAAATGAGTAAATACCCGACAGCAATAAGAGTTATGACATTTATAAAAATGTATCTGGATAATCTTCACGAATCGGGCACCTGGGATTAGACTAGTCTGCGTGGCAGGCGTTAAAAGGGGAAGGGGAAAGGGAATGGGCGAAGGCTAGGATTGGACATTCCTTGATAGGACAGCAGTTGATGATCGAAGGAAGTTCGAGTGAGATGAATTCAGTAACCTTAATTAATTTAAGCCTTGAGCTTAAATCTATCCGATTCAAACGTATTACAGGTAAAACATGGTATTACCGTTAATAACACATGTTATTCCTTTCTGTGTGAGTATGTCCTCCATTCTCGCAGCAGCCAAACCTCCCAGATAAAGGAAATCAGTGATTTCCGCCATTTTGCCCAGAGGGCTGCAATGCTTGAACATGACTTTTGAAATGAAAGTGACGGTATATCGCCAAAAAATGCGTTCAAATACACAAGTGGGGGTTCTTAAGTAGTAACAGACGTCATTTCTGCGAACAAGATATTATAAATCAACGTAATCCCTCTAGACCGTGCAGTGTGTTCACAACACTTCTCGTTTCTGGAGGACCGGAAAGTTTCGCATGAAACCGCGAAAAGCTGGAACTAACTTCCTTCAGGTCTTCTTCGGGGAGGGGAGGGGACGGAAGGGGAGGGGTGACGGGTGAGTGAAGCCGAGAGTACCCACATGGAGAAATAGGCCATATTCGTATTCTCGGTATTAAACTGGATCTAGCATGAAGTGGAGGCTCTTGCAGGGGAATTTTTCCATATGTAAATGTATTCCCCCGCAAGAGCCTCCACTTTATGCTGTAGATCCAGTTCAACACCGAGAATACGAATATGGCCTATTGGTAGTGCGGTATAAACACAAACAGGCCAATAGATGGTGGGAAGTGATAGGAGAGCGACATTTTGGACATGGCTCCGATATAGTTTTTGGACTGGGAGAATAGGATTTGGGTCACTGGGACTGGGAGTCAACATTTCATAGGTTCAATAGCTAAGATAGAAGGCATGGAAGAAGTTTTGATGGAGAAAAAGTCTAAAACAAACCATGGAACTGCGCTCAGTCCATTGCTGGTTCGATCCTGCTGGCGCGCGTTCTCGGAAACTCCCAAAACTTTTCGGTTGTAGTTAATATGGTTCGATGGTTACTGATAAGCATATTTCAAGGGCACCAGATTTGAAGTTTACGCGGCATTTCGATCGAGTTCTCGTAGTGGTAGTAGTCGAGATGCTGTTTGGAGCACTACAGCAACCGCCTTGATCCAGGAAAAGGGATGGTAAGTGAACTGATGAGGAAATATGTGGCTCATGATCAGTATCATTCGAAAATACAAGCTTTGTTTCATTCGGCTCCTCCCGTTGAAGTACGAAAGGTTCCTTTCTGCGAACTAAACGATGGAAACGACAAACAACTCTTCGCCTTTGTAGCTACTTGAAATCGAATAGCGCTTCCTTTGGAAGAAAAATAGTCATTGTGCGATCACTGGCCTCTCAAGAAATGGCGCGAATTTCGTGGACACGACCATCGCTGGAAATGAGCTGAACTGAAGCCAAGGACACGATCAGGGAACTTCACGACTTCCTTTATACATCTGACCACCAAAGGTCCACATCTAACAGCGCCCCCATGAAATCGGCAAAGTCGACCAAGAGAAGGAAGGAGAGGCTTAGTCAAAAAAAGCGCAGGGGACATTCTCCGATCAATGGAAGACGTCTGTAGGAGGCATACGAACACTGTGAAGGCCATTGCATTTAATAAGCTTATCTCCTCTCTCGTCGATGTGATTTTCCGTGGAATAACGTTAGGTATAGATAATATCTAAAAGGCCTATAGAGCTAGAAGCTCGCCTTTTCTTCTCAGTAATCATGACCTCTGGAGAATTCAATAAGATTGCACTCGCCGCTTAAAAAGACTACAATAACATGTGGATCTCGGCCCGGTATCCAAAGTACTGCCCTGGACCTTCCATCTTTCTTGGCCTCTTTTTTTTGGCGTCATAAAGAATATATTTTATACCCAAAAAAATTCAATCTCCTACTTAGTGTAGGTAGACTCGTCGCATATACAGGGTAGTTCCGAGAAGCAAAATTTAGTATTTCTTGTCTAGAATAATTTGCGAAAACATAGCGCTCAAGATCGCTCCTCAATTGCTCGTCCTTCTCCCATACCGAGCTACGGAAGCGAGCCACCATTTTGAAAATGAGGGAACCACTGACCTTAGGTGTCGCGGGCTAACAATAGGCCGCTTTTACGACATTTCTTTTTGAAAAAGAAAAAAAGATATTCAATCCGGCCCAGCGTTATCACAGTAAATTTAAATTTTTTTGGACTGCATTTGCACTGACGGGTATTTTTTTTCTGTTGAAAAAGCTATAAGTATATATTTACTTTTTTCAATTTTGTTTTTTCTAATTCATTTAATATATATTTTTTATTTTATTCTTTTTATTTATTTTTAATTTGCGTTTTCATTTTTTATATCTCCTTATTTCTATTTATTTAATTTTTGTATTTTCACTTTGCTTTAATTTTATTTAATATTTTTCTTTTCTTTATTCTTTTTTTGGCTCTGTTCTTTAAGTTTATGTAAATTATTATTATTACTTAAATTTTCCAGTTTTTTTTTCACATCTGCATGTCTTAAATTTGCTTTGATAACAATAAGCCACCATCATGTACGTGCGCTTACTCACTCGGTGCCAGTGGAAGATCGCGTGTTCATAATTCAAAAATTGGAAACTGTTATGCACGTCTCAGAAAAACCGTGAGCCCACCTGTTTCAGTAGTAATGCTGATACTATTTTCATAGCACATGGCTCCACATTATTAAAACCCGTCGAACAATGTTATGTACTTTTGATGATTATCCTTCCAAATTTACTTTTAAAGTGTCATTAAAAAGTATTCCACAAATTTTTGAAACGTATTGTTCATAGCAGATTTGTTGGATCTGCAACAAGGCATCTCCTGGTTACACATTTTGTTCGTTCAGTGGCATTAATTTTGCTATTCGCCGAAAAGCCCTCCATCATCTCAATTAGAGCCTCGATTTGCGGGCCTCTTTGCGTCGAGGCTCTAATTGAGATGCTTGAGCGCTTTTCTCCTCTTTATCCGAATTGGTTTTCATCTTCATCGTTCGCAAAACGATATGGATGGATCTTGAGTCCATTACCTCGTCTTTGAAGACGACCTTGTTGTCAGCTGTCAATATGTCTCACAAATTGCAATATACATGGAACTAGGACATTGTTAGGTCTTCATTAAGAACTACGGCTTTGATTCTTTATGCATCTCTTCAGCTGCTGCTTTTAGAAATGTGAAATCAGTATTTCTGGAACAAGTAATTAAATTTTCAATAGGCCGATCCGAGAAGAAAATTGGTGCAGAAAAGAAAAGACTTTGATAAAAAGTAATAAAATATGCAGGTTTTTCCATAACGGAATATAAAATATGATATTGGCGAACTGCTTTAACGTAACTAGTTTTAATCAGGTTGGTATAAAAGGGAACTGTCGCTATTTGCAGGCCAGAATTCGGTTAACTTTCACTCGGTTAGAATCAAAAGCAAGTTGAGTTAATATGCGTAATTGAAATTATTTTACAATGGCGCGAGCGAAAAACCTTCTTATTTTATTTTTGTGCAAGTCTGTAGGCGCGAAATACGGTACCTGATTTCGATATTCTTTATTCATTCAATGATTTAACTTTTCAAACTTTAGAATCCAATTAAGATGTTCCTCTCTGTCTCTCCCGCCTAATTGCACTAATAGAGAGCTTAAGCAACGAGGACGGCAACGGCAACGAGAACGTCACAAAACAATAGGCTTAATGAGCAAAAACAATACTCTGAATGTGCGTTTTACATTTTGGTACATTTCTTTGCCGTCCTCTGCAAAACAATAACGTGAAATGACCAGATTTTAGGTTTTCTCGAGAACTTGAGCGCAGGACGACAACTTTTTCTTTCTTCTTCTTTCCTTTTACACCGTTCACAGTAATTTACACCCTGGACGGCTTACCAGCATTTCTTATGTTAAACAAACTGGAATAATCATGAAAAAGTTACGAAAACGAGAAGTCACAATTTGAAATGACGTTCTCTTTCCCGTTGCCGTCGTCGCTCCTTAAGCTCTCTAATATCACTTTTAACGGCTACGTCCTTCAAAAGTATCAAATCAAACACGCAAATCATGATTGAAGTGATCCCAGGACCACAGTCAAATAACAATTTAAATTTTGATGTGGCGATTTCAAGGGTTAATACACCACATATACATCAGCAGTTTATTTGAACCCTCGCCTAAAGGGGACTCCACTGCAATGGCTGCCGGGTCGCGAGGGACCCATATACTGTAATGATGCGGCACCGTTACTGCTTGAAGAATTTTAGTGAAAGTTGAAATGCACCGCGCTGTTACTGTCAAATGCTTAGCGTGTTGGTCGAACTTAACTTTAGCACCCAATCAATTCAGCAGAGCTCTCGATTTTCACCACTGAAAATGACCGTTTGTTCTGCTACCAAACGAAGAGTCTTCGCTTTGAACGCGCGCCCTCGGACAACACCAAAAAGACCCAGTTTTGTCTTGGCGTTTCCAATGCACAGTCGTCTCCCGGAGCCCGTGGTCTGTATTTCCAGCAAAGCTCGGCTCAATGTCTTTCAGTTCTCTTCCCCAAAGGGGAACTGGGGCGAGTTTCAAATTTTGAAGTAATCGATAAATTGATACCATCACATGAAAGACGACATTGAGTTTAGTCGTTTGACCAAGTTTGATTCTTTTAGGTTGAACAGAGACCAAGTTATAGACCTTGAAACATAGCTCAAAATCCATACAAACGTCTCTAATTTTGTGACAGCGTTCCTAATTCTTTGATGTGCCGCACACGCTGGTTCTGGCTCCTCGTGAACAAATTTGCCCTTTCGTATCTTGAAATTATAGTAAAAGACCAGCTTTTTAGAATAGTGGATCGCAGTTTTTGAGATGGCTTTTTAGGCCCGAAAAGGTTAAGGGACTTTCGACTAAAAGGCCCCGGCGGGTCACTTTTTTGTTGCGAGTCAGTGAGTTACTGAATGTTGACTGCGTGTAAATGTGCCATAAGAGTGCCAACAAACCAGTTTCACGAAAATAACAAGCATTAACGCCGACTACTTGGGAAAAAAAACTAGTTCTATTAAAAGCAGTGGAACACAGAATCGACGTGACAATAAAAATCTGCTCTGGGAATTGATCTTAAGGCTAGGAAATGGAATTTAGGGAAATTTGGGATGGAAAATGGGATTAAGAACCCCCATGAGGTTTCTTCGCCTCTTTATCCGCTGGCATGCAGCATCCCCTTCAAACTCTCACTACCCAGTTTAGAATTTTGGATATCAATCAAAGGGTCCTGTAGACACATGGCCAAACAACTTAGCCACAATAATCAGCAGTGCTCTACTAGGTTCAAACCCTTTTTCAGAAAGAAATTTCCAGCACCTTTCAAGGCCTGAGAAATTTTTTCTAGGACCTACTTAATGTACACCAAGTATTCTTCAGTTGTTGGGTATTCCCATCTGGTTGCCCCTAAGTGCCCTTGAGTTTACAGATTTCCATGACCCACCATTTTCAAGGACTTTCCAGTCCTGGAAAAAAAATGCCAGACTAAAATTCGAGTACATTCCACATTTCCAGGACCTGAACAAACCTCGGTTCTATCTTTCACCTTAACCCCAATGAGTTGGGAACATTAGGACATGTCCTTAGATGACCACGTGAAATTGGAAATGCTAGAGTAATCAACAGAGAGAGGATTTGTTTATCATGGAGAGGTAGCAGTAACACCCACATGTTAACGAAACTTGTGAATTCACACATAGTTGCTACAACAATTTGCATTATTTCCAAGTGCCACACCAAGTGAGATAAATCCAAATGATGTATTTTATTTTCTACACAAGTTGGTACAAGTTTGCATGTGTTCTGTTACTCATTTTCTTCACTGCGAAGCCTTGCATTTGCATTTGTAATCTTGATGGCCAGTTGCTGTGCACGCTCTACAATTTCTTTCCTTTTCTTGCTGGAGACGTTGTGAGCAATTTCTGCAGCATAGCTTTTGTTGGCCATGAGAAGAACCTCAAGTTCCTGAACAAAATCAAAATAGAGGAATTCAATCAAACATTCTCAAATTATCAGTCTGTGAGGTGGCCGAAGGCCTGGTTCCTGCTTTTATGTCCAACACCACAATAATGCACTGTCATGTTGGCTGGGAGGCAATTAAACCCAATGAAAAATTGAAATTGATGAATGTGATCTGTACTCATAACAATTTCCCTCCTGAACCACTCTCCAGATAAGGAAACCTGAACCTAAAAAATGTTTGTTAATGGAGTTTCTCGCTTGACAGCCAGATCAAGAAGAGCAAGTAACAGTGGTTTATGATAATGGCTACAAAAAAGAAATCGTTGCACAGAAAGAATTAACTGTCCAGATTCCAAAATCCAAAAACATTCTTTTCACCAGGTCATTAAACCTCTGTAACTGTTGGTAATGTTGTATTGTTGCAATGTGGATTGAGAACCAAGAACACTGGGCATTAAGAAAGAGGCCCTCTCCGGTCTCACCATTAACATAGCAATTTCTCTCCTTCCTTTGGACAACCAGCACTGTCATAACTAATCCAGTGGATACTACAGCTGAAGGGTTATACCAGTTACATGTACCTGGCAAAGCCATTCAGAACTGCAGTAACCATGGTTATAGTTCAAAGTGAGGTGCTTTTTAAAGGAAGGGATTTTGCTAACATTTTCTTCATAGGAAACAATTTAACTTCTTCAAAGAAAAAATACAGATTTTGTGTTAAGTTTACCTCCCAGGTAACAAAACATTCTGAGTTTTTGTAATAAAAGTAAGTACCTGAAAAAGACAAGCTACTACTTCACTATAGTCAAAGTATGTACGTTGACGTCAGTATTGCAAATTGAAGGGCTCAATGGAAAAATTCAAAATTCAGTTGCGGCTCTACTTCTTCAGTACACTTAGCAGCATTGTCTTTTGGCAAGGTAATCGTTAGCCTCATAAGGAAAAGAACCTTTTGCTCTCAGCTCTCCAATTTCATAATATAACACATACGAAACTGTTCTTTTCTAAGATCCAAATCTTACAAAACATAAACTTACATAAAAATAATCAAGGCAATTAAAACAAGCTTTTTACCACAAAATGAAAACAGCTGAATCTCCACAAGGCACAGTTCCCAGAAAACTATTCACAGATCAGGTCAATGTTTGAAGAGAGAGGATGTTACGATTAAAAGGTAAATTAATGGACATTCTTGAATCTTAATCTTGCAGAAACAATCTTTTTTAAAACACTAATCTTTCAAAGAAACAGCTACATAAACTGTCATTTTAAGAATCAATGGAAAATGACAAAGTTTTTCTTACAGCTTGTGGTTTAACAACATTGCTTAGCCACTGGTCTGTACCTTAACATTGTGTATGACAAATTTTTTGAATCCATCTGGCATAAGATGTCTTGTCTTCTTGTTACTGCCATAGCCAATGTTTGGCATAAGATATTGCCCTTTGAACCTTCTCCGTACTCTGTTGTCAATACCTTTGGGCTTGCGCCAGCTTGGCTAAAGAAAACAAGGGAATTTGTTACAGATTTGCGCATTTTACAATTATTTGTTAAATCTTAGTTTTATCTCTTACATTTTAAGTATTCACCTAATTAGAAGGGAAACAGTAGCCAACTTGACTAAAGTGATGGCTCAGTTAATTAACCCTTTCCTCCCTAAGAGTGACTTTATAGAGTTTACTCTTGTCTAATGCCAGTCAAAGGGAGACCCCTCAGGGGTTAAAGCTCATTACTGCAAGGAATTTGCCAGAATAAACTGAATTTTCCATCAACTTCTTACAAATAATGACTGAAAAAATGTTGGTGTAAACAAAAACAAAGATTGTTCTACTCCATGGTGAATGTACATTTTGGATTGAGGTGTACATCAAGGGACATTAAGAAAGAGGTCCTCCAAGCACCTCACCCAAACAAAATGAGTTACTGTCCTTCCCTTGGACGACCAACACTTTCATTACTAAGCCAGCCACAGGATAGCAGTGGTTTAAGTTCCCAGTGTGGTGCTTTTAAAGGGAAGGTGCACATTCACAGAACTATTCTTACATGGCAGGACTTATTGCTTACAAAGCACTGAGTCAGTTATGTAAATCATGTCTAAAATGGATTGCAGTTTCAAACATTCCAGTGACTGAAGGTTGACCAGAATAAATGTGGTTTAGACCACTACATTCTGACCGTTTTGTGGGAACATTCACTGGGACTAACTGATAGCAATGTTGAACCTGTACTTGAATATAAAGATAACTGAAGTATGATGACAAATCTTTGAATTGTCAATTCCATCTCAGGCTCCAAAATACAATATTGCTTGTCCACCGGTATGTGGTACTTGTTTTTCAGTAAACATAGCAACTAATATAGTTTGAAAAACTAGGCCAAAGCAGTTTGAGTTTTCTATGTAACTTCATCAGGGGTTTCTTTTTGGGAACTGCACGTCTAAGAATCACTCTTGTTACTAATTTTCACTGACCAACCCATAATTGCTACCTTCTTTGTTCAAGTCAAGTGCAACTTAAATATTTAAAAAGGCAAACCCTGTTCACTAATCATACTCCACATATAAACCTCTGCGACTCGTTTTATATCATCACTTATGCTTACTGTTGGTTTACAAGGGAAAGCATGTGAATGACTGATTGCAAAATCAAGAGCGAGGTTATAGTGCATTTTTTTTCCACAAGGATAAATGCTTTTAACAGTAGACACTGAACTACCATTACACTGCATCGTATTACATGCTTAACTTCCAACCTTGACTCTGAGGTATCTATCAGACTGATGCCTGATAAATCTCTTCTTGCGTTTCTTCACAATCCGGGGTCTATTTGCTGGCATAACCATCTTGGCTGTGAAAGATAATGCACGTGTCAGGACAGAACTGCCAAAAAGGGAAACCTTTTCGACTAAAGCTATGACGGATTAAAGTAAAGTCAGCAAAACTCGCTAACTAGAAGAGTGAGAGGTTTGAAACCAAACCACGTTTATGTTCAATGTCTAATCTCAAAAGTTCACATGTGACTCCAATGACTTCAAAGTTGCAGCAAGCTAAGGGTTAACACTGTCTTGCTAGAAGAAAAGCGTGAAAAGGGAACTACAAAGGCATTGTAATGAGGTGCAACAAAATTACTATTTCTCTATGCATAGGCAAATAGTATAATTCGTCACATAACTCTCATCCCATTTGACGCCTTCATTCAACATACGAGCTTCAATCGAGAGTATGTTCGACAAAAGGAGGTCTATATAACTAAACTATCTCGGCCAGAGTTATTTTTAGGAATTAACGTGATAGATTAAAGTATTTGGATGAGAAGATGGCTTTGTAAAGTGCCACAATCGGCCAGATAAAATCCCTCACCTCACTCAGTTTGTCGAGCAGCAAAGAAAATGTCGAAGAGGCCATTGCACCGTGCCCGGTGTCTGATGGGACTGCTGTTGAGATTTATCCCAGCCATACACTACACGGGAGTCAATTAACCTAGTACCCAGACTTTTCCTAAACTAAAAATGAATAAATTAAGCCAGGGTAAAAACCCGAACGCCTTTTTTTCGTCGCTTGACATGGATTAAATATTAATAACTCGTTCGCGTTTCATGCAATCCAAAATCCCTCTACTCATCTTACGAAGCTATGTTGAGGGATATTTTGAGAATTTTTTGGGGATTTTTGGGTATATTTGGGAAGAGATAATTTTTCTGAAAGGATTAGTTAAATTTAGGGAAATAGGAAATGTTGAAGATTTAACGAAGGTTCAAAATTGGAATTTGAAGTTGAAAATTAGTACCAAAACAGTTTCACACCAACCTGGAGTGCCCTTGTAGGGTGTCAACTGTCTGGTGGTGCTTCAAAACATTTTTTTACAATACAAGGATCCCTTCTTTAAACTCGTTAAAACTCCAGTTTACCCCCACCTTAAAGGGATGAAAATAAACAAACGGTGGTACTGTGTCGGTGGCGGAGTTGCACGGTGGCTTTAAAAACGGAGTTGATAATGTAAATTGACCACCGTACAGGGATTCTAAGAGCTGACGTTTCGAGCGTTAGCCCTTCGTCAGAGCGAATCGCTAATGCTCGAAGGGCTAACGGTCGAAACGTCAGCTTTTACTGAGAATCGCTATACAGTAGTCAATTTACATGATCAACTCCTTTGATAAAACCAAATTTTCCCTAAACTATATCGGCATTTTCAGAGGTTTTTGCTTAATCTCGTACCCAGATCTACACAAGCACGTTGTCGGAAAAAATGTATTTACATTTTACCAGTGAGAGATTAGTGATTGATTCAGTAGAGTGGGGCACAAATTTGTAAAAGACAAGCTAATACCACATAATTTACACAATCATCGTCGTTGACGTACAGAGCCCTCAATTGAACATGCATCAACCGAAAATGACGACTTATAACTCATCCAACGAGACTTATAATTCTGTAGACATTTTTTTTTCTCGTGAATGGTGACTTATAAGTTGACTTATAACTCGTCTACATCACTTCCGCGCTACTCCAAAAATGTATAAAGTTGCCTCATTTAAAATGTACAGTAACTATCATAACTTGAAAACTGTAACTTTTTTGATGTGCGAGAGGTGTCCGCAAGCGGAGTTTAGACTGTAATGACAACCCCTTAATTAGAGCGCGCGTGGCAACTGGTTAATTTTTCAGCTAATGACTTCATAATGGTGAATATTTCACGTCATTGGCACGCCTAGACCAAGCGTAGTTCGTATAAACGCAATAAAGCAGCAAAATAGTGAATGGCACCAAAGTTGATCCATCAGTTACCGGAGTCAATCTTGCTGAGGATTTTTCATTTTCTCTCCCTGAAAGATCTGGGACACGCCTCAATGGTGTCCACCAAGTGGCGAAGAATTGCTTATGATCATTCTCTATGGAGAGACGCAGACTTGCGAGGCTTAGATCTGACGACGGAGAAAAGCCTAACCCTCATCAATAGAATATATTCAAATGTTTTTAGGATAAATCTCAATGGTTGCACACTGACTGTTTCGCTTATAACGGCCATCGCAGAAAGATGCGTCAATTTAAAATCCCTCAGGTAAGGCGAGACACAATCACTGACTCAAAATGTATCTTTTTTTTTAATTTGTGGAAGCAACAATGCGATGAAGTGACTTTCGGAGGCACAGGTGACAGCGTAAAATTTTACTCCACTCTTAGTGTCCGTACTCAGGGAAAAAGCACTTCCAGTTGGATGACTAAGCGACTGACAGTGGCGACTAACTGACTAGCTGATTAACTGGATGGCTAACTTACCTACCGACCGCCGACTGACTGACTGACTGACACACTGGCTGGCTGGTTGACTGACCGACCGACTGAACGGCTGAACGACTGACTGTCTGACTGACCGACCGACTGACCGACTGAAAGACTGACTGACTGAATGAGTAAAAGAAGCCTTTTCAGGGGAGAAGAAATAATGCATCAGTCGGTGCGCGCGGAGCAACCAAAATTCGTCTGTTCGTAGCGAAAGTCTCAAGTGTATGAGTGATTGCAGGTATTTCGGTTTGGGTGGCAGAAGTCGTTATCGCTATCTTCCAACAATTGCGACACAACATTTAGTTTTCCATCCCTTGTAGTGATATGTGGCCCAAGTGGTGTTGGGCTGGATAAGACAGGTGTTGCCTTAATTGCGCCCTTGTTGTCGCGTCACTGGGAGATTCATATGTCTGGGAAGTCTGCCAAGTGTCGAGTGCTTTGTCAATCATATTCAAAAATCACTTTGGTCCTTCAAACAGCAGGAGCTAAAGTCATCCATGAAATTGTTTGCGAGATTTCCTACACATTGCATAAATCAAATCAGGGGCACCCAACGTCAATTTTCGGAAAATATCTGTTCGGAAGACGATTTGAGATCTAGAATTTTCGGAACATTTGTTGTAAAATTTCTTGCTTGCCTGCCTCTCCTAGGATTTTCGAACATCTAAAAAATGGTATAATTGCCCATTTTTAACGGATTTTTACTCTAAAAAGGTCACCTAGAATTTTCGGGAGCCTTATTTCTGGCTGAAACTGTTGCGAAAAGGTAAGTTTTGATCCCTATCATTTTCGGATCACTAAACTTTCAGCTAAGAAATCCGAACAGATGAAAAATTTTTAGGAGATAAAAATATGCCTACATCTACCGTTTATAATTAAGTGAAGTACGATCGTCCGGGTGAGTGTTGTCCTGAGAAGGACTGTTTGTGGTGACATTGACTCACGTTTCGACAACCTGAGCGGAAGTCATCATCAGAGTCAAGTGATTAGTGTAACGTCAGTGGATGGTATAAGTACTCTGGTCGTTGATGTGATTGGTCAACGAAGTCGTGATGTTATTGGTCGACTGTCAGTTAAGCCTAGTTGTCATTGGCTGTGAAGACTGTACACAGTGATTGGTGCGTTTCGATCCGTCTTTTGTTAGTCTAATGTGTGTACGTGTATTGTTAGTAAAATTAGACAGTCGACCAATAACATCACGACTTCGTTGACCAATCACATCAACGACCAGAGTACTTATACCATCCACTGACGTTACACTAATCACTTGACTCTGACGATGACTTCCGCTCAGGTTGTCGAAACGTCAGTCAATGTCACCACAAACAGTCCTTCTCAGGACTACACTCACCCGGACGATCGTACTTCACTTAATTATGACATGACTCCTGGGTTCAAACCATTTACGAATCTACCGTTTAAATACTGAAATACGTTCAACAATGCTACGTTTAGTGGTTTTGAACTATATTCTCGTTGGGTGCCCCTGTCAAATGAGGAATGATCGTCGCAGTTGTGATACAAATTTTTACAATTGCGTAAAGAAGCCTGAAAAAATTTCAGGACTTCAACGGAGCTTGAACTCGCGACCTCTACCAACTGAGCTATGAAGCCACTGACGATTCCGGAATCGCGAGGTCACGGGTTCAAGCCCCGTTGAAGTCCTGAAATTTTTTCAGGCTTCTCTACGTAATGGTAATAATTTGTATCACAACTGCGACGATCATTCTTCATTTGATTTCATATCCGTAGTGCACATATGATTTCTTTCATATGCATCATTCACATGGCATAAAGGAAAGTGGACTGATCACTTCACTGATCAGGGATCGCAAACTGTGCCCGTGTTTTTATAGCTGTTATTATTGGAGCTATAATGGCCTAGATAGTAAAGGGTTCCTCGTTCCACCGCCGACCTATCGATTTGTTTTAAAATAAGGCTTAAACTAAACTACCTATTCACTGCCTGCTTGAAACTTTCAACTGGAATACGAATTTGACATAAAAAAGCATTGCCTGCTGACGACCAAATATCTAATATTGCGTTAACAGAAATTTTCTTTTATCAGTTTGCAGAGCGCTCGTTTCACTGACCTCACCCACGAATTTTGCCTGAAGGATAAGTGCTTTCAAAGCCTTCAAGTTCTCGATCTCCGTTTCCTTTACGGTGAAGAACGCAAGGTTTTCATGACAGGTCTCAACCAACGCCGAAACATTCAATGCTTTGGAATCGACAACGTTAGTTCAACGGGAGATTTAGAAAATGTTTTTATTTGTTTGAGAAACCTACGCATTGTACACTGTCAAAACTGCGCAGCGTTATCGGACGTTCACGTGAGCACCTTGGCAATCGCTTGTCCAGGATTGGAATCGTTATGCCTGACAGGATGTATCTACGTCACGGGCTCGTCTTTCCCGCGCCTTTTGTCCATCTGTAAACGTCTTCAAACTTTGCTGTTGAGTTGTACCAGGGTGCGCAACCAAAACTTAATGCGCATAGACTGGAGTCAAGCACGGAGTCTAACCGAGCTTGATATATCATACTGCTATGGAATAGGAGAAACTGGGCTGATGGAAATGTTACCGAAGTTGTCTGGCGTGCGTTATCTTCAGCTGTCATTCTGCGGCTGGGGAAGAGCATTGAGCGACAAGGTCATAAGCGCCATGTCGCAATTACAATATGAACAGTTACACACCCTCGATATTCACAGCAGTTTCAACATACGAGGAGAAACACTTTGTAAATTTGTCAGACAGTGTTCTCGGTTAACGACGCTTTGCGTTGGAAGCTCGATCACAACTAATGAGGAACTAGAAGAATTATTGAAAAGCCTACCAAGTCTGAAACACTTTTACATTACGAAACAAGCCACAATTAAAACCGAGACCGTCTTTGTCTACGTCAAGAAATATTGCCAACAAATTGAAACCTTGGCGCTGTACAATTTCTATGCTATAAACAGAAACAGAGTCGAGGAAGCTATGGTTGAACTGGTGTTGGCTTGCAAATTGCTGAGAGTTATGTGCATTCGAGGATCTAACGTTCCCTTGAGAACCGAACTAGCAAATATGGCAAATAAAGTTAAGGACGTTGCTAAGAGAAATAATATTGAAATCTCGAGAAGACCTCACTTTTTGTTATCAGGAGCAAAGCTATGCTTGGATAGGGTAGTGAACAGTTCGGATTTGCCAAAATAAATAATCGCCACATCCAAAAGGACTGGACACGAGCAAAGATACCTAACTTTTACAGAGCTCCATATGAAGTCTCAATAATTAGTTTACTGGTAAAACGGAACAATGATTGCTTAAACTAGGAAAAAATTAAAACCTTTATATAAATGTTGATTTGTAAATGCCGAGTAAAAGTTAGGGTTGACAATGACTAGTTCTATAGGTGGTGTACTCCAGCAACGATCAACTACAATGCAGATCATAAGACTTTGGGTCACGTGACAAACCTGGCCGAAAAGTAGAACATTTTACTACTTACACTTCTACCCTTATAACAGAAACGAATGTTGTTCTTTTACTGCGTCCTTTAGAACCCCCCTCCCCCCAGACAATGTTGAAACTAATTCCAGCCGTTGATGGACATATCTGCTTTTTCGCGACGGCTAAAAATAAACATTGTAATGGGGGGGGGGGGGGGGGTTAAGCGACAATTGTCCCAACACTTTTGTCCTACATTGTAGCATTCCACCGAACCTTCCCATTGTGTACCGCATCGATTATGACTATTAAGTAATGCCACGTATTTTCTATGACATGGTATAAAATAGTTATGCAAGGCATGCACACTCGCATTAAGACTCGTGTGTTTACGAAAATACAAGTGACTCGTGGGATATTCCGTGGTATACCACGCCAAAGCATTCTCAATGTCAGTATCTGGGCAATTGCGCACCCACCCCTCCCCTAACCTAACATTAACACTGACTTATTAACTTATTGCAACTTGTTGGGTTAAGGGAGGGGTAGGTGAGCAGTTGTCCAGATACTGACATTGTTTCAGCGCACCCACCCCTTCCCTAACCCATCATTAACACTAACTTATTAACTTATAGTAACTTGTTGTGTTAGGGGAGGGGTAGGTGCGCAGTTGTCCAGATGGCGAGGCTAGTCCAGTCTGCTCAACACTAGCGGAATAATTAAAGACACGTCGTGGATGAAGACTCTTCATCGTCGTTCCGTTTGGAAAGTTTTTACCTGAGGTAAAAACTTTCCAAACGGAACGACGATGAATAACAATAACAACAACACAAGTCAGTCTCATTTCCGTAGTTGTTTACAAAGGAAGGCAACATGTACTTCCACTATCCCTTTAAACCACAAGATCAAATTTCAATTCTCGTTTGTTGTCCCTACACATTTCCTATAGAAGTAGTAGGGAGAAATTGTTAAAATATCAAGCAAATTCATCTTGTGTGATCCTGTCCTTAATTCTCGTGACCACTCTGTTTTATGAAGCGTTGATATTACAAAGAGAAATTTGATGCTGATCATTCTTAGAGTTTTAAGGCCTAGGTGACAAAAGATCATGAAGGCGCATAAAAGGTCGATTGCTTTTTGACTCGGTCAAAGTGGTCGTATACCGGCTTGCGAACGAGAGACGAAAAACAAATTTTCATTAACCCAAACAATTACAAAGAACGCGGACAATCTATTTATTGTAGCACGTATACCGGCCCTATCAGCTCCAACAGCGCGGGACACAAAATGAATGTCGTGTTTGGGAAACACAAATATGTGTCCGCCGCGCGCGGGCAAACGGGGAAATATTTGTGTCGGCAACAATGTGTCCTCGATTGCCATGGCCTTTAGTGCAGGCTAGCAAAACTCGCACCACTGTCAAAGCCAATCAAAATGGGGAGCCGAACAAAACCATCTTGACTTCAAACATTTTGCCGCGCCTTACACCGATAGTACGAATTTTCTTACAGTTTGCCTTGTAATTCTGATCGGCTTGTTGTAGTGTTTAGTGAATCCTTGCGACTGTCCAGATGACGCCCAATTCCAAACCGCAAGTCTCACGTGACAACCACTGTTGTGGCCACAAGTCAACTCGTTACTGCGCATGCTTTGGTTATTTGCTTAGCAGGAGTCTTTTGACCCGGACATGGCTTTAAATTTGACTAATACATAAAGGATTCTTCAAGAGTGCCAGCATTATTTAATGAAACCCTTACTTTCCGAATCGCCTGTAGAATAGCCACCCGATCCTTTGCAGGCGACAAATCCAAGCATTTAAAAATACCCATTCTCAGCCTCCTTTGAGTCACATAAAAGTAGTCATTTCTGCAGAAATACCCTGCAGTGGATTTTTTTTATCACTGATTTTACCCGTCGCTGGAACATTAAGGGTACTATTTTTATCCACATTAAAAAATATAACATAATCTGTTCATTAACAATACAGATTGTACGTCCTTACAACGTCCTTGAAGCTTCATAATAAAATTTATATTTCTATGATATTTTTCCGTTAATGTTATCTTTGATTTGTAGTATCTCTGCTAATTTATTTCTTAAGTTATCTTTAAAAATTCTAGACATTCCAATGTGAATCATCTTTCAATATAGTTTTCAGAGTCTGACAGCCCGAGCGTTGGCCCTTCGTCAGAGCGAATCCAAGGACAGGAGAAGGAATGAAACGTACGTCAGCCAACCGGACCAAGGACGATAACCCCAGCTTGCAGACTTAGGCCCCGTACAGACTAGGTGCCTGTGCTAGGTTTTCGGGAACGGGCACTGGTCTGAACATAGCTTTTCGTTGGTGCCCGCGCACAAATCTGAGCACCGTGCCCGGGCACGGGCACTACCTCCAAGGGTAGTACTCGGGCACAGTTCCCGGGCACGGGAACGTGTCTGAACACGTTTTCATGTGTTCCTGCGTTTTTTGCCGTTTCCCTACGAGTGTACTCAAAAAGATAAACTGGGCACTAAGCCTTCTGCACGAGTGTGAACATCCTCGGTCCAGGGCACTGAGGTGTCTAGACAGCGTCCTTTTTAGTACCCTGGGGAACGGTGCCGCGGAACGGGCACTAAGTCTGCACGGGGCATTGAACGGCATCGGTCTAACTATTTTTCCTGACACAAGACCCATACGGATGACAAGAAAACAGTTCATGACAGCTTTTCTTCGACCTTTTTAAAATATTGCTGCAACGACAACCCTTATCCCGATTGTTTCGACCTCGCAGCGACTTGCATTAAGTTCGACTTAAGCACAACCGTAGCAAAGCAAATTTCAGTTTTACTTGAAGATGTAGAGTCAGGCAATTGAAACTCAAACTGACGCGACTCCTTTCTGTTCCGAACGATTACCACTACTTCCCCACGGACTCGTGTAATCAGTTTTTCAAGACGAATTCACACTATTCCACATTTCAAGCAAAAAATCTAAGCCTTTTAAGACATTCTGTAGTTTTTTTCGTAACTAAAAAATTGTCAGAGAAAAGTCCAAACTGGTGTCGAAAGCACCCTATTTCACCGCGAGTGCTAGTCAACAAAAAATGTCGCGAGATGTTGAGTTAGACGTTGAGCTGCAGTCGTGCAAAGCCGAACGTGTTAACCCTCGTCAAGAAAACAAAGACACGTGAGCATTCTAAAAATAGAATAGTTTTAGCTACAGTTCCACGTGAGTCGCCACTTCAGGAGTGAAGAGTGGTAATTTCTCCAGGCGCCTCTGTTCCTTGGCCCTTTGGAGAAGATCCCACGCTGTTTTGCGCTGTGCCTCGTCGTGTTTTTGTCGTAAAGTGAACCATAAAGCCAGGGCACACCTTCGACCCTCGCGTATTCCTGCGACTCCGTGTAGATTCTCCAGTCCAGCTGAGAAAGCTACAGCTCGTCCACATTCTGGTTTAAGTTTAGCCTGGAAATCAAAACATCGTCGTGAATTCACTATGCATACCTTATCCACTTCACTGCTGGGATTCTCTTAATTCTTTTCCTTCCAGAAACGCGAGTAACACAGTAATAGGAACACGATTTCTCGCGCTTTCGTAACCGATACGATGTGCTGGAAAATAGAGAGCTTAAGCAACAGTCATCTTCAAAACAGCAACGTGAAACGACCAAAATCTACGTTTTGTGACGTGAACGTATGTTCCTGGATAGTTCGATCATACTCTACAATTTGAACGAGTCAAATCGCGAAAGAGTTAAAATAACGAGAAGCGCTATTTTGGGCGACAATTTCCTCACCGCTACATTTGTTTTTGAAGCTCCCAAATTACCGCATACACGAAAACATTGGTTTAGTCATTTTTTTATTGGCCTTATCTCTTTTTGAGAATAAAACGCATCCAGTGTGCCGTTCGCTTCAGTTTGTCCTTAATTTTGAAAATCGACAATCTTGACGGGAAAAGGAGACAGTCTGGAAAAGAGGTAGTATTTACAACAAAAATATAGAAAAAAAGACAGATTGGTTTTCCGTTGAGTGTCGTAACACCAAAACCAAAGCAATGACAAGAGAGGCAGACAGTTCAGTGAACCAATCACAATTTGAAGTAAAAACATGCAACCCGCGCCAAAGAGGGGAATTGCGCGCGTGCAACTCGCGATGGGTTTTGGTTTTGTTTCTCATTGGCTGAGAAGTGGCGGGAGTTTCGTCAACCAAACAGAGGTGCCGAGTAATGCAAAACCAAAGCAAAGACAAATAGGCCATTTCCCAATTACCTCTGGCCTCTTTTCCAAAGCGAGTCTAGGTGCTCATCCTTTCATATGCAAATCAATTTTCATTCACATGAAAATGAGTTTAATTTACGTGTGAATGAAAATTGATTTGCATATGAAAGGATGAGCACCTAGACTCGCTTTGAAAAAGAGGCAGAAGGTAATTCGGAAATGGAAATGGCCTATACAGGAGTTCGGAGTTTCAAAAACACTTGCGTGCGTCGGGATAACATCAAGCATATCTTAAAAATACAAACGTTTTTGAAAGCAAATTCGTGCAAGTATTTTGCATGACAAAAGAAGTAGCCTGCAGTGCAGGCGTATTTTGGGCGCGCGAGTGCACATTTTCGTGTTATGGCCGCCATCTTGGATTTTTGTAACTGCACTAGTAATAATACACTTTATTTAAAGAGGGTGGCACGGAATAGTTGAAGCAACTAATAAACTTGTGGCCCTCCACAAGGTCAGCACTAGGGGTGGTCACAGCCAGGGTTCGTTACGTCCCTAGTGGTTCTTTAACGTCCCACAGAATTAATTGTGAAGAGTTGTGAGACGGGACCTCCGGCTTATTGTCCTTATCCGAGAAGACTAGAAAGTCTAACCATTTGTAGATGTCATTGCAAAGGAAGCACTTTCTCCTCAGTTATTTAAAGACCCTGAGTGTTGGTCCGGCCGGGGCTTTGAACCCACGACCTCCCGCACGGTAGTCTGGCACTCTACCAACTGAGCCAACCGGTCGGAGGATTGGGGCGAGGAAATATTTGCCGAGGGAGTAGGTGTTAAGTAGAAAAATGCGCCACACAAGCGTTCTGCGCCAAGATATAGGGAGTTTTAGCAACTAGGACGGCAACGGCAACGAGAACGCCACAAAACAATAGGTTTAATGAGCAAAAACAATCGCTCTGCACGTGCGTTTTACAGTTTTGTACATTTCTTTGCCGTCCTCTGCACAACAACAACGTGAAATGACCAAGTTTTATGTTTTCTCGAGAACGTGAGCGCATGACGGCAAAGTTTTCTTTCTTTTTCCTTGCTTTAACGCCGTTCATAGTAATTTAGTTCCTGGACAGTTCGTCAGCATTTTCCAAGTTAAACAAATTTCAATAATTTCGAAAGCATCACAGAAACAAGAAGTTATATTTTGAAATGACGTTTTCGTTGCCGTCACCGTCGTCGTTGCTAAAACTCCCTAATAGGGAGTTTTAGCAACTAGGACGGCAACGGCAACGAGAACGCCACAAAACAATAGGCTTAATGAGCAAAAACAATCGCTTTGCACGTGCGTTTTACAGTTTTGTACATTTCTTTGCCGTCATCTGCAAAACAGCAACGTGAAATGACCAAGTTTTCTGTTTTCTTGACAACGTGAGCGCATGACGGCAAAGTTTTCTTTCTTTTTTCTTGCTTTAACACCGTTCATAGTAATTTAGTTCCTGGACAGTTCGTCAGCATTTTCCAAGTTAAACAAATTTCAATAATTGCGAAAGCGTCACAGAAACGAGAAGTTATATTTTGAAATGACGTTTTCGTTGCCGTCGCCGTCGTCGTTGCTAAAACTCCCTAATAACGCCTGCACTGCAGGCTACAAAAGAAGAAAATTATATGCTCTTTTTATCCCGACACACGCAAGTGTTTTTTGAAACTCCGGACTCCTGTATTACTTTCGACGATCAACTGAAAACCGCTTTATAAGATGGAGCTATTGAAAACCAAAGAAAAAGCGGTCTTTACCTGAATAGATTCATCAGGATTAGCAAAGAGAAACTCTCCTCCTTTGAAGTCGCCATTCAAATACAACAAAGCACTGAAACACAACAGGGAAACATTCATTTATGCGCGGTTTAAGCGAAATGCAATTTCCCAGCTTATTATTGCACGAGTGTGTAAGTAACCTCTGTCGAACTTCTGCAATTTGTCTTGGTGTCAATGGAGAAATAAAGCCAAACCGTAGATATATTGTATATTCGTCGGCATTTCACCGAACTTTCCCGTCGTGCACGACATTGATTGCGTGGGATTATGTACTATTTTCTGGAGAGACCTCGTAGCTTTCCGAAACAACAGATGACACAACACAAACAATTCCCCTAGCCCTGATAACAAAAGAACCTAAAGGTCAAAGGGACCAATGAAAATATAGGAAATAGAGGTCTGGAAGAACTACAGGATTACTTATTTTCTGACATGGTATAAAATAGTTTTGTAAAGCCTTCTCGTGATACACCATAGAATATCCCACCTGTCACTTGTCTTTTCTTTGCATACACTGGTTCCCCTTAAGGTTCGTGTGCCTTGTATACGAAAAAAACACTGAAAAAATACAAGTGACTCGTGGGATATTACATGAGATACCACGAGAAAGCAGTGCATAACGAGTATGCAGCAGCTCGTAACAGATTACAGGTGCGTAGCGTGGTCATTTTTTCAAGTACGCACAAGCACATGATCTAGAAACCTGAGTAAACTGAGCGAAAATACTGCGTTCTGCAAAGTTAGAACGTGGGATAGCTTTTGTTTTAGTTTTTCGAATTTAATCAAAGTGGCGTTTTCATCACGTAATCTTGGTTGCGTGCAAGTAAAATGTTAAAAATAGAAACAATTGCTAAAAATTTCAAAATTTTCTGTCCACTTCAAGTACGCACGTGCGTATATGCGTATAGGACGCTACGCGCCTGGATTATCGAGAATTCCGTGAGGAATACCTGTAATCTCTCCACGTGTAAGCTGGTGATCTCTTGGGACACGTGCCCAGTCCATCTCGGTGAAGGAGACAATTGTCGGAATGGATGGGATGGCTCAGATGAGAGACTTCTTCAGGTGCATTGGGGTCTGAAAAAGCGTGAGAGAAACTACCTTCTAAACAAAATCAAAGTAGTTGTGAGCCACTGTACTCGGTACTATGGTTTTGATTGCTGTTGGGAAACGTCACTAAACGCTCAAAAAGAGAGGCATGGCATTTGCGTTTCAAAAACACCTCTGGCAGAGGAAGGTGTACTCACCCATAACCGACGTTCGGCAGACCAAATGAGAGTAGGAAAAGTACAGTGGCGTCTCCAGTTGAAAGTAGTCTTCGGTAAAGTGTCGGACTTTCTCGCTCAAGTTAAAGTACAGTTCTACCTCTTCTACTGGCGCTTGTTTGTTCAAAGCTGCCTGATGGACGATAAAAAGACAGTACATGACGTGTTGGGCCTTGTGGCTCACTTCTCAAGTGATCAGAGTCTGAATATTCATTTTGTTCAGTCACAATACAATGAAAAAGTGAACGGATTTCACTACAAAACAAGAACAAAATATCTAACTCGACTAAACAATCGGTTAGGTCAGTCAGTCAGACGGCCAATTAGTCAGTCGGTCTGTCGATCGGTCAGACAGTCGGTCAGGTTAGTCAGTCAGTCAATCAGTCAAAACAAGAGCAAAATAACTCACTCGACTGAAAACTGTCAGTCAGTCAGTCAGTCAATCAGTCGGTCGATCAGTCAGTCAGTCGGTCAGTCAGTCGGTCAGTCAGTCAGTTGGTCAGTCAGCCGGTCAGTCAGTCGGTCAGTCAGTCGGTCGGTCGGTCGGCCAGTCATTCGGTCAGCCAGTCAGTCAGGTTAGTCTGTCAGTCAGTCTATTTATTTATTTAACTTCGCCAAGCTGGCAGGGACAGGTCAATTAAACTAATTAAGTCGGTCGGTCGGTCGGTCGGTACGTTACCATGGAGAAAAACACATCAATTTGGTAACCAAGTTAAAGCAGGCAAATAGTACACATCTTACCTCTGAAGCAGAAAGTACTGTGACACCGGAAAAGGTCTCCTTGTCAGTGAACGAAAATGGTTTTTCCTTATTGTTTCTGTCATCGTAACCATCTCCCAGTTTAGCTGTCTTCTGGAACAGACCAGAAAGATCAAGATCCAAATGTATAGCATGACATGACCCTCGCGAGCAAATTGGAACGTCACTTTTTTGTCTATGACTTTGAACAAAGATTTAATGCGAGAAAAAGACATTTTGTAAGTCGCACGTGTACCTGTTTGAAATCTGGGAAATATCAGCTCAGAGATGGGAAGGATTTTGGTTTGCACCGGTTATAAATTCGTAGAGCGCTCTGATACTGTCATAATATCCACGAACAGGCAAATGAAACACCAAAACAAGTATGTCAATGCGTGTTACGGCAATCGAAGAACAACTTTCTTTTGCTGCATTTTGCGCTCCACGTTTTTACGTGCCTGCGCGCTCTCGCGGGAAAGAAAACGGTCTCTAACTTCATGGGCTGAACCCAAAGCCGCGCTTAAACTTTCAAATATTGACGTAGACCATTTTGTTGCTTCAATGACGTACGTTACAACGTTTAACAACCCGTGCCTTCGACCAAACATTTTTGCCAACATTTAATGATGTTAAAACGATGTTAGATCACGTTAATCGCGCTTATATAACGTTTTTCGTAAAAAGATGGAGATGTAATGCAGCAATGTAGCAACGCTTAACAGGTGCTTAAGAAAAGAAATCCACTCAACATCGGCCTCTATTTTGGTTAACCCTTTCAGCCCTATAACCATGACCAGAGCCTGTTTTCTCGTCACAGTATCACCATTTTAGCTAACACACAGGTAATGAGAATAAATGAAATGATCATCAAACATGAAATGTCTTGATGTTTAACCAAATTCTCTGAACTAGTAGTATAAGATATATCAGAAGACCAGTTATGAGAATACGTATGTTGATGTCAGAGGCGCCTGAAAGGGTCACGTACAATAACCTGCAATAAGGCGTTTTTGTTTATTCACTTGCTACTTTTTTTTTACCCCAACAGGAGGTTAGGGATGCAATAAAGAAAGGGAGGACCTCATCACAGCGGTTACTGGTTTATAAGACAACCAAAAGAGATTTTCTTTCATTTGATTCTTTAAGACAAAAATAAATCCACAGCTTGTTAATGTTTGTGCTCAACAGTCTAATCCAATTTAATACCATTAGGATATCTAGAGAAATTCTGTAACTTACAGCATTTTTTCTCAATGAGGCTTAATCAGGTTTTGATAATGTGAGATTTACATGGAATTTTAGGTGCACACCATAAAAAAAAATGAAAATCAGCGCCTAGAATAAATGGTTTACGAGTTTGAGGGTCATGTCTTTAAATTTAACTGATTAATGTCATTTACAAGTTGGCAAAATTCATTCAAAATTCATTTAAATAATGCAAGGCCAATTCTTTGTTTGTTTACAGTTATCATATTTATTGTTTAATTTGACCTGACATAAATTGTTTTGACTGCAAAAAGGCCGGCTGCAGTACAGTTTTGAGTCAGTCATTTAACAATGTTTGTGCATTATTTTTAAATGTACGTTGCCAGATTGTAAATTGAGTCCTTACTACACTCTGGTAATATTATAGCTTACTATTAGACTTAATAGATTGCAGCAGATCTCTGAAGGCACTACAGCAAAACAGATTTAAAAGACAAATGGGTAAGTATGAATAAACATAACATAACATCAAACCCTAAACACCAATGAATGTTAAGTTAACAACTCAGTAATCAAATCTATTGAGACAAACATTAATTTTAATATATATATTTACACTAAAAACATTGACAAATTAAAGTATAAACATTAAAAGATAAGTTATTTGTCAAACGATGTAAAATTAAGATTTTCCGCTCACTTTTAAATCGGTTAAGTAGTAATCAAAGCGATATACTTCAAACAGAAAAATAAACACTGAGAAAACCCTGATTCTCCATTTCAAGTAGTATTTAATGCAGGAGCTTATGATAAGTTATTAAAACTCTTTAATTTTTGGAAAATAAGATTCTTCCAAACCAGAAATTTGTTTGGGCATTACACTGTAAATTGAGAATGGTTAAATTATTAGGGCCAGCCGCCTTGCTATAAAAGCTTACTGTATACAGGCTGTATATAGAAGCATACAAACGAGTTCAACAAACTGCATACCTCAGCCAGTTTGATAAGCATTTTACATTCCTCTTCAGTTGCCATTCCTTCAACTGCAATCCTATCTGTTCCATTCAGATCTTTTTCTGTCATTAAAATCTTTGATCCCTGAAAAAAAGAAAAACAATAAAACACACAAACACATTGAAAACAAAGCAGTTGACAATTTAATGTGGAGTTGCCTGACTATTGCTTCAAGATATACAAGTTTCTCAAACTAATATTGAACAGTTCATGAAAAGGAGAAATCAGAATAATAATATTGTAGTATCTACCTCCCTGTTCTGAATGGGATACTTTTCTGCCCATCACTGGGCAAAAACTGGCATTACATCAGCAATAAACACCTAAGGTATGATCCCAGTTAGTTCAAGGAATGCATAACTTTATTCAGGGGATAAAATGTACGGCAACTAATACATTTCTGCTGTGCTGGATGGTGACTAATACAACCACTGGATAATGTTATTAATGCTCTTTGAACAGTTAGTGCCTGGTTGAACAGAATGAATGTAGAGTGAAGTTTGAGAATGATGTATATGGAATAAATCATAATTATTATTATGAACTGTGGTACTAATGAAATCAAGTGAAGAATGATCCACGCAGTTGTGAACGCAATTTTTATGCAATTGCGTAAAGAAACCAGAAAAAATTGAGGACTTCAACGGGGTTTGAACCCGCGACCTCACGGTACCAATGTGATACGCTCTAGCCAACTGAACTATGAAGCCACCAACATTGGGAGCAGGTCAATTGTGGGTTTCTATGTTCCCAAGAAAGAGATGAGTGAGAATGATGTATATGAAATACATCCTATGAACTGCAGTAATGAAATCAAGTAAAGGATGATCCTCACAGTTGCAAACGCAATTTTTATGCAAAAGTCCTGAATTTTTTTCACGCTTCTTTATGCAACTGAATTTTGAAACAACAACATGATGAAGTTACTAGTCCCTGCCTAAGAACTCCAACCACATCTAATGTCCAACTGGTTTAAATTAACCACTTAATATATTATTGTGTACCACCTCCACCTCCTCTCACCCGAAAAAAGGTGGCATTCACTATGTTAAGGGCTGCTTCATATAACAGAATCAGAGCTAAAAGTGCGGGCATATGGCTTACCAATCCACCACACAGTTAAGCCTGGCCTGGTAAGACAAAATGACACCTGCTGTGCTGTTACCATGACAACAGTTCTGCTTCCTGGTCTGTTTCATGCAGAATTCACTTTCCAGTTTTTGTCTTAATTAAACATTGTTCACCTATGATGAGGTGGACTTGAGAGATGTAAGGTAATATGGGCATCACGTGTGTTTCAAGTAAAACTAATTAATATCTCAGGAATAAAGGAAGATCTTTCAAAAAGGAAAGTGCAATTCTTACTCACTTGATTTAAGGACTTCCAAAACAGCAAACATAATTATTTACTTTATAGGCACTTTGAACACTTGCATTTTGCATGTCCTTGCTTGTCTTTCACTTGTGCTTATTCTTGCATTGCTAGTGCATGAGGACCAGGCTTAATTTAATTACCGGGTGCAGCAAGTTATGAACAGAAAAGATCATAACAAAGTCATCGATAATATTTTCACCGTTACCTTGTATCTTTCAAAGTTAAACACATCCTGTGGATTCTCAACTGGTTCTTCTTTCTTGAGAGGACCAAGACCCCAGAGCTTCTCCACAGTGTAAGCATCCTCTTCCTCTTGCACCAAGTCCTTACAAAGAAAAAAGCTGGATTACCAACTATTTGTTAAATTAAGTTGTTGAAGAATCAGTAGTCACTTATAAAGAGGTTGCCTGGACATATGCATTGTTCTGTCATGATAAAAACAGATAGTGACAGTTGGGTTAATGAACAGGGCTTCACTTGAGAGGAGGTCTACATGAGAAGAGCCTCTTGTTAACGCAAAGCAACATGATACTAAGGTCATGAGAGTACAGTCTAAGTGCTTCAAATAGAGGAATGAACTAATGGGAGATGTAACAGAGAAAGAGGCTGAGTGGCAAGTGAGACATCAGTGACATCCATTACAGTTTAATATAAGTAACATTATACAGGGCTTATATTTCAATAGAAGCCAGCTAACACTGGCGCTCCGGCAGTAGTCAGTCATCGAGTCAATGGCTGCTTGGGGATGTTGGTCAACAAATACTTGAAAAATATATCTCTTAAAATGGCCACTTTGATTGCCACAGCCACCTACAATCACAGCTGCAGGCATACACCTGCTACAACTCTTAACTTGAAAGCCCTAATTCTATGATCTATAATGAAAGTGTTCTCATACCTCAACATTCACTTCCTGCTCAATGGATTCATCATCAATTCCATCATGAAACCATTCATCGCTGTCATCAAAATCAGCCTCAGCCATGTAAACATTTGCCATTTGCAAGAGCTTGTGTTCTATTGTGATCTCTTTATAATACCTAATTGCTGCCTACAATGCAAACAAAAAGGGAAAAACAAAGAAAAATTGCAAAACATGTATAGAATTACTTAAAATCTTTAATAATAATTATTATTATGTTTTTATTATTTTTTCCTAATTCTTTTATGAAAATATAACAAAGAGTTGATTGATTCATCTCTTACTATCTAAATACAAAATCAGATTATCAACAAAATATGTAAACATTTCAAAGAAGTAACAAAGCTAAAAATTAATTGACTCCCAGAGTAAAAATAAGGAAATGCTCCATACATAGAACACATGACAAGGTTATTTATAGATGGAGACTGCAGCCAAATGCATGGAAACATCATAGCATGCTCACCCTTCTTGCTGTTATTTTAATGCTGTCATGTCCCAGTGCATATTTGAAGTATCTCAAATTGTCAATCATTGTGTCCTCGTCAGGATCAAACAGCAGATAAGATGCAGCGCAACCAGCAGCTTCCCACAACTTGTCCACTGATGGATATAAGAATACCGGTAAATACAAATACTAATGATATCTTTTATTTCTAGTTTTATATATTTAATATTAACTAAATTTTACTTTTATAGGAAATGTGTAGGATCAGCAACAAATGAGAATTTAAATTTTGATATAAGCACTACAACCTGAGAAGAACTCGTAACTTTGCTGCCCCAAAATCACAACAGAGAGGCGCAACGGCTGCTTTATACTGCGAGGTACATTATTTATATATACGACTTTTTAATATGTGAACAGTGACATTTTTATTATACTATGAGTCTTAATATGTTTTTTGATTTTACTCCACTGTAAACCAATGTATAACACAAGTTTGGTTATAAAGATTAGTATTGTATAATTATTATATTAAGTTCTCAACCTCGGATAATGCAATTCTAGCTTTTTGATTGGTTCACTAGATCTCAGTTACCAGCCATTATACCTGCATTTGACCTTATATGGAAATGTCTAATGCATCAAAGGTCGCTCTGCATAAAATTTTTCACGGGAAGTAAACAAAAAAAAGCAAGTTTCGTCGACCAAAAAAATGGATGAAAAAAGCAGATTCGGTGAGCTCTCCACAGAGGAAATTCAAGAAATTATGGACAAGGCCTTCCCAGAAACAACAAAAAAAGCCACAAATTTCGAGATGAGATTATTTAACGGCACGTATCAATTAAGCTTTCCCAAGTATTTTTACAACTGTAGTGTAAATGTCCACAGTAATTACTCTTCCCGATGAGTTTGAGCTTTGAACACTTGAGAACACTACAGTAACGTTTTTACCCATACTAATAATACACTTGAAAAAATTACTCGATTGTGATTGGCTGAGAGCAGTGCAGTTCAAGTGTAACACCAGTGCAAAAAAGTGTAACACCAGTGCAAATTACAACGAAGATTTCTGAAGTTAAAACGAAGACTCGAAGACTTCCGAAGACCAACCGATGTATTTCGAAGACCGCCGAATATCGTGCGAAACCTTCCGAAGATTTCCGAAGATCGCCGAACACTTCCGAAGATCACCCGAATGCTTCCGACGATATCCGACGATCACCCGAATACTTCCGAAGATTACCGAAGATTTCCGAAGATTACCGAACACTTCTGGTGATCTCCGGATATTTTCTAAGCTTCTCTAAGTTTCGGAAGATCGAGGGCAATGCCTTCTGCGTACCTCAGTAGTCAATGTATGGGCTTGAAGCTTTATAAGTAGTCTATTTTCTCAAGTGTATTATTAATAAGTAATCACATGATTTTTCTCGTGCAATTTGGAATAAATAAGCATTCGTAAATTTTTTCAAAGACCACAAATTGCACTCGCCCTACGGGCTCGTGCAATTTTGTTAATCTTTGAAAAAATTTACTCGTGCTTATTTATTCCAAATTGCACGAGAAAAATCATGTGATTACCTATACAAAGCAATCCGTGAAGTTTGGATTACTGTAATTTCAGTTCAGCCATAAGCTTAATTTGCTTCGCTTTTGATTTTTCATTCAACTGTTCGCACGGTGGTGCACGTATCATGCGATCATGACATCATGTCGTTTTGGCACCCTAAAGTCACATCACTTTCTGGTCGTTTCTTACACTTAAATAAAATTTAGCAAATCCGAAGGTTGAGAATTTCATAAAACAATTATTCCATTCGCACTTGTTGGATATGAGATTGGTTATAACCAATGAGGCCCGTAGGGCCGAGTTGGCTATTTACCATCTCATATCCAACGCGCGCTCATGGAATAATTGTTAATTATATCAGGATTAAAAGGGTTAATATATTCATAGTCCCACTCTGTTCTGAAATTTGCGAATGATTGTTTACCAATAACCAAGACCCTGTAGTTCTAACAAGAGTGTATTGATTAAAACTGAGGGACTAACCTTTAAAGTAAGCCATCTGTAGATAATTAAAATGTCTTGCAAGGTAGTTCTTGACATAAATCCCCTTGACTTTTCTCAGTTCATCAGGGCATCCCGCGCGACACTGCAAAACTTCAACATGAACACCAAACAAACCAGACCTCCCTAAGATCCTGTTCTGTTCACGCTCTTCTTCACACATGATCTTGCAATTTTCATATGCAATGAAATATTCCTTCAACGCATCTTCAAACCCTTGAATAGCATCATCCCATTGTTCCTCTTCATACAGTCTAGCGGCATTGAAGTAACTTTCCTGGTGTAGTATGGGTTCTAATGAGTAGATGCCAGCTTCCTCAACTCCAGGCATGTTCTTGTAGATCTTGACATTATCAGCCATGGTTTGATCCTGAGGCTGAGTTTCTGTGCACGTATAAGCAGCTCTAGCAGCAATGATTGCTCGTCCTACCTGCAAAGATTTTGACAACACTATACTTGATCACATGACAGGGAGCACCTCAACTGATTTCTTACTTCTTCTTAAAAACAGGAACTAGTAGCAGGCTTTTATTCAATCTTTTCCCCAGAGGCAGAAATTGTTTGGTATTTGGAATTGACTACAATGAGTGAGAGAAAAGGGTGAGAGCCCAGGGTGGATACAGTACTCCAGATTTCAAGTAATTAAGGGATGATTGAATGGGGACATTCAGTTAAAACCCCAAAAAATCGCCGGACCAAAAATCCCATGCCAAATCTCCAAGCCTTAAATATTCCAGAAAGGTTAGTACTTAATTATTTTATAGAATTATGCAGCTGGGATACACAGGCACAACCCCTGGGGCATTACCCTGAATCTTCAGATTGTTTTGTGTAAATATACTTGCCAAACTTTTGTACACAAAAAAATCCTGGAATAGAAAATTTCAAACTCCAAAAGGTCATTCGATCATCCTCACCACTTGAAATCCAGAGTACCCCCCTGGGGGACTGAGGGGAAACCCGCTTGGGATTGACCCTACCCATGTACACTGTATCAGGCACTTGAACCTCTCCGTGACAAATCTCTTAGATGCTTCAAATTATGGCAAGAACAAGGCCTTGTTCTTCTAACAAAGATGCATGGAACATGGAATGTTTACTGAAGATGTATACTGGTAATCTAAATTGTAAACTCGCTGACAAAGGGATGCAATTGTGTAAAGTATCTCAACAAAATAAGCAAATTATTATATCTAAGCTCTCCTGTTTTAAAACAACATTGGCTAAACTTTGTTGTATTTGAAACACTTCATGCAGCTACAATGTTCGATCATGAATAACGATAAGCTTGAATGTCACGAAATTTGATATTGAAAACATTTTGCTGGAGGAATCCAAGGAATACAACTGACCTTTTATGAACTAATAAATACGCAAGTTAAAGCTCATAAAAGCTAGAACGAGCAAAGTTTGTTTTATGACTGCATGGCTTTTAGAAGGCAATTTGGCCATATATATATCATCTACTTTGCAAAAAATTTTTTTTACAAAGATCCAATTGTGTTTTGTTTTTTGCAAGGTATTTCTTCAAGCAATACATTATAAACTCACCTTGTAGTAAGCAAACTGGAGATATCCATAAGTCATTCTTGATTCAAAGTCCCTCTTTACTGCTGCAGAAACTTTTGTTCTTTTACCAAGATATTTTTCTCTACACTGTTGAGAACACTTGTGCGAATAAATCGAGTAACGGTAGTAGTCCAGTTCTAGGTCTCTTATCACGTTGTGAGAAGAAGAAGCTCGGTATCTATCGCGGCACTGTGATCTGCAGTGAATTTTCACTTCTTTCTCGTGTTTGTAATCGGCGATAGCCTTCTCGAAGAGCTCAATAGCTTCGTTCCACTTTTCGAGACTGTATGCATATCTTGCATCCGCATACAGTTCGTCATAGGCCGCAGATTTTACACGAATAATGTCGGGCTTCTGCAACAGGTCTGCATGGAGAAATGATGCCGATAAACCATTAATCGCGAGCCAGAGAGCCAGCCACGCGGCCATCCTTCCGAAAGAGCTCTCCTCTGCTCTTCGATTCTCAGCAAATGCACAGTTCTTTCGTACTTGCGGGTAAACCAGACACTTATTGTTCGATTGACCAATCAGACTTCAGAATCACCGGTGTTTTATTTTGAAGGCTACTTTGTTTGATTCACTCGTAAATTTTTCAGGAAAATACTGCATTTATTTTCAACAGTCAAACAGTTTTGGGTTGAGTGCCACGCGAATTCGTAAATAGTTTTGACTAAAGTCGATAGATCTAGAAGCAAATGTGTAAGCCAGACCGGTTACAATATGTAGGATTTTTTTACACTGATATTCAGAGGTTTAATCAATCCATATTTTGTTTTACTTATTTTAAACACATTCCCTTTTGTATTCAGAAAACGTTAAATGTCGGAAATGACTAAATACCCACCCTATTGTTTCCTCTTCGTTAAACCATTTTCTTTTAATCAGTTGGCGACACTTTCCCGCATTTCATCCAATTAAAAAATTCTCGAAAACAAAACGAGAGACAAAAGGGAAAGTTAGGATTGAAAGCAAAATTTAAAGCGCAATCATGAAGTTCCACGAAATAATCACATGCAATCCCTAAAACGCGGAACAGATCGTCACGCAATCAAGAGGAAAAGGAGGAAAGATTACGTGACGAGTCAAAAGAAGGTCTGCGTACCGGCATGTGGTTTCCCGAGACCATGTGCACAACAAACATTCTTAAGGAGGCTCGACAGGGTTTTTAGCCGAGAGCGCGCGCTCGTAAACAACTCACGCCATATCTATAAAAAGTAAGAGCACGCGTGTGTCGCGCATGCTCAAATGCTAATCTTGTCGACTCCAAATTTTTTAAATTTCGTGACTTTACTCGCTAAAATTTCCGCTTTCGCTCGGTAGACTTTATCGATTTTTTCGGTAACAACTAAGATCAATTGACTGCGTTTATAGTCCGACTTTTAAAAAATTCTGTAAGTAGGGAAAAAATTAAGAAAGCAATAATCAAAAAGTAGTTTGATTCTTAATCTTCCCTACAGAATTTTTTTAAATTGAAATATTTTGAAGATCATTCCTGGTAACATATAATATAGAAGTTTGGGAAGATTTCACGGACCTGTTTTTTAAATAAGATAAAAGATTTCGATTTTAGGGGCTCAACTGAATGCGTCATATGGTTGCCATGGTAACAGGTTTTCTGAAATAAATGTCATGTAAAGAATCTATGATATTTCTTTTATTTCTGTGCCAAATTTCATAGTGATACGATGAACCAAATATAACTTAGAAAAGAATTTGTAGAACTTGTCTAAAGAAAATGAAAACTATTTCGAACCACCTTAAAAACGTTCGGTCCTACTGAGGAACGTAATGATGCGTTTCAAAGAATCAAGTTTTACGTTTCAAAGAATCAAGTTTTAAGTTTCAAAGATTCAAGTTTACGTTTCCAAGAATCAAGTTTTACGTTTCTTAGAATCAAGTTTGCGTTTCAAAGATTCAAGTTTCCGTTTCAAAGATTCAAGTTTACGTTTCAAGGAATCAAGTTTGCGTTTCGAAGAATCAAGTTTTACGTTTCAAAGAATCAAGTTTTAAGTTTCAAAGATTCAAGTTTACGTTTCCAAGAATCAAGTTTTCCTTTTTTTAGAATCAAGTTTGCGTTTTAGAGATTCAAGTTTCCGTTTTAAAGATTCAAGTTTACGTTTCAAGGAATCAAGTTTGCGTTTCGAAGAATCAAGTTTCACGTTTCAAAGATTCAAGTTTACGTTTAAAAGAATCAAGGTTGCGTTTCGAAGAATCAAGTTTTACGTTTCAAAGAATCAAGTTTTAAGTTTCAAAGATTCAAGTTTACGTTTCGAAGAATCAAGTTTTGCGTTTCTTAGAATCAAGTTTGCGTTTCAGAGATTCAAGTTTACGTTTCAAAGAATCAAGTTTTGCGTTTCTGAGATTCAAGTTTGCGTTTCAAAGATTCAAGTTTTTATTTCGAGGAATCAAGTTTTACGTTTCAAAGATTCAAGTTTACGTTTCTTAGATTCAAGTTTGCGTTTCAATGATTCAAGTTTTATTTCGAAGAATCAAGTTTGCGTTTCAAAGATTCAAGTTTTATTTCTAAGAATCAAGTTTGCGTAAAATTGTAATGAGCTCCATCGTACACCGTTACCCTTTACTAGGGCTAACGCCCAGTGGGTTTTTCATGGGTTTCTCTGGCACTTTAATTTACACTGCAGAGTTAATTCTCTGTTTCACCACTTGAAGAAAAGTAAAGCTGTAATGCTCACGACTGAATTTGAAACATCTGATAAGTTTAACTCACAAACCATGATGCTACGGAAATGTTTCGAATATTTCAAGGAACAAGTAAGATGCTTTTCGGGATAAACGACAAAATGCTGCAAAAAGTGGGAAGCCCTAGCTGGTTCATCCACGCATCCGACCTCCATAAAGCGATGTCGATGCTAACCTTTAGCCAGACAGAAAATCTTGAGCTCAATAACAAAAAAAAAATTATGCAAAGACAAAGCAAAAGTGATCACTGGCCAGAATGATACAACCACACACGAAAGGACTACGTTACGTTTAGTTCATTGGAACACAGGTCATATGCAGATAAAGGGTGTGGAAATCAAAGACTCCGCGACTGTTGAGACCTAGCCTGCGAACTCAGCCGCGCCTCTCGTCGCCCACGGTCGCTAGGGGCGTCTCGCGCGAAATGCCCCCAGCAGCCGTGAGCAATGACAGGTGCGACTATGTTCGCAGGCCAGTAAAGACCTGAAGCTAAGTAGTCAAACGAGACACTTTTTTCATATAAAAGCAGTTTCTAGTTTTTATTCTGAATGTGTATTTACAGTAATTGAGATCAAATAAAGACGCATTAGTCAGTCTAATTACAGTAATAACATTTTAGCTGTACATTATGATAACTCAACACAGTTATGTTAGACGCCTCACAAGACAATTTGAAGCTGCAACGTGTTTGCTAATTAAGTTGACTGCAAACTGGTGCGAATTACTTGGGACAAAAAATTACTCCTACACATTCTGTTATCACGATCAAAACTCAAACTACAAAATACTGACATGCAATAAAGTTCAGTGGTCATTTCTTACCACTGGAGTCTCGCATGGACAACATAATTTATATTTTTATACACACGGTATAAAGATATCTTGGCCTTCATAATTAGAATGCAGAACAGGCGTTAGATTTGGCGTTTTTCAGGCGAGAGGAGTTAAGCGCGAGGCGAGCGTGGGGCGTAATTAACGTGCGAAGGGAGGGGCTCCATGCTCGCCTCGCGCGTGATAAACGCAGAAATAGGAAACAAATAACGCCTGTTCTACAGGCTATCATAATTAATATCTGAATCCAATTCGTTAGTGCATTCAATTTGTTCATTCCCAGGGATTTGTAATCACTCTCGTGAGTAAAATAACCACCAAAAATGTAAAAACTGAAACGCTTCAAACCTAAAAAATTGGCATAAAATTAAAATGAAACGCTCATCTGACTCATCTGGTTTCCGAGATCAACAAACCCTCCATTTCCTTCCCTTTCTCAAAATAAACTTGTTATTAATTTACAAATTCGACAATGCCGCACGGTCGCTAAGCAAATTGGAACACCAAGTTGGAAGGTTTTCAACTGTTTCAATATGAAAATTTTATCTGTAATTTACAGTTTCCATGAAAATACAAAATGACTTGGTTCTCATTGAAAGTTCTGCCGTATGCTCTACAACAAATTCCGGTTGACTTGGTATCATTTTCTCAATTATTATCTTTGAACAAAATGCCAAAACATATTGCAGAGCAAACTCTTACGACTTGCCTTTGAGGTGATGAGTTACAATGATTGCTATGATTCTGGTTTTAACGTTTAAAAAAAAAAAATTCCGAGTACTCTACAGAATGACACTTGCCTCAGGGAACATTGACGGATTTATTTTTACCCCGTCATCTTCCTCTCCCTTTTGATAATACACAATGTTAGCATCTTTCTCGGGAAGATCCCCAACATCAGAGGCACTTGTGCTAATTGTGGGGTTGCTGCCATCAACAACCTCGTACATGCCGTCTTCCTCCACCTCCACACATACACCACCATAAAATGTTGAATGGCTAGAAGGTGTGTCAGACCACTCACGGCTGAGTGAGTTTTTTTCGTTAAGATAACCGTGGTTAGCCACGCCCACCACTGATTGTTGTCTCACAGCCTTGGTTTTAGGAGTACCATTTTTCAAAGCCGATGTCTTGTGGGTACAGTCACAACAGTTCCTATCTTTGTTTACCCTGAAAGAAGAGCCAGAAAACTTGCATATTTAACCCTTTAAACCCAAAGAGTGATCAGCATCAAATTTCTCCTTGTAATATCACCATTTATAAAACAGGGTGGTCACAAGAATTAAGGACAGGATCACACAAATGAATTTGCTTGATATTTTCACAGCTTCTCCCTGCTACCTCTATAGGAAATATGTAGGGGCAACAAGTGAGAATTTAAATTTTGATCTTTGGGTATAAAGGGTTAATAATTAAAATCATAATTATAATCATGATCATAATAATTATTATTGTAACAATAAACTAGTTGCAGAGTATGTGCAGTCCCGCTGAGTGCAATGCCATGGAATTACAAATGAGTCATTTCCATTTTATGGGGAAGGGGGAAGGGGTCTTGTCATGAGTTTAAGATTTGAGTGTATGCCCTTGCTTTCAAACTAAGGTCCACCAAGATAACACAAAGCATGCACATTTGGACGGAAATGATGGACAAAAGCTTACCCAAAACAATTCATGCAGTGCATAATTAATACCAAAGCGAAAACAAAACTGGCTGCCATGAATGCTATCGCAACAATCATCCAAAGGTCTGCTTCTACAACAGGAAAGAGAGGAAACCAGCAAGATTTAGTTCTCAACCCTTGTTCAGGGATACACCTGCATGGTACACCTATGCTCTTTGTCTTGTCAAACCTGCAGAACACGAGTGCTTTTGTTATTTCAAGAGGATGCCACTTAAAAATTAGCATGATAGGAAGAATTAATAAAGCTTTAAGGCTTGTTCCATCTGCAGATGACAAAAATATGCTACACAAGTCCTATTGGAAAGATTTCTGCACAGCACCATACATTAATTATACATACATCACCGTCAGAGTAGCCCTGTTCCAAAAACGAATAGCCTTTGAGCCACAAAGTGTATGCATAATTGATGTAGGGTCTTGCTGGCCAATCTCACAAGGTTTGAATTCAACAATTGTCAAATCCAAATCTGCATATCACTAATGCTAAGACTGATATTTATCAACTCCAAGGACTATTGATAATAATTTATTAAGGAAGATTGCACAACTTGCTTACCCCACCATAATTTTGGTTGTCTAGAACAACCAGACATTACCATCAATTTCGAACACTACAGTATAAATCCAACATTGCTTCATAATTTACCTTCCCTATCGTGTCTGCCATCATCGGAACCTCCAGACAGCTTTTCCACGCCTGCTCTTGGTGATTTGTCTGCTAATGTTCTTGGTGGTGTCGGTGGTGTTGTGGACATGGACCGTTCTGTATATCTGATGCTTAACTTTGTGGCCCTGACAGGCACATGTTCTGTGGTACTTGACTGAGAGGATGCCATGCTTGTTGTGGGACGTGGAGGCAGCTTGGTAGTGGGCTTGGTGGTTGGTGGGGTAGGTTTTGGGCACTTAATTTTACCAAGATCATCTGAATCTGTGCAGTTGGGATCTATAACCAAGAAATAAACATTCATCTGAAATCTGGGGCCCGTATCTCGAAACTCCCGAAAACTTTTCGGGCCAGAAAAGCCATTTCTAAAACTGCGATCCACTTATTCCCCTACCTACCAATAAGGCGAAATTTTCAAGTGGTTTAGAATCAAACACCAAAAAGTACCAAAAGTGATTCCCAAAAGGTGTGATGAACATGCAAGCCCTTCATTGCCCAACATTTCAAAAAACAAAAATTTCTTCAAAATTTAACAGCAGCTCTGGAGCCCAAATCAAAATAACTTTACCTTTGTAAGTTTGATTACTCCTCTTACAGACGTACACTGCAAGCTTCATGTAGATTTTATTGACTTCATCAGCACAGTGACCACCTTGAGTATTATTTATGCGTGATTGTGTACCATCAGACGTAGCTGTTAAAAAAGTAAATTACAAACAACTTTTTAAAGCCACAGCCTAAACTCTGCAATGCCAGTTCATGACCATGTCTTGATTTCTCGCTCAGAAACACCTGATACTCAGGCTAACAATAAGGAAAAAAGTTGACTTTTTCCTTACGTTACTTATTGACAAGAAAGAAGTTCAAACTTGCAGACCCTTCAATTCAACTTGAGATAGTTCTTCATCCAAACTTGCAATCACAAGGTCTTACACTGTAGATTCAACTCCTGTTGGAAGAGCTTGGAATTCTTTTCTGTGACTTTGTGTGACAGAGCATTGAATAAACCAATTTTTCTTTCCTTCATTTTATATACACCATATAAATTTACCATCTCACTCACATCACAAGTAAGTTAACAAAGTACTCACCAATAAAATAATACGTCCTTCCAGGATCAAATGTTAGTCCATTTATTTCTGCTGTATGCTGTCCAAATCTGACTAGGGAGTAAGTCAGCTTCAGTGGTGTATTGCAGGTCAACAGCCGCTTTTTCTTTGGATCTAGTGTCACGTCACACTTATCAAAGGCTGTTTTGTTATACAACAACCAAACATTTTCATACATGGATGATGCTTGAACTGCAGCTGAACTTTTCTGCAATACAGTAGCAGTGTTTGGGCAAACAAAAAAGACTTTTGATTGCAGCTCGACTTTAACTGTCCGTGCTCCAGCGAGACAATTTTGTCCATCACCTACAAATCTAAAAAACAGATTTTAAAAGGAAAAAAATTGATAAGGTTGCAAACTTGAAGAATATGGAAGCCATAAACTTGGCCATCACCAACATAAAACAACCAAGAGTGCTCACACACTGGGTGTTCAAAAGGGTTTTTCGTGATGTAGTGTTTGTAAAATGATAAAAGATTACAAAGAAGGATATTTAATGGTATGGGCAAACTATATGTCTCCTTGGAACTCTATTGTTGGGCTATATTTTAAGGGTGCTTGTGACATCATATCAGTTACCATAGCAATGTGTCAAGTCCACAAAAATGTCCTCCAAATGTCAGTTTTTGTCAATTAACTAAAAAACTAATTCAGTGACCTACCATTTCTATTTCTTTGCTGGAAAGCTCCCTAAATTCTTTAACTTTTCCAACAGTATCAAAACAAATTATTTAGTAGAATTAAATACATTTAAAAAATGCATTTTATGGCTTACAGAAAGTGCCATCGTGTATGTACATATCAAGGTAGGTCACCAAGCAAAATTTCGAGCTAAACACAAACGTTTTTACGCAGATTTTATTTCCAGTTTGCGCAATTTCAAGCAGTATTTAACTTCCGGTGTGCTTGATTTTGATTCATTCAGCTGACGCTTGTTTCTTAGTTATGGCATGTGTAGATTGCGTGTGTGCGTGCAGCTAAAAATCCTTTCCAGCCTCCAGTTCGAATTTCAAGTTACAGCCTAATCATGTAGATGTGGAAGATATATCAAATGGGTGGCAGCTCCTATAATATTGTTATGTAAATATAGCTTAGGCCTATGGCGGGTGGATGGTGTCAAAATTAGTACTACCAAATTGAATGGCAAGTTACCAAAATGAATGGATCACGTTTAAATTGAACAGCCCACCAAACCGAATGGCTTGTCATAAATTGAATGGCATTCTATCAAACTGAATGGCGATTTACCAAAATGAATGGATCAAAACGAATGATCACGTTAAATTGAATGGCTCGCAAATTGAATGGCAAGTTACCAAAATGAATGGGTCACAGTTGGATGGCCCACCGCGAATTGAATTCTGGACTACGCTCAAGGAGCCTGGGATTGACTAACATTTGATCCAGTCTTTCGCGGAGGAAATGAGTTCATCATGGCGGACGAGTTGCCCGTACGACTTAGAAACGTATTGCTCGATGTGTCGAGGCAGCTACAATCGTACTTGTCCGATGAATTGCTTGAGGCTACAGTATATCGGCTGGAACAAATCTGTCGTTACGTTCTTGTTCTTGCAGGAACCAATCCGTTCTTGAACGATTTGTTTGTGAGTATCACTTCAATCTTGTCTCGCCTTGCAACCTGTGAAAATCTTCTTTATTCATCTGGTTATAATGCACCAGTACACTTAAGCACAAGCACAGAGGTCCTGGAACATTGTAAGTACATCGTGGCGAAGGATTTTCACAGGTTGCAAGGCGAGACAAGATTGAAGTGATACTCACAAACAAATCGTTCAAGAACGGATTGGTTCCTGCAAGAACAAGAACGTAACGACAGATTTGTTCCAGCCGATATACTGTAGCCTCAAGCAATTCATTGGACAAGTACGATTGTAGCTGCCTCGACACATCCAGCAATACGTTTCTAAGTCGTACAAGCAACTCGTCCGCCATGATGAACTCATTTCCTCCGCGAAAGACTGGATCAAATGTTAGTCAATCCCAGGCTCCTTGAGCGTAGTCCAGAATTCAATTCGCGGTGGGCCATCCAACTGTGACCCATTCATTTTGGTAACTTGCCATTCAATTTGCGAGCCATTCAATTTAACGTGATCATTCGTTTTGGTAGCGCGCCATTCAATTCAATAGCGATCCATTCATTTTGGTAAATCGCCATTCAGTTTGATAGAATGCCATTCAATTTATGACGAGCCATTCGGTTTGGTGGGCTGTTCAATTTAAACGTGATCCATTCATTTTGGTAACTTGCCATTCAATTTGGTAGTACTAATTTTGACACCATCCACCCGCCATATAGGCCAGAGCACAACAACAACAACTTCAAGGTCAGAGTGTTTGATGACCACTATTAGCTGAGTTGCATCTAGAGAAGATGAGTAAATCTCATATATATGTAACTAGTGAAACCAAGGATGAGAAAACCACAAAAATCAATACAACGGTAAACTTATTTAAAATTAGAGCACTTTTTGCCCAAGAGGGAATGAACAATATAAAGGATTTTAGCAAAGAATTTTAAAATACTAAAAGTACCTCTCTGCATCATTCACCAGCCACTGTATTTGGAAATTAGTTAACATGTACACTGTAGGTCTGCCAACCAAACATCAAACTTTTGTCTGTTTCATTCCGCCAGTCTGAATTAGATTTCTTTATTAGAACTAAGTCTCTTCATTTGATCCTATATTATACTATGCTATAGCTAACTGTAATTACAAATAACTGTATCTCATATTAGCTTGAGAGTCCCAGTGACATCATGATTCACAATCCTTGAGAAAAGTTGTAAAAAATAATGCCAAGTGTTACCGAACAAAGTCACCTCCAAATAGATATGCATTTACTTCAAACAAAATGGTGATCTTGGAGGGACAAAACTAAGCAAAACAGTAACCACCAAATTTGGTGAAAAAACATTGATATGGTAAATAATATCGTTGCTTTCACATGATAAACATCAAAAAGGGGCTGTAGAGGGGTTTCCTGTGAAACATGATCAGCTGTTTTTATTCGCTATGAATTGTGATTGTAAACACTTAAAAGCCAAGAACTGTGAATGACAAAAAAATTCTGCATTATCATAATTTGTTATTTGTCACACTTATACATAATGGTCATGAACTTTGTACAGTAGATAACCACCCTTCCTTACAGCACCTCGCCAAAAGCACAGTATTTTATATTACTTGCATGAATCTGAACTTGACGGGGCTTTCAAGATCCTCTTTATGGGCTCCAAATAACAAAGCAAACAAATGTTCAGACCTCAAAATGTGACTTTATCAACCCCAAAATTAAAGTTTTGAAGGGAAAAATAATATCGGCAGGAAGAGACTGTCCCCAAAATTTTTAGCCAGCTGTTACTCAGCAAGCATGCCAACACACAGTAAGAATGGAAAGTTTCAGTTTGACAATGTGAAGGTGGTATAAGATGTATCCTGAGCAAGGCTTGGGATATTCCACAAAAAGGCGAGTGGTAGCCTATATATAACCGACTTCTACGTCATTCATTCTGCAACTACATTTCAACAGTTTCAGAACAGAAAAAATGAACAAAGACCCTCAGAGGCTTGAGGACCCTTCACCTCGAACGCACAATCATCTCCAGACTACAACAAAGAATATACTCAGCAAAAAACTAGAACTGCAGAGAACCACTAATCAAGAGTTTCCGCATCTTGTCACGATAAGGATTTCGTCTGGACACATACTCCAACTATGAACCAAATCTAGATGAACACGTTCAACACTGAATAAAAGGAAAGATTTCCTCACAGCCCCAGCCTCAATAATCATGCATCCCTGTCATACTAACCCTGTTCCAAACATTTCACAAAATGCATGTATTATTAATGTATGGGGCTGTGCGGAAATTTTGCCGAATAAAATACCAGACTATTGGTTTTAGCGAGAATAATGTGGTGCTTCTGTTGAAAATAGAAAGGATGCTAGTGGTCTACAACAGAATTATCTGCGGTGTAAAACCGCACTCAATTTTACTTCAATCAATAATAAAAGGCCGATATTGATCGATAAAATGAAGTGAGCCGCCGATGTATTTTAAAGTTGCGGTATAATTAAGCTTAATATTTATAAAGCTTAATTACTACTATCAAGTTTTGTTCAAAGTATCGGAAAAATTCACGTTTTAGACGAGATCGCGATCAAGTTAAATTTAAAATTCTGAAAGGGTGTCTACATTTGAACTTTCAGCCATCAGGAGCAGAGTTGGCATCACATCCAAAGAACTGAAACAAAGATCTGTGAAACTCGTAAACAACCAAATGAGGTCCGGTTGGTAGAGCAAATATAGGTTCAAAACAATAAAAGCTGACACAATGCTCATGAACTCGAGAGCACCAACGTCCGTGTGGCATTCTTTCGCCAGATGAATAAAACGAATATAAAATAGAGTGCTGGCCTGTTTTCTTCAAGAAAAATTCGGAACAAGCAGCAGTAATTCACAAGAAAGGGAACTCCGAACACCCAATCGTTTCAATATTGAATATCAATTCAATGTGCAGCAAATGTGCAGGATTTAAAGCAGCTGTCTGGAAAAATATATGGACGGAATTTAAAGAAATTAAACAAATTTAAGCTACATTCGAGATACTGACAGAAAACCTATGAGGTTGCCGAAAATAATCGTTTAACAATGAAACGGCACCTCAAACGCTGAGCTTAAGGTTTCGTTACACAATATTTTTAAGACTGTCCACAGCTTGTTTACGATTTGCTAAGCCACAAAGGAATTACAAATTCAAATAGCACATACTTACATTGGATTTTGAGGAACCCAGTTGATTGATTCATAAACGTCTGCACCAAGAATGCAGCCCAAGTTAACGAGGAAGTAGAGAACAGAAAGTAAAACCCCTTGAATCATCATGCTGCAGTTTGCCACGTACAGTGCTTAGAAGGTTTATAACTTGAGACACATAAATCTAAATGATTTAGCCCACGCAAGAATTTTCGCGTCGTAGTTGACGTTGTATCTTGTTCCGCTCATAAGATGAATGAATTCGGGTGTAAAACCGACAAATTTTGATGGTAACGCGAGTACTTCACCAGTTTCTAGCCTCGTTTATAGTGTTCTCTACCGAAGCTCTGCGACGACCTCAAGTGCTGAAGCGTACGCGAGGGGTGTTGCGCGAGTGAGCCCCTATGGCCTCGCTCTGGTGTACTCCACTCTGGCTGTCATTATATTCAGGAAATGTTTTGGTGGAGTGAAACGATAAGACATTGACAAATACGAGTAAACACTTGCATGGTTCATTTATATGAATAATTTTATTCAACAATGAAGTGACGTTATTAAAGTACAATAGAGGTCCAGTCATGAAACACGAACTGATCGAGACATTCTGCCTCTGAGAGTACTCATCACTTCCTTTGAAACAGCTTTGCAACATTGCGAATAATAGTTTAAAATTTTCTGGTTATAATTGTCTTGTATGAAGGCTTAGAATAGCAAACACTGCAACACCAACAGTTTAACTTCGCATATTTATGATAGTCTAGAAGTTCTCGCCTCAGCTGTAAATTATGAGAAAAATAAAAACACGTGTCAACTTTTTGGTGTTATTTCCGTACACAACACATTTGTTCGCATGCGTTTCCCACAAAGTTTAACCGCGACATTACGGCCAGAGTATATAGTCAGGTAAACACTGAACAGCGTAATTTATTCACTGCAACTGAATTTAACCTTAGATTATCAAAGCGTTTTAGGTGTTAAATGTAGATCATGGTATGTTTTACAAATTTAGAGTCTGGCTGGCAATTTTTAGTAGGAGAGTCGCCCCTCTAAGCTCCTCTACATCGGACATGAACTAATTATTTTCACAGAAAACTGGGCCCTCAAAGACGGGACTAATGTTTGTTAGATAATTGTTAAGTGTTTTGCAAATGTAGATTTTATTGAAGCTAATATAGCTAATAACAATCTGGAAAACACCTAAAGAATAAGTAATTGACGTTTTGCGTCAATCTCGATGAGGCCCAACAAACACCGATCATCCTATAAACTGCCGGGCACATATTGCGAAAACACAGTAGTGACATCATTCCGGCCTACCTACGCCAGTAAACGAAAGAGCCTAGTAATATGTGAATTAAAATGGCTTTGTTTTACGTCTGAAGATATAATTTGCCTTTACATGCAAAGATAACTATAGTTTGAAATTAAGGATATGAATGAATCTGAAACTTGGTGATTTTGTCTGAAACTTGAGGCCTCTGGGAAATGTTTCGTCTTCAGAGAACAGGAGCTATTTACGAATTTATAGCAGAGACGGAAAAGGAAATTACACGTTGTGCAACACATGGTAGAAGTTCCGAAAACGTGTAGCATTTCAGGATTTCTCGCTGAGACCACAGCTAGGCCGCTAAAAACTTTGTCAATAATGTAATTTAGTCAACGCTGTTTTCAGGTGGCCGCTGTATTTGCAACTCGGATTCTCCACATAATTTAATTTGGGAGTTGTATTTGATCGCACAAGACGACGTCAATGTTCCTTAGAATTATGTTATTTCATACTAGAGCTTTGACGGCTTTTGTTGTCAATGATCAAGTTACAAGTTTCCAGTGAGGACACAGAGGACGACGTCGACGACAACGAATAAGAATGAAATTAATCAACAAAAATAATGCTCTGCACGTGCGTTTTATAATTTGGTACATTTCTTTGCCGTGCTATACAAAACAACAACTTGAAATCAGTAAAATGACCAAATTTTAGGTTTTCTCGAGAACGTGAGCGCATGACGTCAGAAGTTTTCCTTCATAGTAATTTAGGCCCTGGACAGCTCGCCAGCATTTTTCACGTTAAACAAATTGGAATAATCACGAAAGAGTTACGAAAACGAGAAGTTATATTTTGAAATGACGTTCTCGTTGCCGTCGTCGTCAATAAAACGTCTATTTCCATCCTGACCATCTGGAGACACAGTTCACCCCAGTAATAAGAACTAGTAATGACCAGTTCAATGCTGAACTTTAGTCAGAGAGTAAACTTTACCGTTAATTATGCGTTTCCATTTCTACATCGGATTGATTTCAGTAGGGTTGGGAAAATAATTGGCAATGCCCCACCAAAAAGGCAAATGCCATTCCCCTGAACGCAGCCGTGGTCAACATAAAGGTAACCGCGAAAATAATGCAGTGCACGTTCTACGATAATGCCCAGCAACACGGTTTAGTGTCTCAGCGAGACTGAACGTGAGTGTCTCACCCGCGTAATATATATATTGGCGCTTGCTTCGTCGGTAGGTCGATCTCGTGAGTTTCTTCAGCATGGCATTGTCGTCCGCCGCCCCCTTGATTTATTTACGCCACCCCTCTCGTCACATTGAAACTTTCAAAAACGGCTATTTAGGGTAGAGTTTTGGAAAAAAAATTGGAGCGTGTGGACGGAAGGGCTAACTGCACTAAAAAATCTACGATGTATGCAAAAAAACCCATACAGAGGTCAAGCCACAACACCGGTGAAATCCCGGGTGAAATACGTCCCCTATGTTTTGCGATCAGTAACGTCCTCTGACTGAGTTAGTGAACAAGTGTTGTGAGACGGGGTCTACGGTTTATCTTCCTTATCCGAGAAGACTAGAAAGTCTAACCATTTACAAATGTTATTACAAATAGCACTTTCTTCTCAGTTATTTAATTTTTCAAGACCCTGAGTGATCGGCCGCCGGTTCGACTGCAAATTATGGAATGGAATTTTGAAATGGAATTTTGATCAAACTTAAATATTGATTCCAAGTAGTTTCCAGAACTGCTCCATCCATGCACTTAGCTTCGAAACAAAGGTCGAGACACAGATGTTACGGTTGTAGTTGCCTTGTTTTTACTAAGAAACAGTGATTTGAAATTTGAATGCTCAAGCAAAGATGCGACGACAACACAAACGAAGTGTGAATTGATACACGCACCGCATAAGTGTTTCTACTTCTTAAGTAGTCTCGTAACTTCCTTAGGTACCTTACAAAAGAACAAAGCATAATTACTGGGTTGTTTGAACTATTTTGCGTAACTAGGTTGATAAACAACAAGCTACGTCGAGCTACGTCGCATCGTATTCACTTGCACTCCATGATCACAACGGCGTTCATGATGGGGGGATTCATTTTGCCACTAAACTCTAGCTTTCAGCTGCGTGTCACGCGCTGTACGTACAAAAGAAGTAACGTTATTTCCGGACTTCTATTTCTCCCAAATTATTTAGCACACTTCTGACACTTAAGATCTTTCGAATTTTGAACAGAAAAGTCGTTCGCTATGTTAGAAAAGCTCACAATGATGAAATTTCCGTACTAGACCTCTGAAACTTAGCGAAATTTGATGACTGCAAAGAATTTGTCGTTTGATTAGCCAGCAGCTTACGATTGTAAAATGGTATGTTTACAAACGGTCTAAAACTTCTAGGAGTGCCAACTCGGTCAGTCGGACGTAAATTGAATATTTCAATGAGAAAAAAAAAACTTCATCATGGTTTGGTGAGTGCTTGATTCTGTAATGACTCTTGGTAGAGCTAAATCTAGAACACAACCAATGACGTTCGTTTTAGCACTGGGTCACTATGAGTTAGCACCCACAAATGACAATATTAAACAAATGCAAATCATGGCAAGATGATTACGAAACCAGTGACCCTGAACTGTTTCCATTGTCAGAGTATGACCTGTGAGATCAACTTTTAAGCTTGTATAATTCTATTATCAGTTTGAAAGAATTTTACTAAATCTGAAATTCGATGAACAACTGGTGAAGCACTTTAATTAAAAGTCAGTCTCCTATTGCATTTGTGAGCCAACCGGATTTTGTTTTCATCTGTAAGTTTATCACGTACAGTTGTATACCCCCACAAGCGCTTCAGGGAAGAGGAAATAAGTTAAAGTGTCCAAGGCAATGTTTGGCATTGTAGGCGGGCAGATACACAAGTGCCTTAATGATATTGTAGAGTTTGGCTGGAGGCCGAACTCGCCCAGGCACAATCTGAGAGGCACCGCAGAGTTACTTCTCAAAAACTTCAGATTGCTGGGTTTATTGATTTTATGTTATAAATAGTGGTTATAATCTAACTTTCAATCGGACCGACTTTTGCCACCTTAGGTGTCCCACATCCGCATAGCCGGTTTCTTTCATCTCGTCTGTTTGACAGGATCGTCGAGAAGCTTTTCTCGGTGGTATATGAAAAGATACGTAGGAATGGATGTTGGCTATTCGATACCATTCTAGCGCAAATGTTAGGAAAACAACGGTCCACTCCTTATACACCCCTGCAATACTCACTTCTGGCCGGGTTGACTACTGAGCCATAGAAGAATAGAATAAACCGCAATTTGACCGAATCTGGCTTATAGGTTAATTAGCTGGCAAATTTGTTTAGACTAATTTCAGCCATGTATTGAAGTCTGTAACCGCTTAGAGGAAATTCAAACGAACATCCATGGAATCCAGGGAAAGCCGTGACCCAGAGTTTATTCTATTTATCCCAGAAAACTGGGTTGTCCGAATTGAGTGATCGTTCGATTTCCACGGCCTCCCCATTATTGCCTTCCACATTGTTGTCCTAGGAATTTTCGGTGTTGAGAAACCCTCTAGGATTAAGGTGCGATTACATGGTGTTATGGGTGAGGCTTGAATAAAATTCCACGCGAGGATAGCTGGCGTCGTCACCTATCGAAACCTGCTCGACACCTACGCAAGGCCGATTACTAGCCGCTGTTCGGGAAATGAGCCCGCGCTCCTCCCTCGGGGAGGAACGAATCGAGCCTACACCTACGCCAACTTAGTACTGGTCTTTTCAGATGTTTCAGCTTTTTGGGAACCAATCTAAAAGGTACCCCGCTATTCATAGGAAGTCGTCAGGTAGTTCTATAAAATTCAAACGAGAAGAAAAAAACTGAATAAGAAAAGGTAATTATTTCTGTCGAAAACGGATACGTAGGATGAGTAGGATCGACACACAGCACAGGCAGCTCAAGCACTTGCTGGGTGATGATCGTCTTGCGTGATGGCAGTGATGGCAAGATTATGGGAGTTTGTATGGGAATATTTACGATCGGTCTGGTGAAGTAAAATAACTGTCAAATTATCAATGAAAATACCTAACATTACTTCCACGCTGTATTACTTGATGTCTGTTCGCTTACTTTGCTGTCTAGAGGCCTTTGCAGCGAATTATCTCTTTCTGGTGGAAAACGTTTGTTCGCACCCGACTCGAGTCAGTGCCGAGTTTCACGGCTTCCTAACGTCGATCATGGTTCTGTCAATGGCGATGTGAGGGTCTCCCAGGGGAGGTCGTTGTTCCCTTGTTCCCTTCCAAAATTGCCCTATGTTCCCATGTTCCCACACTTTTTCCTTATTTGTTCCCCTTTTAATAAATTTGCTTGCCACTTATCACCGCCCTGAATTCCCTCCCGCAAAAAAGAAAAGACGCCAAAAACAAAACTTATAAAAGAATAGAATAAATGTTATGTGACCTTCAATTTGTCACATCATCTCGAACAACTGAGTGAAATTCACAATCCATCAGAGTGGGATGAGCATTAATTAAAACTAACCTTAACTCTCCGGTAGTCAATCATCATAAAACATAAACTCGTCGTTGGATTTCCGTCTGCATATGTGCCAGCCCGCTTAGCCTGTTGCTGAATTGCTGATGTGGGTATAAGCAGTTTTCAACTCGATCTCATACACCTTCACTATGACCCAGTTGTACATATTTTGACAAAGAAAATATTTGATTTGGAATCGCCCGACAATGAGATGATAATTAATGAATAATCATAAATAAAGAGCTTATTCAACCGTTAGATATATTCAAATATAAGCCAGATTTGGGAAACCTACCTATTAACTCCCACTCCTTCGTTATCACTTTGGTAATCGCTGCATTCCACTGTTCTTGGGAATCAATCTCAAATACTCTGCCCTTTGGACAGTTCGCTGTGACTTGAAACTCTTTCACACTGATCGTCACTCACTGAATCTCGCTATGCTTACAGGGGCACCCAACGAGAAACTTCGATGAAATATCTGTTCGGGAGAGTCCACTCGTTCTAAGACGGATAATGCGTTGCCAAAAAGTTACTGATTTCTTAACTAAAACATCACCTGAAAGATTCGCAACCATGGAAATCCAGGGGAAAATAGTCCCTTAGATTTTCGGAAGGCATATTTTTGCAATTTTTGACTCTTGAAAAGGTCGCCTAGCATTTTCGGGTAAGCAAATATATGGCGTCAACTCCTGGACAAAATGTTCATCTCGTCGCGTCGCTTTTCAACTCGTCGAGTCACCTGTCAACTCGTCGTAAACAAATAATTCATCTCGTCGCGCCGTTCACTCATCTCGGCATTTCCCTGTGTCATTGTTCGTCGTGTCACCTTTCAACTCGTCGAGTCGCCCGTCAACTCGTCGTGTCACCTTTCAACTCGTCGACTCGCCCGTCAACTCGTCGTGCCACCTTTCAACTCGTCGTGTCGCCTTTCAACTCGTCGAGTCGCCCGTCAACTCGTCGTGTCACCTTTCAACTCGTCGTGTTGTGCACCAAACACTTCTTACAAACGGGGGACTTGGGTACTACAACTGAGCGATCCAATAATGCTGCCCCAGAAGCAGTATACACTTCATGGGTGAATGCCTCAAGTGAACCGAATACATATTCATCATATAAGTCACATTCAATCTTCCCTCTATGTATGGACAGCTATTTACACTGTCTACAGCAAGAACAGCTATCTACACTATCTACAATAGGAACTTCTATCTGCACCGTTAAGACAGAAAGTGGTGAAATCGAAACCCCGTTCAAGACAAAAGAGGGTTCCCTATACATTTTTTGTGAAACGTGATTGGGACTATTTTTTTCTCGTGTAACGTGAGATAGGTTTTTTATTTGTTCGTGATTCGTGATCGCCAATGTCAACACCATTTTTACGTGCGCATGAAAGCGGTTTTTGAATTAAGCGTGGCACGTAAATGAAGACTTGAATTAAACGTGATTGGCGAACAACCTACTGTAGACAATGTACTGTAAATAGCTGTTTCCATTGTACACAATGTTGATCGATGTTCCTAGACGCACAGTGTAGTTAGCTGTTCCCATTCAAGATAGCCGGATAGCTGTTCCTTCTGTAGACAGTGTGAATAGCTGTTTCTACTGTGCACAGTGTAGATAGCTGTCCATACATAGAAGGAAGATTGAATGTGACCTTTATGAGGAATATGTATTCGGTTCACTGGAGGCATTCACCCATGAAGTGTATACTGCTTCTGGGGCAGCCATATTGGATCGCTCAGTTGTAGTACCCAAGTCCCCCGTTTGTAAGAAGTGTTTGGTACACAACACGACGAGTTGAAAGGTGACACGACGAGTTGACGGGCGACTCGACGAGTTGAAAGGCGACTCGACGAGTTGAAAGGTGACACGACGAGTTGACGGGCGACTCGACGAGTTGAAAGGCGACACGACGAGTTGAAAGGTGGCACGACGAGTTGACGGGCGACTCGACGAGTTGAAAGGTGACACGACGAGCAATGACACAGGGAAATGCCGAGATGAGTGAACGGCGCGACGAGATGAATTATTTGTTTACGACGAGTTGACAGGCGACTCGACGAGTTGAACATTTTGTCCAGGAGTTGACGCCATACAAATAGTTCGCAGAGAAGTTCTTCGAAGGTGATATTCAGCTAGCAGTTTCTGAAATGAAGATTTCATTCCCTAAAATGTTCGGGCACTTCAATTTTCAGCTAAGAAATCCGAACAGATCAACTCTTTAAACAGTCTTTAAACATTACAAGAAGCCTAGAAATATCCCTCAAAGTTTTTTTTTTGCTTAATTTGCTCGTTGCGGGCCCCTGTACTTAGCTGGCTACAGCGATCTGCAATTCTAAATCCTTCTCTAACTCGAACAATAAAATCAAATAACGCCTTATCACTTTCGCCCTTTATTCCCATTTCAAAGGCCCAACGCATTGCTGGTTTTTCTTCGCCATTTCTATAAATCGCAGCAGTGACAGGCCGCACATGCGTACAAGACGATCGACAAACAATCTATCCACCATCTTAGCAATCTGTGACAACAGATTCCCGCCAACTTCTCGTACCAAGACTCCCAGCTGATTGCTTTGTCTTTGTTTGATTTCTTGTGTACGTAAAGTAAGACGAAACCAATGACAGTAGTGCATAAATGACCATAAATAAAATCTCAGTTATAACGATCGTTATTTCTTATATCTCAATATTTTCTCGTCTAATTTGTACACTTTTGTTCCCCTGTTCCCTAAAAATAGGCTTATGTTCCCTTGTTCCATTCAATATTTTGCCAATGTTCCCTTGTTCCCCAAAACCCCTGGGAGACCCTCCGATGTGCATGACAAGTCGATGGTGCATGAATGTTTAATTTGGGCTCTACACGGATCGAGCAACAAAGAATAACAAAAAAAGGGACGTGCTTTTTCAGAGCCTGAGAAAGCTGGCGCGCACTACTAATTATCCTACGGTCGCTAGGGAAGTTCGCTCGAGAGATATTTACGGCAAGTCACATCTTACACTCTGTTTGGTTGTAATAAGGACGTGGAAAATTGAAGTTCAGGCCGAGCCGATATCTGGTGTTCTTAATTTTTGGCCATTTGAGCCTTGTTCTTCCTTGTGTACGATTTACCTAGTTATGTTTATTTATCACTATTTGTTTACATTGGTCCTGAAAAGCCCCGATGGGGAGTGGCCAATTACGTATACATACATACATTTAGAAACAGCCGGTCGGCAGATTCCGTTGACTGTGGAACAAGCATTTTTACAACTTTAATCAGTTTAATTGACCAGCGCTTATCACGCTATTCGAAGTCAAGAGAAATTACTAAACTTCGTGGGGTTCTCGGATTTTCCAACATTCTCAACGTTCTTAAATAACAAAAAAAAAAAAACTGTTTGCTTTCGATGTTTTTGATCGGAAGTTCGAAACTGTAATTAAACGTCCATGAAAGCTTTGATATGTAATTATATAAGTGCAAAGTTTGCATTTGTCACACATTAGAGATTCATGAGTGAAAGTTAGGAAAACTCTCTCAATATTTTAAGTATATAACTAATGCAAACAACTTCGCAATTACACAAAAATTTGATTTTATCAACGGAGTTGATAATGTGAATTGGCCACCGTACAGGGATTCTAAAAGCTGACGTTTCGAGCGTTTGCCCTTCATCAGAGCGAATCGAGGAGTTATGGGTTGTGCGTGTTGTTTATATCAGGAAGAGCTACGCTGTTGGTGGTAACATGGCAACGCGAAAAATATTAATAGGAATACATTAGTTAAATGACAAGCGTTCGTTAATACCGTGACGATTAAGAGTGCTGATTTGGAAGGTCAAGTTTTGCTCTAGATTCTTTTGGCCTTCCGTTGTACCTTGAAGTAGGACAAGGCCGCAGATAGCCATGTTTTGTTTGGAGTGGTTATGGAGATTAAAATGACGAGCGACTGGCTTAGATGCATCCTTGTCATTCTTCTTAACATCGCAAAGGTGTTCGCGGAATCATTGTTACTATGGCGGAATCGATCGCCTAGTCGTCTTCCTGTCTCGCCAATGTAAAACTTGTGGCATAACGTGTGTCCAACCCGGTCGGTCACAATTAGTCCACTGCGAAATGTACTTTTGTATAGTTAAATTTCTACTAATATTAATTCCCAAGGTCCATGATTGAGGCTGGGGTCCGAACACGAGTACGTCTCTAGATAGCGAAATTTCACAGGGAATGACCTACGCCTTATGTTAGCTTGAAGAATTTATTTTATTACGACTAAGTGCAATTGTAGTTCGATCCGGTTTGGACACATTAATTTGAGCAGGTGCAACATGTATGCCACCTCCCAAATTAATTCCTTTCCGCTTTTGTTTGTATTTCCTTTCGGTACTTGAACAGGAAGGTCAGAAATCGTTTGACTTTTACGTCGCTAGAGAGATTGCAGGAATTTTGACCCTCAAAAACTAATCAACGTTTAAATATTTCACCTAAAGTCCGATACGGTTGTTGGGTAACTGATCACAATTTCTTAAGAATTTATTCCTTTCACTGGCGAGTTCTTGTCGTAAACCATCGATGGATCCGTTTTCACATTCTTAGGTTATGAAATCAGACTGCAATCATCTTTGTGTACTCAAAGGTCGGTTTGTTAAATCTTCCGTTTTAAGGTGATGTTACACAAGCCGATTTCCAACGCCGATTTTTAACGCAGCATTGTTGCGTTAAAACTTGTCTCGTGTAACATGGCGCACAGGGCGATTTTTAACGCAACATTTTGTTGCGGCAACATGTTGCAGGTTTTTGAAAGTGATTAAAAAACCTGCAAAATTGTTGCCCTAATTTTGTTGGAGTTGGTGCGTGTAACACCTCCACCGCTGACTTTTCACGCAACATTGTTGCGTTAAAAATCGGCTTGTGTAACATCATCTTTATGAGCTCAGTGGAATGCAGATTTCTAGAGATGGGGGCTGGAGGCCTAAAGGCAAGTGCAAGAGGACTCCGAGTCTGGGGCCATGCCCGACTGGGAAAATTTCAAATTTAAGTCTTCGGAAATGGCTGGAAATGCATTTAGAACTCTCATCCTCTCAAAAGTAGTGAGAAATCATAAATATTTTCTTTCTCATATCGTATCGAAATCGTGCTGCAGTCTAGTCAACAGATTTGACCAACAACATGCTCAAGATAAATCTTTGAATAAGACACCGCAAAGATAAACTCTAAACCCCAGTTTTTCAAAGCAAAGTTCATCGTCAAATTAAAATTCTTAACCAAATGATAGCAGAGTGTTGCCCCGACAAACTACTAATTATAAAAATAAAACAAAGGAAAAGAGAAACGCAAAGAAAACAATTTTTAATCACCTAAAAAAGTGGGGACCTAAAGCCCCCTTCCCTTCCCCTATCTCAGTCCTGCGTTCCCCGTTAGCGTGGAGTATCTGCAAAGAGAGAAATTTGAGAAATTTCCTAAACGCCAACAATAAACTTGAAGTTCTCTAGGGTTTATGAAGCTCTACGATTCACGCAGCACAAGTCGAAAGATATTTTACATCACCCTGACGCACAAAGAAGTCTGGCACCAGTATCAGTCGTGACGTCAACCCGGTATCTCCACAACATACGAACCAAAACTATAAGCGATTCAGTGAGAAATCCACAAAGTCAATCCGACTCCGAGATTAGCGATTACAAACCGCCGACCGGTTGGCTCAGTTGGTAGAGTACCGGACTACCGTGCGGAAGGTCGTGGGTTCAAGCCCTGGCCGGACCAACACACAGGGTCTTAATAATAACTGAGGAGAAAGTGCTTCATATTTCTAGTCTTCTCGGATAAGGACGATAAAAGCGGAGGTCCCGTCTCACAGCACTTGTGTGGGACGTTAAAGAACCCACACACTGATCGTGTGTGGTGGTCTATCATTCTCTTCTGTTCCCACACACTGATCGTAAAGAGTAGGGGACGTAGTCCCCAGTGTGGTGGTCTATCACTCTCTTCTGTTCTGGGGGCACCTATAATCCTACTGTTACTATGACATTGTAAACCGTGCGTGGCTGCCATTTGCGCCGTAAGAGCAGTCTGGCTAAGTCCCCCACAAAGTGTTGTAAACCCTGGATATATCCACCCAGTTCTTTCTACGTTTTTTCGCCTCGGGACGGGCATCACCGAAGAAAGGTATAGCATGAAGAATTATACCTTTCTGCACATCTGGAAAGGCAGAACATCCCCCAGTCACACACCTTCCCGGCATATTTCCTTCTGCCGGTTGAGCGAAGGTAAAGATACCGGGTTGACGTCACAAGCTAGTTAGTTCCCAGGCTTTCAATTGCTCCTTTTTGAATTCGAAATGGCGCAAAAATGAACTTTTCGGGGTTTTTTGCCCTCTGATAAAAAGAATTCAAAGGGCAGAATAAGGTTTATTGCTTCACAGAGCATCTTTGGTAGACATAAATTATCGGAATTCATTATCAGTAGGTAGGGGTGATGGGCACTTAAAACAAGAGGTACCTCAGAAAAACGCACTTACATACTGAGGCTTCTGTCCATCAAATAAAGAACTCCCCTGGTACCTCAGGACCAAGGGTTGGTCCCGGTTCTAGGGGACTGCAGGAAAAAAATTAATAGCACCTAAAACGTATAATATATAACTATAGTTTCATGGTTTATCAAATTTTTTTTTTGTGAAATTTGTGTTTTGTTAAACATTTTTGCTATTTACAAAAGCAGTTACAGACCATGACACGGCCGCCTCATTGTTCAAGGCTTTTATTGAATTATTATCATCAGATTATTATTATTGTTATTATTATTATTTTTACGTATTATAGTTGTAAATATTATTTCTAGCATTTTAGTAGATCATATATTGTAAATTTAAGTTTTAAGTAACTGTATTTAGCTTCTTAATTCTATATGGAGATGCCGTTCATGCTCATTGCCAGAAGCCTACCAAGTTAAGAATTGTTTTTCGTTTACTGTAACCTCATTATGTAGCATAAAATTGTTATTATTATTATTGTTGACATTATTTAATTATGCTTATCGTAAGTAAGCTGTAAAAATGACATATTTTTTTAAAGTCAACTGTATAAATAATATTTTAAACTTCTTGATAGTATTTTATAATAATAATAATAATAATAATAATAATAAATTTTTTTCCTTATGTGCCGTATCCTACCCCTAACGTTTTCTTATTGCTAACTTGATGTATGATGGCCGACATGGAATTTCACCAAAAAGTATCCAAGCTTTATTTGAGCATGTCTCTAGTATCCATTAATTTAACACTCGATCTTCTGAGTCCCACAATCTCTACATAAAACATTCCTGACTGTCCATCCATGTAAATTCTTTTTCAAGAATTATGGAACGAAATTCCTTTATCTTTAAGAAACCTCTCAAAAAAGAATTTAAAAGGAAAATTAAACAAAACCTCACAAATATCCTAAATGCTGAGGACTCCTACATGACCCCATATCGACGCCCCTAAAATTATCCCTCTCTGTCCAGATCTCAACAGGTTAACTTTGCAATAGCTGTATCAACACAGATAGTCTAATAGGTATGCAGTTCAGGCTAGCTAATTAATGTTATAGTTATTTAACTACCTTATAATAGCATAAATACTTAGGGTCATTTTAGCTTACTCTTTATGTGGAATCATTAATTAATGTGGAAGCAGGGACATCCTCATTGAGTTCTACAGCTTCTAAAATTGCACAGCCTCCTGTTTTTTTCCTGCAACTATAAATAAAATAGTTCATTATCATATAATAATAATAATAATAATAATAATAATAATAATAATAATAATAATTTTTAATTTTCTGGTCGGGTTTACTTTAATTCATTAACTTAATAATAATAATAATAATAATAATAATAATAATAATAATAAAACTTTATTTAAGTGACTTATTTTCTAGCTAGCCTGTTACAAATTTAACAATCAGGGGCACTATCCTAATCATTAAGATCTACAACAACCTTTAAAATTTACAATGATAAAATCCTGTCTACAATTACAATATATAATGAAATACTACATTTACATAAATAATAATAATAATTCATAATAATAACAACAACAATAATAATAATAATGCTATTATTATTATTATTATAATAAATTATAATAACAACTATAAAATATCAATAATACATGAATGGTGTTGGGAATGAAATGACAAAGGTTAGTTAACATGAGTGCGTGTTGGCTATAACCAATCTCATATCCAACAAGCGCGAATGGAATAATTGTTTTATTAAATTCTCAACCTTCGGATTTGCTAACTTTTGTTTAAGTATAAGAAACAATCAGAAAGTGATGTGACTTTCGGGCGCCAAAATGACATGTTATAATCGCATGATACGTGCACCGCCGTGTGAACAGTTGAATGAAAAATCAAAAGCGAAGCAAATTAAGCTTAAGGTTATAAAGGTAAAAACCTTACTGTAGTGTTCTCAAGTGTTCAAAGCTCAAACTCATTGGAAAGAGTAATTATTGTGAACATTTACACTGCTCCCTTGAAAAATTTTATGCCAAGCGACCTTTGACCCATTCATTTCCATATAAGGTCAAACGCAGGTATAATGGCTGGTAACCGAGATCTAGTGAACCAATCAAAAAGCTAGAATTGCATTATTCAAAGTTGAGAATTTAATAATATTTATTATCCAATAACTGGTTATGATGTGGAAACTATTGACAGGAATGATAGCAGAGAAAATTTGTGTGTAGATTTTCTGACTGCATGACGAACAGAAAGGATACAGAAAGGATACAGAAAGGATACAGAAACGCATCCAGGAGCACCAAAGATCAACTGCTGATTGACAAGGCAATTCTGAAAAAATTGACAAAATTGTCAATAACCTGACAATGGCCTGAATAGACTATCCAAAGGCATATAGTGCCCCATTCATGGTTTTGAAGTGTATGGAGATGGTAGGTGTTGTTGGGAATGTGGTAATGGTTAGCATGGAAAACTGGAAAACTGTACTGACACCCACTGGAGGAAAGAAGTTGGAAGTCAATATTTATCAAGTGTGGGATATTTCAAGATGACTCTTTATTCCTGTTGTTAGTTTGTCATAATGTATTATGCTACAAACCACTAAATGTTGGTTTTAAGGCATATGAAAGCTGGGTAGAAAATGGCCAAATTGAAGGAGGTAATCAATCACCTGAAGTTAATGGATGATCTGTAACTTTATCCAGAAACCCGGTTGAACTAACTCCACGGAGTTCCACAGACAAAACCTTGCCAAGTTCATTAAGGTTTGATGGACCTTATTCCATGGAATTTGGGCGTCAAATACCCATGGAGTTCCATGGAACATTAAGAACATGTTATATTATGGAGTCTTTTGTAGATTCCCTTGTGAAATTTGAAGAGTGATGAAAATGAAGTTGTTTATGGGCTTGATCAGTCGTTTTCATGGTTAAGAGTTAGGAAAACCACAAGAAAATTAGATTAGTTATCAATCTCTGATTATACTGACATAAATATACAGTATTCCAACAGAAACCCTAAATTGCTGGACAAATTTGATTTATTTAACTGGAATTTTTAAAACATTTATTACATACATAATTATCCTTTTAAAATTACAGCTTAATAATGAAATCAATCACAATTGCAGGGCAAAGACAGTCTCTTAAAACAATGAAATACTGACTGGCAGGAGTTGTCAGTCATCCAAACCATACTTGAGGAAAATTAAACTACATGTATCTTGTAATTTAAACAAGGCCGATGCAGAGATATAACTTTTGCATTTCTGCATGGTCTCCCTGAAAATGTTATCGAAAAGTAGGAAAAGTAAATGAACCATTCCTTGTTGCAATCAAAGACATTTTTGTTTTGAAATTTAATTTGCATGCATGAAATCTCAATGTAATTTAACATTCACAAACATGGTGAAGACAAATAAGCTCATAGAGATCGAGGCATTTGTTAGACTTGACTCTGAAGCTTAACATTAACTGGCCTGGAGACCCACAGACCTGTCAGCAAGGATCAGGAGGACTCTCTGATACACATTGTCAGAATATTCTCACAGAACGCCAGAAATAGACTGTACAGGTGGACAATTTTGGAGATGAAGAGGCACTATTTGAAAGAAGTAGAGGATGTGGGGTATAAGTGCTCGAGAATACTGCAGCTAGACCAGACACTCACTACTCAGATGAAAGAGAAGATCAACAGGAGTAGAGTCAAACCTGTATTAAGTGGTACCCTTGGGGAATGGCCAACTGACCCCCCCTCCCCCGGGGGGCAGACTCCCTGGAATTCTTGCTAGGAGTCTGCCAGTGCCCTGTTTTCCAATTTCTGACCCTATTTCAGACCAAAAAATGCCATTTTTCACCCCCATTTTCAGACCTGGCCTGGCCGCTTACAATTTTTACACTCACTGTCTGGCTTTTGTTGTAATTAAGCTTGGCATCAGTGCTGAAGTCAAGAATTGGTAAAATGAAGCTGGAATGATACATTTGGTTTACTTTTCTTTCTCTGCTATTCATTTGGAGCTGAAAAGACAAATACATTATAATTGTATTTGTCTTATAATTATTGTCTACATTTATTTTATACTTCTTTGTCTATAATAATATTATTATATGCTGTCCTGGTTCCCTTCAATACCATGCCCAAATATTTCAGGCCAAAATGGTCAAAATCTATACCCATTTTCAGACCAAACGACTCAAAAACCATACCCTTTGGGGAAGTACTCCCCATTCTATAAACTACATAAAAGGAATTGATCTGAACTTACCGGTACCCATTTTTGCGACAGAAAACCAAAGCTAATATAACAACTATCAACACAAAATCCAAGGCTAATGCACCAATTGCAAGAAACGTCCAAGTTTTTAATTCTGTCCCAAAGAAAAAAAAAAGGGCACGTGGTTAAAATTAATCCATTTTTTTAAACATAAAATATCACTTACTAAAAGTTTAAAGTTCAAAGAGGGTATGAGCCAATGAACTCCAAAGATGAATTTTTATAAAGCACTTGTGAGTAATGGTTTTGATTCCGTTGAACACTTATACTGAAAACTCCATTGAAGAGATGCAACACTTGCATTGCATATGTTATCAGAGCTGCAAATAACTGTCAGTCATCAGACAATGTCTGATTAAAATCGGCCCAATTGTACAATGAATCTCGAATCTCATTATGTCGGTGTATTGGACATGTATGCCACATTCACAGGCTAAGATACTGTAAATGTCAGATCAAATTATTTTGATTCTGTTTTGTCTGGCCAAAATGTTTTGAAATCAAATTACAGTTCATATGCAATGATTCAGACAAATCTGAACAAAATCGAAAAACGACCTAAAATTTGACATAGGTCGGTTATGCTCTGATCATGCAGCCCTTCAGTTAGTACAAGAAGTTCTTGTTCAATATTTCTTGAAGGTGTTACTAAAAATTATATTGATATCATCCAAAATTAAAATCTTTTCTAAGCTGTTACCCTTATCGCCGGCAGTTCGAAATTCCTTTTGTGGTAAGGAAGCGTTCTGGTGGAGATTTTCCTCTGTAATCACTGTTGGTGAGGATGTGGGTTGTGCGGAGTGAGTTCTGTTGGGTGAAGGACATTGCACCACACCGACACCAACACTACAATTAGGATCTGCAACCAAGAGTTCCATTCAGTGAGACTATTGGTGTCAGAAATGTTGTTAATAATATTTCTTAAATCAGTACATTAATTTCTGGTTGTTGCAGAGAATTAAAACTATTAAACCTCCAAGGGTAATCAGCCATATGCATATGCATCCCCGTGGATTGAAAACGACCTTAAGAGCTAAGTACATGGTAGACCTTCCAACAGGGTAATTGCCAGCAAAAGGCCACCGGTGCCCATTTCTCAAAGGCCCTGAAAACTTTTCCAGCCCAAAAAGCCATTTCAAAAATCCGCCAATTAAAAAAAATTGTCTGTTACTATGATCTCAAGATACAAAAGGGCGAATATGTTGCAAAATGTCGTGCCTGGAAACGTCTTAGTTTTTAAGATACATAGAAAATTATATGGCACCCGAAATAGGCTGGGAAAGGTTTGGGATTTTCGAAAAATGCGCGCCAGAATGCAATGTTTTGAAATCCATGGTTCCAGAAAATATCAATATCCTCGCAAGGTAGATCATCTGAAGTACTGAGGGACTGGGGCCTGGGTCTCAAAAGCCAAATTGAGTGCAGGTTTATACACATGAATGCAAAATGAGAATTCCATTGAAAGAGGGACCAATCCATAAAAAACTCTCCGAGGGATTGGCAAGGATTTTCTAGGGAACCACACAGTCAACACAATTCATCAGAAAATAACAATATAATGTTTTATTATAGCAATCAGCCAATCTTCTAAATTCAATCAAAGAGAACTGCTAAAAGAGTATGAAAAGACAACAATAATTAAGCAAGACATCCTTTTTCCATTACCTTGATAAGTTTGATTACTCCTCTTACACACATACACTTCAAGTTTCATGTAGACATTTTTGCTTGCATCACTACAGTGACCACCACGAGTATCATTGATGTGCAATTCTGAACCACCAGATGTGGCTGTAAAAAACAGAGGTTTGAATGACTCAGTGTCGAAATGGTACCATGTCAAAATTATTGGTGTGGGTTAAGTAATCCATAGGGTTAAGGGTAAGCACACAAACCGTAACACCTGAGCAGACTTGATGTTATGGGTGATGGTTACTGCAAATTGAATTTGGGCCTATTATTGCCATGTTTTTAAGTGTTACGGGTAAAAGTGATATGGATGCTATGCCTGCTCCAAAACTTAATGGTCGACAGCTCTGGTGTTAAACCAGCATATATTTATATACTTTTGAGAAAATAATAATTGAACAGAAATTACATGTATGGTGTATGCCAAGTAACACTGCTCTTACCTGCATTAAAATTGAAACAAATTATTTGAATTTCATTTAATTAATTTCATGCACTGAATATTTAACCTTGGCATAACATTAGCGTGTTTCTGTATAAATGAAGAGTTCTGAAGAGATTCTCCTACATTCTGGCCGTGTGAAAATTGGGGCAAAAGCAAAAAATAGGTTAGAGGATGGTGCTGGGTGCAGCCAGAATGTAAGAAAATCTTTGTTTGTATAGGAATGCTTACTACATGGGCTACTGAATCATTGCTTCCTTACCAACAAAATAATATGTTTGACCCCCATTAAATGTGAGCCCATTTATTTCTGCTGTATGCTCAGCAAATGTGACAGAAGAGAATGTTAGTCGCAATGGGTTGCTACAGGTCAACAGACGTCTTTTGTTTGGATCCAGACTGGCATCACACTCATCAAAAGCTGTTTTGTTATACAGCAACCACAGGTTTTCAAACATGAATGGTTCCTGAACTGCAGATGAACTTGTCTGAAGCACAGTGGCAGGATTTGGACAAACAAAAGTAACTTTGGATTGATGTTGGACTTTAAGTTGCCTGGCTCCTATGCCACAATTTTTTCCATCAGCTGTAAATCTAATAAAACAACATTCAAATAAAATATGAATAGCTAATTAGCAGAGTAAAAATATGGCTCTTACTTCGTGTACTAGACAAACATGATGTAAAACAAAAGAACAAAAACATGACACAATACCTCAAAACCTCTAGGGCATTGACAGAAAACAATAATTTCTTGTTTTACGTCATCTGTGCTGTTACACGAAGTAAGAGCCAAAAATACACGGTTCATAATAATACACGGTTCAACATTTGTTGAGCAACAAATGTTACGCAAACTTGTTGAACAGAATAGAGCCAAGCTCTATTTTCGTTCAACAACCTTCAACAACTTTCAACATGTTGAACGGCATATTTCAATGTTCAACATCACATGATACCCTGTTCAACAAGCAGCTGCAACATTTGTTGCTCAACAACTGTTGAACCATGTATCATTGAGAAAGGCCTTGTTTTGGCTTTAATACTTCATAGAAAGATAGAAAACAACACTAGGTTACACTATTTTTGTACTTTATTGATGAATTTTACATTTTGAGGACTACGTATTTAATACCAACTCTCTTGAGATCTTATCTTTCGCTCGGGCACCTGTGGTTTTGGCTGCCAATTCATCATTCTTTTGTCCTTGTGCAAATTAGCCTTCCAAGCCTCATTAGCATGTGCTAACTTGAAAAGAATTCTTGCTCTAATGTGAGGCTTGGTAGGCTAATTTGCACAATAACAAAACAAAAATAAAACAGCTGCCATTTATGAATAAGGTCTTTTAGGCATCAATAGATCGTCTTCACAGTTCATCATGGCAGCCATGCTGTTGCACAAAAACAAAGGCATGGCGGCCATGTTGGTGCACGAGGCTAACCCTCTGGGAATTGAACTCTATTTTTATTTTCTTTTGTTTCATTGAACCAACATGGCCACTGGTCTCGTGACTGAAACCATCTATAGTCCAAGCATCTTAATTAATTTCACCAAGACCCATTACCAATAAAATACAATCTTCTCATCTCAAAATTACCCGAACGATCGGTCTTTGTTTTCAAGTGTGAAAATTTTCTTTTTCGACACTACTTTCTATCATTATCAAGTCAAGCCTTTATCATGATCCGACGTGTGATAATCACACTTTGAGAACTGAGGTCTACTTACAATGGATTTTGAGGGGCCCAGTTGATTGATGCATAAATGTCACTGCTTAGAACGCAGCGCAAGATATCGAGGAGGCCAAGAACAACAGGAAACAGGACAGTTTTCATGATGCTATGTTTGGTGGTCGACTCTTACCAAAGTGGACTTCAAACCGCGCCAGTTGCCCAAGTATTAAATTTTCAATATACATTAAAGTGGAAATTGTTGTCGTGAACTTATACTTGCCCTCCAACTTCGTTCAATGTTATTGTACGACTTTTTTCAGCCACATGATTTCTAAATTAGGATGAACTTCACGTCTGAATGTAAACAACTTTCAACGTCTGGAGATCACTGTCAGCCGCCGCCTCGTTTTGGTGCAACACTTTCCAACATCGACATTTTTCCTAGCCTCCCACGCAGTCGTTTTTAGGGGAGTCGTATTGGGAGGTGAAATACGACTCCCCTAAAAACGACTGCGTGGGAGGCTAGATTTTTCCAAGCTCCGATAGAGTTCTAAAGTGTGACGTCACAAAAAATTAAATCTGTGAAATTATGGGATTGGGCGCCATTTTCGAATGGAGTATCCTTAAAAAAGGTTCCTTGCCAAGAACTAGCTCTTAATTGTAATTCCCAGCTGAAATATGAGGGATTGAAATGTGATACTGCCCCATATAAATCTCTCTCATTTTGAGTCTGTTCTAAACTGAGGGAACAGAAACAAATTTTGAAGGGTTTGTATGGAATGCCATCAAACTTTGATCCCTTATATCTCTACCGGGAATTGCAATTCGGAGCTAATTTTTGGGATGAGGCCGTCTTTTAGGATGCTCTATAAGAATATGGCATCATTTCCCATAATTTCAAAAATTTTATTTTTGTGACGTCATCACTTTAGAACTCTGTTAGAGCCATTCAAGTCATACTCTTATAATGCCTAGTTTCCATATGATCGCTGTGATCGCTGCGATCGTCGAGAAACGTTTTCAGCCATCGCAGCGATCGTAGCGATCATATGGAAACGCCTTGGTCTGCTACTGCACAACCTCGTTCCCAGAACAGCGATCGTAGCGACTGCGATCGCCGCAATAAAAAACCACCCAGGCAAATTTGCTGCAAACTAGCCAATGAGAATCTCACATCGGAACAACTGGATTTTGACAAAATTAATTATGTATGACAAATTTACCCACTATCGAAGCACAACAAAATTCAAATTTCAGCTATTCTGTTGTGTCATCACTCGAACATTATTGGCCAATTGGTAAAAAAAGATCTTGGGTGGCCTTGGTCGGAGTAGTTGCACTGTAGCTACCGTGGCCCATATAGGACATCTAAAATATTTTTTTTTGATTGAAATTTTCATCTCAAATGTTTGTTACAAAATCTGAGTTGTCGTTAAATCTTTTCAAATAAACAACGGATACTTACTGCAAAAATCCGAGTTGTTTAATCTCCAAAATACACAACTTGGATTTCTAACGCAAAAATCCGAGTTGTTAATTTTTCAATTAAACAACTTGCATTTTTACGGTAAAAATCCGAGTTGTTTGATCATAGAATTAACAACTCGAAAATTAAGAAAAAACCTTTGAGGGATATTTCTAGGCTCCTTGTAAGCAGTTTAAAGACCGTTTAAAGAGTTGTTTTAATCAGCTAGAAAAATTTGATCTGTTCGGATTTCTTAACTGAAAATTGAAGTACCCGAAAATTTTAGGCAATGAAATCTTCATTTCAAAACTTGCTAGCTGAATGCTACTTTCAAACGACTTCTCTGCGAACTATTTGCCCACCCGAAAATGTTGGGCGACCTTTTTAAGAGCGAAAAATTGCAAAAATATCCCTTCCGAAAATCTAAGGGACTATTTCCCCCTGGATTTCCCTGGTTGCGCATCTGTTAGGTGATGTTCTAATGAGGAATCAGTAGCTTTCTGGCAGTGCATTATCCGAAAGTCTTAGAACGGGTAGACTCTCCCGAACAGATATTTCATCGAAGTTTCTCGTTGGGTGTCCCTGATTATATTGCCGCACTTTCTTGTTTCAAAGGAACGGAAAAAAATACTTTCAGACCAGCGGAGCAGTTGATTTTATGTATTGTTTTAACTGAAAAGCTTAGCTGAAAAGGTGCCATATATACAGGATCATCAACAAATGGACACGATTCATGGAAAAATGCTCGTGTTGTTAGATTGATAGTTCATCTGAGTGAAAACCACAAAACAAGATGGTGACCTTTCTTTACTCTCGGGAACTGTTTATAGCCTATCACACAAAGGCTAGTGGGGCCCAGCATTGAATACTGATGAAACAAATAATTCAGAAATAAACACAACATGATACGAATTTTTTTTGGTACAAAATTGGTTGAAGAAACCGCTGTGCGAAGTACGGACGCTTTTTTTCTGGATCGGTTGACGTCTCCTTTTGATACAGCTATTGCGCGGGTCGTTTGATAAACAGACTTAAATGCCTGTAAAAAATTAATCGTGGAGCTTCGCTTTTACGCTTGCCTAAATGTATACTTATATCATCAGTTTTAGTTAGTATGCCTTCGTGCGCGCGAATGGAGTAGTTTTCGTGTCGTACTGAATCAAGACCATAGTAATTAAACACCGAGGGCAGTGAACCAACTCAGAATGCGAAGGACACGTGTAGAGGCGGCGCCGTGCATGCGCGGGAGAAGGGCACGATTAGATTTTGTTCTGCGTCTCATTGGTGGAAAATTTGGCGCGAGTTTTGCAAGCCAATCACGGACCGTGGCAAAGCAAACCCAGATTTAAGGCCGATACGCAAATTAATTTCGATACTCAATTGAAAACATCATTGCGGTTTCCTAACTCCCAATTATTGTAATTATTCTAATAACAAGTTAAAGTTAGTCGAGACTGGAGCCCGTAACTGGGTATCGATTAAAGTACTGTGCTTGAACCTGGTTTCAAGCATAGAAATCTGACTCAAAACACCCAAAGCGAAACTGTGTTGGCACCTAACTTCTTATTGGCTATTAAGTCTGGGTTTGGTTTCGTCATAACCTTGTCAGCAACATGGTTTTATCGGCCACACTCTCTAGTACCAAGATAAAGAGAAGTGCTAACTTATTTATCTTCAAGCTTATACTCAATACTCAAATATCAGACCAAATTCCCAACCAATGATAATTCACTTTGAAGCTTCCAACTACATTTTGAACATTTCTACAAGCTCAAATAGAGCTTTAATATTCACTTTTACTGCAGCTCAATTCAGAGAAAATAACAGCCAAAAATAGCTGCAATTGTTTGTTTTAGTCGTAAATTAATCATGATTGTTTTAAAATGTTTTCATTAAACATTATGGAAATTAGCACTGACAGGCAAACCAGTTAAGCTTATTTGATGCATTATTCAGTACTACATTTCTTCAGTATTTACAATAATAAAGTTCAAGGACATCGGAGTCATCTGCAATTAATTTTTTTTTTTCGTCACATATAAAGAGTGGTGCCTATTTTGAAAAAAATTAAAAAAAACCCGGTTGTCAATGTTCGGGCAAAAATTTGTACCACAAAATCTTCCCACTGTCTTCCACAAATCGACAGTAACTGTCAGTGTTCCAGAGAGCTTTCCAAACAGGCGTATTGTCATAAGTGTAGTGCTTTCCCAGGATCGGTTTGATCGCTTCCGTCGCTTCGGCAATGTGGTAATGCGGCATGTAGGAGAAAAGATGATGAGCCACGTGACAGTCCGTAAGATGGTGGAAGACATAGTTTAGGATTCCATAGTCCCTATCCACTGTGCAAAGCGCTCCTTTGAGCCAGGTCCACTCTTCGTCTGCGTAGTGCGGGACTTTGATATCTGTGTGTTGTAGATACGTAACTATCACGAGCCACATGTTGACGTTGAGAAGAGGAATGACATACAGACAAACCAACCAGCTAAGCGAGTACACATGCGCTCCGAGATGGTACAGGACGCCAATCCACACAAGCAATGCTATGTCGCTCACAACAACATCCCAGAAATCCCTGGGTGAGAAGATTGGCGCGTACGGGTTAAAGTGGTTTGGGCGCATGTGGTAGTCCGCATAGGGTCTTCCTCGAGCGTTGAAAAGCAGATACGCCGGCCAACCGAAAGATAGATATTTAATGAGGTGCAGGACCCGAAAAAATATATTGGGAAATTCTAAATCGTTTTCAGATTTCAGCAAGCTTCGAGTGTTTGGCACGAAAGCGTGGTCTCCAATCATTCTGTTCGTGTTGCGATGATGTTGAGCGTGTGAGATTCGCCATGAGTGATAAGGTACGAACAGAGCGGTGTGTAGCACTAGGCCTACAATATCACAGATTCGCTTGTTGCTGCAGAAAGAGTAGTGGCCGCACTCGTGGGCTATTATCCATACACTAAAACCAACGCATCCTTGACAAATCCAGTACACTGGCCAAAAAACAGCGTGAACGTAAAAAGGAAGAGACGTGCCGAAAACCCAGAAGGCCACAGCGAACAGGAGAAAAACGCCGGTTAAGTCAAGCATCAGGTAGAAACTAGAGATGAGAAGCGAGCTCTCGAAGCAGTGAGCGGGAACAGCATTTTTTAACTCTTTCAGTGTAAAAGGAGGAGGTTCAGTCGGCACTCGCACTTCCACTAGCTTCTTATGAGGGCCATTGATTTCGGCGACGGGTGAATCGTTTTTAACGCGCTTCCTTGTCGAATCATCCATCTTGGGACCTGAAAATATTGTATTGATTTGAAATAAGGACTCAGGCAGACAGCTCTGCTGTTGTTAATGAGACTAAGTCAAAAAGGGCTTTGATACCCTGATTGATTGTTGTGCATGTTAGCTTGTATCCTGAGGTATGTTTTGCTGTGAGAGCCAATCAGTGTGCCGCGAACTCTGTCAAACGAGAGTTAATAACCTTAATAATTCACATCGCACCTGTTTGGGAATTAATAAATAAATCAGTGTAAATGGCGGGTGGGTATTTCACTTCAACCGCAGAAGAAAGTTCCTGAATCGTTAGTGTTTATGAGATTAAGTTCCTGAATTCGCTGTTAATTAAAACACAAGCTTATCTTTTTGTCGTGAATTACGAGTCATTCGGGGCAAATCAAAGGCCAATCCCAGGCCAACAATACGACGCAACTGACCCCTTTAATCGCTTTGTATTTAATAATTACTTACCAATTCTCTTTGAAAGAAAAGGAACTTGTCCATGGCATTGTTATTCTGAAGACGGTAAATCGTTTTTCTTAATTTTTTTGGTTGCCAAGAGACCATTATAGTGACGCAACGTCGCTCTCGCGCAGTCACATTAAGCGCGACTTTCTTCATTACAATTATTGCTCAGTGTCATTCGCCGAATTTCATATCACCACAAAGTTTTTCAAGAAGGAAATTAATTACCTCTGGAAGCAATTAACTTTTTCTCGCTATTGTGCGCTTGTAGGCAAACTGTTAAATTATTGGGGTAGTTTTCGTTATGGTTTCACAACCTTCTCAACACGATAATGAGAGAATTGCGCTTCGCTTTTTCGTCAACAATGAAGTCTTTTTAAACACCTTGGAAACTCGCATAATTTGAACTTCCAGCTAGGTGATCTCATTTGAATTTTGTTCATTATTTTACGAAGAGAAGGAGTGTCTTGTCGAGTTCAAACATGTACGTAGTTATAATTTTGAAAACATTAATGGAGAATGTTTGTAGGCCATAGGTGTATAGTTATGACTAGTGTTACCAAGCTAAGATATAAACTTCGAGGATGAAGAGAAGTTTACGTAGTAGTAAATTTAACGCGTTCTAAAACCATTTGGGATATTCTAAAACGCACTTTCTGGAACGAAAGAGATAATTCGTCAATATTTGTGCCTGAAAAAAATCAAATTTTTGGCGATAAATACTTTGTTTGGTCATTTTTTTGCCTAATTGGTGTAATGTATGGTAGAAGTGTTTTTTTTCTGTGGGTTTATTGCCAACTCTTACCGAATTTCAGTATGTTTATCCAAAATTAAATCTTTAACCTTTTTACCAACTGTGCATGTTCGACGACCATTGTACTGACCTGATTTTAACGAAAATGGCGGTCTCTTGACATTAGTGTAGAAAACATGGTGTACATCAGGCGTTACTGCCATTTTCGTCCAAATAGAGAGAGATGAAGATTTTTAGGGGGTAATAAAAATCATCATTCACAGTTTTCAGAACATGAAAACAGTTTAAATAAATCTTGCAATGATTACAGAAAAAGGAAACAAGAGATCAAGAAATCTCTTTTATCCTTCACTGGAGTAAGGAGAAGAAACGAGGGTATTTTCGTGCTCTGAGCTAAATAAAAGGAACATGGAAATTTCCAAACCCCTTTACGTTAAGCCTGTGAAAGGAACATGGAAATTTCCAAACCCCTCTGCGTTAAGCCTGTGAAAGGAACATGGAAATTTCCAAACCCCTTTACGTTAAGCCTGTGAAAGGAACATGGAAATTTCCAAACCCCTCTGTGAAAAGAACATGGGCATTTCCATGTTCCTTTTATGTAGCCCTGTGAAAGGAACATGGAAATTTCCAAACCCCTTTACATTGAGCTTGTGAAAGGAACATGGAAATTTCCAAACCCCTTTACGTTACGCCTGTGAAAGGAACATGGAAATTTCCAAACCCCTCTGCGTTAAGCCCGCGAAAGGAACATGGAAATTTCCAAACCCCTTTACGTTAAGCCTGTGAAAGGAACATGGAAATTTCCAAACCCCTCTGTGAAAAGAACATGGGCATTTCCATGTTCCTCAGCTTTATTTGAGCTAAATAAAAGAACATGGAAATTTCTTTTCATTTGAGCTGCATGAACATGGAAATTTCCAAGTAGTTTTAAATTATAGCTCAAATGAAAGGCACGTGGAAATTTCCATGTTCGTTTGTATCGTGCAGGGTAAAAGGCTTTTACTGATGCGACCGAATTGCACTTTCTTGAGAGGGCCAGGTTCACATGCTCTAGAAAAACAACCTTTACACCGAATAGTTGTGCCTTTTCTACTATACTCATAGGAGTGGGCTTTGTTTCTGCCTTTGAAAGAAGCATTGCTCCCCTAGACGATAGGTTAGTCAAGATATTCCTCGATGCTATTTTCCCCTTTACTGTCATCTCGACAAAGTCATTTGAGGTAATCAAATGGGTAACGTTCCTGTGAAAAAAATTACTAATTTTAGCACCACGTTCTTCAATGCTCTTGACAATGTGGTCGACGCAATCCTTTGCTGCACCAGGTAGATGTACAAACACTAAAGCGCCGTTGAACTGACGGGCATCGATGCATTGTCCTTCACAACTGGACTCTGCGAATCAGTATAAAGCAAAGAAAAAAAAAACAAAAGAAAAAATAAGGTGCGATATCCCGTACTTAAGTGTGCCACTTAAAATTAGTATGGAGGGGATTTATTGGTAAAAGGACCAGAACCTCTGGCGTACAGGGTAAAATTCAAACTGCTATACTTTCACTAATAAAACGCTTTACAGAGATGAAAACATACAAGCCGATCAGGAGTCCTGAAGCTGGGTTTTTGAAACGTCTTATACTTGCAGTTTTTAAAGTGCAGGGGCCTCATCCCTTTAATTGAGTCTAAATATGGTTAAAGGAACAGTCATTTTGGAAGTGTACTTTACTAATTTTTTTTCCACAAAGCTAATGACTGAGCCACTGTAAACTATCCGTTTTCACTTTTGTTAGTTCTGGTGGTCGACGACACAAAGTCTGATAGGTAAACACAACCCGACGACTTAATAGATTGTCTGCCTTTTCGTGACACCCTCTTTTATCTTTGCGTGCAGCACTGAAAAAAATCACAGCTATAGATCGTTTTCACTGTCACGCCATAAAAAAATAAATTCGAGGCCATTTAATGAAAAAAATGCAAGAACGTGAAAATGTTGTAGAAGACCAATACATAAACAACCTCTCCAGGTCTCACGTCTGTGTGATACATCGTTTCTGAGTTATTTGCCGAAGCGTGCCACGCAACTTTAGGAGTTCACTTTGCGATGGAAGCGCTTACTTTTCATTTGTTAGACAGTACATATGTGTACAAACACATCTCCTAATATACTTGAAACGTTTTAACTAGGGGAATCATAATGAGATACATTTTTTTCAGCCAAACAGGTTTGTGCCTTGGTGTCACGCCAGGTATCAAAATGCTGTATTTTCAAAACGAAAGACGTTACGGAACTGCTACCTTCTAAAAATATTTATTTCTAGGTCATCTTCAACGTCGTATAGATAAAAATTCAGAAGACCAAGCGATTTTGATTTTAGAATTTAATAACGTCACCGTAAAACCCATCTATAAAAGGCATTTCCTAGAAAACGAAACGTCGCATGTTTTGGGATATAACAGGCGGTTCAGTCTTTTGAATAGTAGCTAATTTTTTACTTTATATATTCTTACAAAATCAGGCCGAAACTGGAGAATCAGACATAAAAAAAAGACAATTCTGTTGCAGCTTGGGCTAACTAAACTTTCTGGCAATTCGATCTAACCGACAATTACTCATTAGCCATCATGGTTGAATTTGAGTAACTACGCCTCTAGATAATATAAGATCATCCAAGTCTGTAAATTCTACAGTGAATGGATGAATCTGCAATAAATGGATGAGCTCAGCATACCGATGCATGTTTTGGACTCCGCAGTCATATAAGAACTTAAGACTTACCATAGGGCTCGACTAACTCTTCCTCAGCTTCTGGCAGTGGAAAGCATCCCAAGTCTTCATCGGTCTCTCTAGTATGTCGCTGTCTATCGTCGCAACACGAGTTAGTTCAGCTCCACTCGAATCCAGAGGCTCGTAAAGTTCGCTAGATATCGGGCTTAGGATACAGGTTTCATGAGGACTTCCAGTCTTACTATTTGGTTCAAATAGGTCACTGGAGGCTATTTCTTCCCTGAGGTGACTGCTGGTTCCAACTGTTTCTTCTGCCTCATCTGGTTCGAAAGGGGTCACTAGTGGCAAGGCTCGCAGAGCTACCAAGGAAACCCGAGCCATAAAGAATCCGTTTTGACTTTACGTCATTTTCCGAAAAATCTGAATAACTGGCAACCCTCTTTGCCGCCATAGAGACCCAGGGAGACACAAAGAGGTATGAATCTGCCGGGCTTGTAGTGTATTTTTATGCGTGATGTCGCTCTTCTTAGGCAAATCAGTGCGCGTGCCACGTTCTTTAGATTGCGTGCCAGAGTGGTAAGACGGTATGTGAGCAATTCGTAGGGTGACGCCCCGGTCGACATTACTTACGGTTGTGAAAAAGGGCCCATTTAACATGGACAACATGCGAAAACGTACAGTCAATTAAGTTTCAAACCAAAAATGTACATTTCTCTAAACCGCTTAAAGTATAAACTAGTACACTCAAAATGTTGTCCCAGATCGTTGTCAAAAATAATAATAAACAGACAGATACAACATTTAAGAGACACTAGTAGCGTGTTTCAAATGTTCCATGAGATAGCAGTAAAAAGGCTAATTAACCGCCACGGGAAACGTATGTCAATCAGCTTCGGACTTTGTTCAGAATGGTGCATTCACACCGAGGCAATAAAAACGTGCTTACTTCAAGAAAAAGATCAGTAGTACAACGTTGAAAAAGCTTAATTGGAAAAATCATGCCTAAGAAGACGGGTTCCGATACCAAGTGGTACTTTGTGAAGGAAGGTGACAAGGTTCGAATATTTAGGGGAAAAAGTCCGTTGAAAGAATCTGGCGGTGGAGAATATGGAGGAGTGGTGAATATAGGAGTCTCTAAATCAGTTGCGAAGAATGACAAGTTGAAGGTATTGTTAGTTTCAGATTATGTTCATAGTGCCGTAAATGTGTGAAACTACTTATAATCTGTTATTCCAAATGCTTCTGCATGATGTATTATTATGTTGCTGCTTAAGTTTCCGCGCGAAAGATACGCGAAAATTTGTTGGCAGACTGAAAGTAAGCTTAATTTTAAGAAGTGTCCATATGCACTTGATGTGCATGCGGATGCGGAGGTCCAAGATATCTTAGGTAAAGAGATTATCCGCGTCGGTTTAGTTTTCCTCAGAACACAAGGTTAAATTCGCATGAGTTTCTCTTGTGGCCGGCGACAAGTAATCGAACATTTTTATCCATGCATGAAATTCTACAGTACTGAAAAATTTGATCTAAAGAGTGTTTCGGGTGTCAGAACTTTTCCAACGCTTTCCTTTCTTTGACCCGAATCAGTGCGTTTGAGAAATGAAGGGTAACGTCAGTGGGGTCTAAAAATGTTTCAAAGATATATTGTACGTTTCAGTTTCAAGTTTGATACGATAACCTTCCTGCAGTACAGGCATTGTCCGCTGTCGTTCGAGAAAAACGTTTTACGTTTCATGTGCATTATTTTATTTCGGTTTAAAATATAAGCTAAACTTTAGCACTATGCTTGGTTACTTCATTCTTTTTCAGTTCCCGCTTTTGTTTATGACATCACGATCATGAGCTTTTGCCAGTCAATGCTATTCCATTCGTAATTTGATTTTATTTAGAACATCGGGTAATTCCATGTATATACGTTTCAAACGCCTTAAATGAATTGGTGTCAGTTTGTTTCTTCAGTGCGCAATCTGACTGACGGGTCTACTGACAATTATCCACCTAATATTGTTAGTAAATTGGTCTTTATTTTACTTTAAACACGAGGAGCTAGGTCACGATATTTCTTGAAAATCCTGTTGATATGATGAAAGAATATATGTGATAGACTTTCAATGATCGTGCTTTCAAGCTAACTGTAACACAATTGACAAACGTCGGCCGTCCTCTTTTTTGTTTCCCGGTCCGCTGGTTTTTGGTTTTGCTGTATTTCGTTTAGTGTTCTTCCACAGATTGTAATGTTTTGTTCCATCAGTTATGGGCGGCTTGAGCAGTGATAACTGAACAACGATAAAATTGCGTGACCTAACCATTAAAAGAAGGACTTATGCTGAATAACTAAAACTCTTACTGTCACTTTTAACCCCCAGATTGCATGTGATAACGACCTTAAAGGAATTGGATTGAGAGTGTCTTTTTTCGACTTCACGGAGAACGAGTTTTCTTAACAGTTTAAGTCTTGCTATTCAGCAAATACATTCGTAAAGCGCTTCAACGAAATTGTACTACCGGATGGAAGCCAATTAGAAGAACCGAGCCTTGAGCTGGAGAGCCAAGGAGAAGAAGTTCCCTCGATGTCGTCCGCGGATGGTCTAAACCGTTTAGCAGACGAAACCGTGCCAAAGAGGCCAAATAACAGAAAACGGACTTCAACCACCAATGACACGAGCGAAAGTCCGCCCGTACCTTTCAGCAACAGCAACCTAAAGAATTGAAGCGAGCATCGGTGGTGTGGCATGAATTCTCCCTAATCTTACATTTTCTTGTTGAAATCTAGTTGATAACAACAGACTTCGTCAGCGTGTGGTCCCTTTCAGCATATGTCATTGGGGAAAATGTACCCACAAGACCCAGTCAAGTAATGTCTTCCAGTTCAATACCACTGTGACCGCCAAACCGGTAGAGTTGTACAAGACTTTGTTGACGTAATACGGCTACCAAGGCACCTGGGTGCTTGATCTGTGCAGCGATACAGGTAAAAAAACAGAATAATCGAGCTCATTTTTCAAATAACACAACGGAAATGGGATGATCATATCCACATATCTATTCAATTTCTTTCATGTCAAGCTGAATTGTAAGACATCGAAACGGATTTGTAGTGAAGGCCCTGAACTAAAAAAATTGTACCAAACACCCGCGAATATTGCTAACATTTTGGATTTTGCTCTTCTACCCAGGTTCGGCTGCTGTTGCCTGTGCGGAAATTGGAGAATTCAATTGCATCGTTGCCGAAACCGATGCGACGAAGCTGAGATCAGTTCGACGGAAAGTTGTTCAAATACAGGAAAAATAGTGAAATTTACCTATTTGATTGATTTATGGGCAAATTAAAGCCGTCCATCGAACTTTCGCAGTTTCATATGACAATGGGAGCTTAAGAAATGACAACGCATAGGGTTAAGTTCTTTATATGCCTTTCCTATCAAGTTTGTTACTGGAGGTGTTCTTAGGCTGTTCTTACAGAAAAAGTACATTTCAGTTATTGCATTGTATATGTCATAGAAACAGCACCTGTTCTGCATTCTGGAATAAGCATACATACACACATACATACATCAGCAAGCAATTACGTTGCATATTTCATTTGATGCGTGTGAGCAGTGATGTAATCAGTACAAACGTAACGTTGCATACGCAGTCAAGACTAATAAGGTAAAAGATAAGAAACGTTGTTAAGTCAATCCCAACCCTATCAGGGTTTAAGAATGATCTTAAAATTTGGGAGAATCTGATCTCACAACAGTGTTTTCGAGATATGAATAAAAAGGTTAGATTACTTGTAAGGCTCAAAGGTATATGATTGTATTGATACATTCTAATGTAACAGTATAAAGGCTATTTGAAAAGGCAAGGAAAACGACGATTTTGTTATCTAATTTGCATTTATACTTCAATTTTCTCGCGTTGACCAGACTGAAAATGGGAATGTTCCTTCTTGGGTAACTAAGATCCTGTAAATTTGCAGTTCTCATAACTTTTTTTCTTTTACATTGAAACCAAACAGTGGAAATTTAATCTCCACGTTCTTTGTTAGCGATACAACGCATAGGAACACGGAAATTTCCAAGTTCCTTTGCATTGTGTCCGTAAAAGGAAAATGGAAATTTCCAAGCCCCTTTACGTTGCATTGTGTCTGTGAAAGGAACATGGAAATTTCCAAACCCCTTTATGTTAAGTCTGTGAAAGGAACATGTGAAAGGAACATGGAAATTTCCATGTTCCTTTCACATGTTCCTTTTACAGACTTAACAGAAAGGGGTTTGGAAATTTCCAAACCCCTTTCCGTTGTGTCTGTGAAAAGAACATGGAAATTTCCAAACCCCTTTACGTTGTGTCCGTGAAAGGAACATGGAAATTTCCAAGGCCCATTTACGTTGTGTCTGTGATAGGAAGATGGAAATTTGCAAGTTCCTTTGCATACCTTGTTGTGGATGGAACATGGAAATATCAAAGTCCTTTACTTTCATTTCTTACTACGTTTACTACCTTCCCTAATTTCAACATTTTTGACATATCCTTCCATGCATTGGAACACCTTCAACAAAATTGGCTGTTATTTACCAGCTAAGGTAAAATTCCGGTAAACCAGTAGATTTCTTAGTTGAATTTTAACAGTTTTTTTTTGGAAATTGGAAAGATGGTAATAAAAATAGCCAAATATTGTCAGAAAATCATAGTTTTAGAATATCCCAAATCGTTTTAGAACGTGTTATTTGTGCATGTCTCGATCGGCGATTGTTGAGTACCTGTGTAAATTGATTTGATTTCACACTGATTTCATACGATTTTTATGTGACAAAGCTGAACAAGCCAAAAGCAAAGCGCACATCCGTGATCGCCATAACATCTTCACTGAGGGGGCCCACCAAAGAAACTCACGTTTGTTAGGTTCATCTCTCAGACTAGGTTTACACTAGAGGATATTTTTTTCGGATTCATAAATGTTTACGGATTCATCAATTTTTGGGTTATCGGATTCGTGGGCGTTTACACTGAATGGGTATCCGGATTCCTAATCGTTTACACACGTACAGAACTCCGGGAACATTCCTGATTTAATGGTTACAAAGCAGGCGAAAAAATATCTGGATTCATCCTTTCAAATCGTTTACACGACTAACCTCTCCGGATTCAAAATTTCTCGGATTCAAAGTTCCCACTTTAGATTCCGGATTCAAAATATCCGGAGACACGACCAAACCGGGAAGGTTTTATGTCGGATTCGTCCACTTTTGTGTAAACGGCAAAACTAATCCGGTACTAAAACGTTCCGGATTGATCACGAATCCGGAACAATTTCCTTTGGTGTAAACCTAGTCTCAGAATCTCTTCTTTTTGCTATTCGATCATCATATTTGAAACTGACCTCTTGGTAATGCTTTGACACCGCTAAATCCAAATGGAAGGGCTGCAATTCAGGGGCCTGCTGTAAAAAGATAGAATACAATAATAAACAAAATAAAATAAAATAACCTGGAACTATTTTAACACGTAATTTTTTAAGTGCAGAAATTCTGAAATAAGGCAACTTTGGTCAGCCCAGCAATGTAACAATAGTTTATTTGCCAAGTTCAAGAACATTGGCTTTTACCATGTACCGCCAAAAACACATGGCCCATGGAATTATGGCTATCAGTTCAACATTACTTCTACCAACAACCGTCGTCAAATGCACGTGCATGCGACTGAAGGCCCATTTTCACTTTGCTTTATGATACTTTCACTTAACGTGGAGATTTCCTGTTTTCAACACTTTTTGTAGATCTATGAAAATTTCCACGAAGAAGCGTTGATAAAATTGTTGCTTTGTGGCACTGGCAGATCTACAGAAAGTTCCATGAACAGCTCTGGATGAAATGATCGCATACTTTAGCTCTTTTACCACGACAGAACCAGATCTGTGGAAATTTCCATGAGCCTATCTGGATAAAATGATTGAATACTTTAGCTTTCTTACCACGGCACCACCAGATCTACGGAAATTTCCATGAACACACCTGGATAAAATGATTGAATACTTTAGCTTTCTTACTACGGCACCGCTAGGACTATGGACATTTCCATGAACACATCTGGATAAAATGATTGAATACTTTAGCTTTCTTACCACGGCACCGCTAGGTCTATGGACATTTCCATGAACACATCTGGATAAAATGATTGAATACTTTAGCTTTCTTACCACGGCACCGCTAGGTCTATGGAAATTTCCATGAACACATCTGGATAAAATGATCGCATACTTCAGCTCTTTTACCACGACAGAACCAGATCTATGGAAATTTCCATGAGCACATCTGGATAAAATGATTGAATATAGCTTTCTTACCACGGCACCGCTAGGTCTATGGAAATTTCCATGAGCACATCTGGATAAAATGATTGAATATAGCTTTCTTACCACGGCACCGCTAGGTCTATGGAAATTTCCATGAACACATCTGGATAAAATGATTGAATATAGCTTTCTTACCACGGCACCGCTAGGACTATGGACATTTCCATGAACACATCTGGATAAAATGATTGAATATAGCTTTCTTACCACGGCACCGCTAGGTCTATGGAAATTTCCATGAACACACCTGGATAAAATGATTGAATATAGCTTTCTTACCACGGCACCGCTAGGACTATGGACATTTCCATGAACACATCTGGATAAAATGATTGTATCCTTTAGCTTTAGTACCACGGCACTACTACATCTACGGAAATTTCCATGAACACATCTGGATAAAATGATTGAATATAGCTTTCTTATCACGGCACCGCTAGGTCTATGGACATTTCCATGAACATATCTGGATAAAATGATTGTATACTCTAGCTTTCTTACCACGGTACCACTAGATCTATGCAGATTTCCATAAACACATGTGGGTGAAATGTGAATCGCATTCTTTAGCTATAATTACTACGGTACCATTAGATCTATGGAAATGTCCATGAACACATGTGTGTGAAATGAATCGCATACTTTAACTTTCATACCACGGCGTCACTAGATCTATGGCAATTTCCATGACTGAACACATCTGGATAAAATGATTGTGTTCTCTAGCTTTCTTACCACGGCACCACTAGATCTATGGAAGTCTCCATGAACAGATCTGAACGAAATGATCGCATTCTTCAGCTTTTTTTTACCAGGGAAGTACTACACCCACAGAAATTTCCATGAACACATCTGGATAAAATGATTGTACACTTAACCTTTCTTATCGTGGCACCACTAGATCTATGGAAAATTCCATAAACAGATCTGACTGAAATCAACGCATTCTTTAGCTTTCTTACCACGGCACTACTACATCTATGGAAATTTCCATGAACACATCTGGGTGAAATGAATCGCCTTCCTTAGCTTTCTTACCACTGCACCACTAGACCTATGGAAATTTCCATGAACGCATCTGGATAAAATGATTGCATACTTTAGCTTTCTTACCACGGCCATTAGATCTACATGTATGGAAATTGCCACGAACACATCCGGATAAAATGATTGTGTACTCTGGCTTTCCTACCACGGCACCACTAGATCTATGGAAATTTCCATGAACGGACCTGGATAAAAAGATCGCATACTTTAGCTTTCTTACTGTGGCGTTAGTAGATCTGTGGAAATTTCCATGAACAGACCCCAATAAAATGGCCGCATATTTCACCTTTTTTACCACATCAAATTGTTAGATTTATGGAAATTTCCATGGACAGATCTGGATAAAATGAGCACATACTTTGGCTTTCTTACACATTGCTGGTACATGCAGATCTACAGAAATTTTCCTGAGCCGATCTAGATAAAAATAATCATATACTACAGCTGTTTTCCTACATGTACGGCGGTAGATCTATGGAAATTTAAAATATATAGTCCATCTTCCTTCCTTTTTCCTATTTATGCACCTATCAGTGTCAAGCCCGAGGGGGGGGGGGGGGGTCGGGCAATCCACGGGAATTTGACTGTCACGTATATCCCCAGGGTAGGGATTTTGATCGGACATCACGTCCCCAGGGTGGGGAATTTTGTCATGTGCAACAAGGACGTAAGGGTATATGACCGCCTTCCCTTGCCCCAGGGTGGGGGTTTTGATACTTTTGACAATTATTTTTTGCCCGGGGGTGGGGATTTTGATAATATTTTCAGAAAATGTCGTAATCCCCACCCTATGCCCGACCCCCCCCCCTCGGGCTTGACACTGACAGGTGCATTATATTTGCAAATATTTTTTCTTTGTTTTATAGTTTTTTATTACCGTAGTGTCCCTCGATCATTTAGTTTGTCACAAGCTAGATACGGTCCAGACACTCAGTATTGTCGTCTACCAGCTGCTATTACTAACTGCTGCTGCTGTTACTGCTACAACATCTCAGACACGTAAGAATATACGCAACAACAAAAATCAGCGACATCCTTTCTCTGGTACGGCTGTAAAAATTGATTTTCGATCTGAAAAAGCGTTTGCTTAATTCAACGTTTTTACTTGCCAAAAAACAATGCTGATTGAATTCATAACGTACAAAATGACGTGAAAACTTTTTTAACGTACCTGTAACAGCATTATCTGGAAGGGTGGGAAGCGTACAAATTCCCACCGTACGACAACTTTGCAAACATGGCTGACGATCACTGGTTCTTCCCCCAGTCTTCTCTCGTGACAACTCGGAAGCCACAACTCGGAAGCCACAACTGGAAAGCGACAACTCGGAAGCGACAACTTGGAAATATGCATCACGGGGGACCGGGGGGGGGGGGGGATTAAAAAAACTAGCAAACTAACAAAGTCTAACAAACCTCTTTTAGATTCTCAAATTTTTCCTGACACCCCCACTCCCCTCTCTTTCATTGTAATTGAATGATATCCCTCCAGAAATAGAAGCGACAGCTTGGAAGAGACAACTCGAAAGCGACAACTCGTGACCCTCATCGGCTTCCGTACCCACGCTCTTATTATTTCCGACACGTTTCCATTCACCTCAAGATGGTCTTCAAAACCATGATAAGGCCTATCGACGTGTTGACGCGGCTCAAAGGAATCTAGCACCGACGCAGAGTTCCGCTTTCCGCTAAAATCGGTATGCGCCTTGTTTATCTTTCGTCCTGAAAGCGTGAAATTGGAATGCTATGTTACAGAACGAATCAGTGTTTCTCTGTTTTACGGATGAAATACTCTTCTCGGAAAAGTCTTTTTTGTCGACTTCGCGCTTTTCAATCTGAATAAACGGCTGTTATTGGAAATTGCCGATGTGCCCAAATTTGGAGAGCAAGCGTCAGAGTTGACAAAAAAAAAAAGTGCTGTTAGTCGGGGTTGTATCTGATGACTCCGGGGAAGATCTAGCATAGCAAGATGAAAAAGAAAAGTAGCAATGAATGAATTTCCAGTTTTCGATGAGGAGAGTGGTCTTTATCGTCAATTTGCAAATGAAAGCGTCGAAACAATGTGAGAGCTCAGTAAACACTACTTAAAGTATATGTTTGGCAAGGAATCACCTAGAAACAAGGAATTACCTTGAAACAACGGACACTAGCTTTCAGCAGAAGAAGCCACACTTCTTCGCTTGAAGTGATGTTTGAAAATTGCTGAATATAGCCTGTATTCAGTATTTTTCGGTCGGGCCAAATTGATTTACAGCACTTGTTAAGAATAAAAGTAACTAAGATTCTTCTGTCAAAGAACACCTGAAAATCGTTTGTCCAAGCGACTGGGATGCGCACGGAAATTTCCACAGATCCCTGTGTCAAAGAATATCTGAAACTATTTTGTCTAAGCAACTGGGATGTACATGGGAATTTCCATAGATTCTCTAGTGTGTCAAAGAATACCTGAAAATCGTTTGTCTAAGCGACTGGGACGTACACGAAAATTTCCTTAAACCCCTGTGTCAAAGAAGATCTGAAACCATTTTGTCTAAGCAACTGAGATATACATGGAAATTTCCATAGATTTCTTTTAGAAAAAAAATATCTGTTGAAATTAATAAGATCAGTTTTGACAAAGAATATCGCAATCTCCCATCTGAAACTCTCAAGGAAAAATATCTCTAACGTTTTGGAGCATAACAGACTATTCCTTTGCTAGGAGGTGAATATTTTTGTTGTAATACAGAGCTGTTTATCATAAACGACTGGAAACATTCATGCTATCGCGCTTTCATTGTTGCTGTTAAACAACACCAATTGTATGAGTATCACAGCCGATAGCGTTTTACATTTACCGTTGGAAATTATTTATGTTTGATACCATGCCTTAGAAAATACAACCAATCAAAATTGAGGAAAACCATGATCGCATTTTTGTCAGTTATTTCATCCAACTTTCCCATAATGCACCGGGTTTATGTTGCATGAGGTTATGTATTTTCTTTGCCACGACATAAAAATAGGTCCGCAATGTGCACACGTGTCGCTTACTAGACCACGTGACAGGCGCTCGACTCTCTCCGTAACACCGGTCGGATGCTCTAACCACTGAGCTACAGGAACCCCTGTAGCTCAGTGGTTGTTTATCAGGTTGTTTATCTAGGTTCTTATACAAAGTGTCCCACTGGTCTGCGGGCTCGACAATGTAAATGTGATTTAGACATGATAATGATTATTAATGATGGTAATGGTGTGATATGCCCGTGAAAATGATGATATGCCAGTTGCTTGGCAACGGGCGAAAGGCCAACTGAAAAGAAATCAGAGTCCCAGGCAGCTTTCTAATAAGCTGACTAATATTTGGTTTCTTAGAGGACTCTAAATTTACCGTAAAGAAACCATCAAATTATTCATTATTATTGTTGTTGTTATTATTACTTGAAAATTTCTTGCAAATTCTTTGTTTTATCAGCCTGATTAGGGCGATGATTGGATTACACCAGTTATAGCTTTATCAGTTTTTTTTATTTTTTGCTTCTTCCAGCAACACTGAGGAACCGGATCATTTTAAGAAGAAAGGCCGTTTTTAGCAACAGTGATCTGTTTAGTCGTTCAACTAAAAAAGGGAAAACACTGAGCAAGCTTACCGACGAGGACTTATTGGATGCGCCCCTCCCAAAGGTTCTGGAGATGGTGGCCGACAGAGAAGTTGATACTACCCAAGAATATATAACGTAAAAGCCCTTCCATTTTGAAGGATACTACCCAAGCCTCTCTGAAGAACTCTAGCGTTTCCTTTTAGGCGTGGAAAAATCTCTGTTCCAGAAAGACAGCTGACCCACGTTTACTCCGATCAAAGTCAGTGTCGGGGTAACTGTTGTCCTACCCCTCCCCTAACTCCATATTAACACTAACTTATTAACTTATTATAACTTGTTGTGTTAGGGGAGGGGTAGGTACGCATTTGCCCAGACGCTGACGTTAATCTGTTCAATCCGCCTTTTAGCAGAGCCAGACCCGCCAAACTGGAAAGTCGAGGAACAAATTAAAGTATACACAATACCACGAGGCGCTGACCGTGGCCTATCCTATAAGTGCACGTTTATTAAGGCCAAAATACCGCGACAGCCTCTTAAGCAGTTGCCATGGATGTAAACTCAAACTTTCTGCCATGTGATAAATTTGGTATCAATATGCATGAGTTGACTTTGCAAGAAACACCGTGAAAGCACCAGTACACAGTGATGAATAAATCATGAAAAAACAAGAGCGCGAAAAGGAAAAGACGTCTTACAATTCAATCTCTGCTTGGCAATATTGATTGAAAAGCAAACTTGGATTTTTTTGTGTTCTTGAAGAGTTTCAAGTCGAAATCGATTGACCCTCTTTCAGTGTTATGTGGGCTATGGTGCCAGCAAAACGCCAGTAGAAAATTTGATCGAAGGATTTGAAATACGCTGTATTGTTTCGGCAGGTTTACTACAAGTGGTAAGTTATTTCTTTTCTTCTCAGTTTATCATGTTAAAACTAACGTAGTTAAGTTTTCATCCTAAATCGTTAATATTTGTCTTGCCGGTTTGACGTAATAGCAAAGTTGATTCCACGGGACGAAGCTTAAAATTTCAGACTGGCGCATTGTCTTACTGGCAATGCTCTAACAACTCTCTACTAGATTTTTCTTTCCTCTTCTGTTCCCTGCTGTTCATTATCTGCTTTTGACTAATAGTGTAATTCAAGTCTTAAGAAAAGATTAAGGCTAAAAATCTGAGCCATCAGATCCTAGAAAGGTCTTGGCTTCTTCGTGCCCTTGATCTTTTGACTCGAAAACTCATTGCCTTGTTTTCTAACTCATATTACAGGTAGCTTGAATGATGTACTTGTTGCGAGTTGCTTTCGCCGCCTTCCTGCTTTTTGCAACTTGCCGAGGGGAGGAAGAATTTGACAAAGGTAAAACGTAGGGGAAAATGTTTAACAGATTTAGCTTGGTATAGTTTGTTTAGGATGAAGAAATACCAAACCATTTAGGGAACTAGCAATCCATCAGGGTTTTCATCAATTTCAGGTTCTGCAAGTATTTGTACTTTACTAAAATTATGGGATAGGTTTAAATGTCTCCTGATGTAGTTTAACTAAGCAAATTCATTATAATTCGAGTTTTATCAAAAACTGACAAGCTAACGACTGAATTTTCTCATTGTCTGGGACGAAAAACTGAGTCTACTGTCTATCCGGCCGGTGAGATTTTTAAAACCCCGAAGAAAAGCAAAAAAAAAAAAGAAAGAAAAAAAAGAAAATCTTTGTACCGTTTTAGATTTACTCGGTTTATCCGGAAGATAAATTTACTGCTGAAGTTTCAAGCAGTTCAGGGTGTCCTGCTTTTCATGCGAAATTCAATCTGCTTTCAAATGAAAAAGTGAATCGAGTGAAAGCAGAGAACAGTGGTTGTTGACCTCCCACGGGAAAGTTCACGTGACCCCTGCAAGCACTTTAAATAAAGCACCTTGCAACAAAAAATGGTACCTGCATACCAAACATTTGTGAAATGTGTGTAATGTCAAAACGAACACCTAACCTTCCCTAAGACAATGCAAAGACATCGAAACACTGTTCTGTCTCGCGTGCTGATGTGTACTTCAATAGGAGGTTTATGTATTGTTGCTCTTTCCAAACAATTTCATGAATTCGATGTAGACATAGCATAAGGAAGTGGATTTCAAGTTCTATAAAAAAAGGTTTGAAGCGATACGATCCCAGATCAAATCGTAGTGGCGAGAAAGGATTACAACCAGTGCTCGACTTTAGCAGTACTTGTTATGATGTCATTGTTATTACGTCATTGTCATGTGACCTGGCGCGTTCGCTCGCCATGTGCTCGTTCATGGACAATTAAAAGTTGTTGTTGTCGTATCATAACATGTTGTTGTCGTATCATAACAGTACTGAGTCCACTAGCCCAGGAAAAGTAGAAATTTGGTTTTGAGAACCATTAGCCACTGGGCTACTTGTAATAGAAGAGGCTTTGGAGATAATATTGATGAAGAGAAATTCAACCAGTTTTGAATAAAGTTGATCTCAAAACGAAATGAAAAACGAAATTCTGATACAAGCTCAGTAATCGCAATACACTCTTTCTCGACGTTTTATTTTTTTCGCGATTTGAGCCTGAAAACGTTCTAAAGGTGTTCTTAAGTGACATGGTATACACACCATGTCGCGCCAACCAACTGTTGGTTAATTCAGCTTTACAAAAAGCGTTGAACATAGAGGTTCACGACGCGACATAAGATCACCAGATTTTCTGGTGAAAACGCAGAAAAACGTCATGCGTATAAAAATTCTAGGAACATAGTTTTCTACTCATTTAACAAAAATAAATGAGTAAAATAAAGATGTTCTTAACTGACTCTAGGATGGATATGTTCTTAGCAGGTTCTTAACATTTTGGTTAATTTCACCCCCAACGTTTTTAATAAAAAGAACGTCCAAGTATATAAAAAAGAGTGTATTGGTTTTGAGAGGCGATCGATGTTTGACCACCAAAGGTCAGCATTTGGTTAGTGTATCGAACAGTATATATAAAGAGGAAAAGAAGAGGGTTCGGTCTGTTTTTCTAGATCAACAGTTGAAATCAAACAAAAAAATGAAGAGAAAACAAATCATCAGTCACTGAATATCTAAATATGTTCAATTTATCTGTCAACACAGTTTTCATATCAACAGTTAGACGATTCAACAAATCGGACCGTCAAATCGTTTTCGATAATGACATAAAGCGCTCAAGAGTACATTTGCACCTCTCTCTCAGAGCGTGAAATGTTATCCACTGATGCCAGAATGCTTGATGGTTTTTGCTCTTTATGGTACGCACGAGTTACATTATGATCTTGACTGATGCTAACAGCATTAGAGCGATTTTCCTGCTTGCGTGTGTTTCGTCAATCGTTTAGATAGGACCTAGTTTACAGGGGCGGATTTAGGGGTGGGCCGAGGGGGCCGCGGCCCCCCCTTTTGTTGAATAAATTTTTTTTATCAATACCTTGGATGATTGAAATAGTTGATTTTATCCAGACATCGTATTCAAAGAATATAATTTTTGTTTAAGAAATTCAAAAAAAAGATCCTCAAAATGCTGGAAATCGCATCTCTGACGGTCTCAATTTCAAAATTGCGCCACTATACCAATTTCAGTGACCGGCCCCCTCTTTCTCAATATCCTGGATCCGCCCCTGGTTTACTCGAATTTGTGGACAGCACTTCATGGCAAACTGGTGGAAAAATTGTGAGCGAGGAAACAGAGCCCAGATTCACGAAGCTCTCCTAAGTTAAGATGTTTCCTAAGTATTGTTTTCTCACAATAGCTTGTTGTTAAGACATGCTAGGTAACAATAGTTAGGAAACATCTTAACTTAGGAGGGCTTTGTGAATCTAGCCCTAGAACTATACGTCATTGGAAAAATATCTTCCTAACCCTCAATCCAGTGTTAACATAGAAATTTTAAAATGTGCTTGACCGATTTTAAATGACGTTTCCAAAAGCAACGAGGTTATGATAGAATCAGTACCAATACACTGGATTATACTGAATGTCCTACATCGTGTGAACAAATATATTTCACATGTATGAATAGGCTGACAAAATGGTGCTCACTTTTATTGTGTTCTTTCTGACTATTCTCATTGGTCATGTTTACATCATTTCTTCCACATGTGAAGACGACCTCCCGTCAGCTAAACGCCTTCTTCAAAAAATCGTTCCTCTCGGATCGATGCCCTCCTTGCCGGGCGGCTTCCCTTCCTTGTCACAGCTGAAGACCGACAACTTTGATTATAACATAAGCAAAGGTAAGGTCACAGTTACCGCTAATCTGGAGAATCCAGTCAAGCTCCTAGGCCAGGGAATGACTATATACGACGTGAAAATGACCTTTCAGTACAACAAGAGGACGTCTGGAGGAAAGTGGAAGTTTAACGCAGAAGGTGAGATAAAATTTCTAAGGAACGAAATCCTTTCCCAAGTGTGACGTGAGTCTTTCCCTTGCGCGACAAGATTAAACAAAAGACTATACAAAACCCTTCCCGCAAACCCGCAACACACCAACAGACTAAGTAATGCTACAAATTTAATAAAGTTAAAATACATAGAAGATTATTAAACACAGAACTAACAACTCCTAACTTATAATTTAGATATAAAACTAAGCTAACTTAAAAGATAACACTAAATTAATTAATTACTTAACTCTCATATTTACAATCGGACAGTTTAGTTCAGTTCTTTGATAGTCCAGTAATTCCTTGTCCTTGATACTCTTCCAAAAACAAACAAACCGAAAACAACCTACGACCATCAACCTTCTCACAATCTTTCTTCACCTTTGGCGCCCTCCTTCTTTACCTTGCTCTAGCTCTTAGCTTTCATCTTTTTTCTTCGTACTCGCTTTTTCCAACACCTTCGCGCTCGCCGCCTCCGACAAAGGGGTTTTGTCTGTGGGACACAGCTGGCTCCTACCAATGGCTCTTGGCAGTGATTTCTTGAGCGTCGTGGCCTTCGACCTTTCAGTTCGCAAACTTTCCTTCTTCTTGCTTCTCTCCCACTTTCTTTCCTTCCAACTAACAACTGACTGACTGACTACCTTCACCACGAAACTTACATTTTATACAGATGCATACTATTAGCAATTAACACTTAACATACATACGCGGTACCTTACAATCCTATGTTATTTTACACTCTTACGTCCTAAACACGATAACTTTACACTCCTATGATAACGCTTTACAAAATTTACAAGATATTAATTACAGACTAAGTTACAATACATCTCTAATTACAAACCACACTACAACGCTGAATTAACACTAGATAATTAACGCTAGGACGATATGAAATACTGAAACCGAAAAACTAACAAAAAGCTAAATAAAAACATGACAAAAAAGACAAAAACAATGACGAAAAATGTAAATATTAGAAATTCCGTGACACCAAGTTCTCAAATTTAATTTTGCAGCGGGTTGATAGGAGTGCAAGAGACTTACTGTGTCACACCGAGTCTCATGTAGTCTCCTTCGCAGCCGTTATTAGGCTCGTCGCGTAACGCTCCTCCCAACTAACGGCTGCTCACTCGAGCTCTGCATTCCTTTCCTCAAACTGACCAATAGGGAGCAGGCTTCCATTTCCTGGACACCTGGACCTTGTTGTGTTTTTGGCGGCAAATGTGACGAGAAAAATGATTGGTGCAGCTGCTAACAGATATATGCAGGTTATTGGTTCTCAGTAACAAAGAGAAAGGAATGCAGAGCTCGAGTGAGCAACTGTTAGTCTCATGCCAACGTGGAATAGTTAGTTCAGACTGTCGAGCACGAATGAAATTCGTACGGATCACGTTGATACTAAGGCCTGGTAGCCTTCAGCGCGTGGACTTCTTCTCCATCGTCGCTTGGAAACGACGTCCTTCCTCTCGCTTTATGGGAGGCTAAATGGATATTCTAGATTTACCCCAACATTCAAATGTCCAGCATAACACGAACCCGAATGATAAGCCATTTTTTGTTTCGTTCAATTTAAGAATAATACATTCTATATCACTCAACAGACCTCGTTTAACAAGGTGATTAACAAATTACAGTACAAACCATGGCAAAAGCAAAATGAAGTCGATTGGATAAAGAAGACTTTTTTTAGCTCTGTAAAGACAATAACTACCGCCATGCAGCTCTCTTAAGCGACCATCTTTGGTGAAGGAAAAAGTGGTCGATTTCGGAAGGTGGTCGATTAAGAGAAAAATCAATGCAATGAGCCAAAAACTGCATGGATCTTCTATCTATTACAGTTTATTGACTCAGTATCAAGTAAAACAAAGAAAAAATTGATAGTGTATTTTCCCCTTACTCATCACAGGAAAATGGAACCAAGGTAATACGACAGCAACCGTTAAAATAGAAGAATCTAAAATCGGCGATCATCACACAATGGTGGCAGCGGCTGACAGACTCAATGTCTATGAGGTGGCGTCCGAACTTTCAGAGAAGAAAAGCGTCGAACACGCTGGGATAAATGTCAATACTTTAAAAAACCTCACTCTGCAAAATGTTGAGATGTATTCTGTATTCAAGGGTTATGACGACTATGTTTTTATGATCTCCGGAGACCCAATACTGGAAGACACACACTCGTCTGATTGCAAGGTGTTTATACGCAAGATGCCTAAAAAGAAAAGCGTATTTTCTGTCTTGTTGGAATTCGAACATGATCTGCCTTCCCGAGCTCTTTTGAAGCTTGTCAGTGACGACCTGTTCAAGATCCCATTCATCAATCACCTCATCGCCAAAACACGTGTCTTCCGAAAGACCAGGACAAATTTTGGCTTCGTTGCCTCCACGGGAGATGTCGACAAACTACCGCTTAGTTCATTCGGTGAAGGAATTCTGGCAGACGAACTGCAGTCGCACATCTCCAAAGGCCTGACCTTACTGCTTCCATTCCGTTTGGGAAGCGAGGACAAAAAACCAGTGAAAGTCGCCGTGGTGGTTAATCCACCCCTCGTCAAGTTCATAACCTCTCGCCACGAACGAGTCAGCGTTGCACAGACGCTAACTGCTTTGTCACCAAGTTCTAAAATAAGAGTAGTGCCACATGGATTTCCTAAACTGTCTTCTGTCGGCATAGACCATTTCAGTTATGATATTGGTCAAGAGACATTCACTGTCCATGCAAAAGTGCCTGAAAGTGTTGCCATAATACCTGGTCTCTTAAATGTGTCGGATATTGATATAACCTTTCGGCACCGCGTTGGAGATGAGTTCAACACGTGGTCATTCGAAGGGAACGGCGTGTCCGATCTCGGAGGGGCAAAAGCAAATATCTCTTTAAAAACAGAAGACGAGACCAAGGTTGTTTTCATCACAGGCACTGCCGAAAAGATGTCAGTTCAATTGCTAGCTCAGCAATACGGCCTTTCTTTCATACCCGATGAAGAGAGCCAAGCAATCGTGCAGAACAGTCAAATGAGCGATTTCGACTTCATCCAACCTAAGATCAAGTCGGCCACTTCGGAAAAGCAGAAAAATCGCTACATTCACATTTCTGGCCTCGGAAAGTTTCCCGGCGTTGACAAAACCACCGAAGCAGAAGCGGTTGTGTATGAAGACAAAGGACAACTGAAAACGTCGGTCGGGTTTATATTTCCAAAGATTCCCATGCCGTACATTATCGAGGCACTGACCGGCATAGACGTGGATAAAATGAAGAAAGTACTGAGAAACAGTTTTAACACTTCGTTGGTTCTTTCTTTGGATGACGACGATTCCTTGTTTGAGAACCCGACGCTCTCAGGGTTGTCCTTCGAAAGAGGCATCTCCATGGTCGGTCTGTTCCGAATGCCCGAGGAATGCCGGAACGACAGGATGTGTGTAGCAGCTAAAACAATGCTAGAGAGTGAGCAGTGGTATCGAGTGCAAGGCCTCGTGAAACGCGATGCTTTCACTTTGGCCGGGATGGTTAACCGAAACTACGTCCTGGGTAATGGTCTAGTGTTGAGAGATAACATGCTCAAATTGGACATTAAGGACGACTCTTCATTCACCTTAGAAACTAAGTTAAATTTTCCTAAGGAACAGCTTTCGTTCATTGGAAATATCAACTTTGAAAACGGAAGTGTGGAACTCGCTATGAGAAGCGAAGATGCTTTTTATAGATCCTACAAAGGAGGTTACCTGACATTTGACCAGCTTGCCCTCAACACCGAAATAATGAATGCGATGCCCTTGCAGAAGCTTCCCTTGTCAGGCAGAATGACCATGGGCAAACTAGGGAGCGGACATGAAATAATGGCCCCTTGCTCGATATCTTACCATGCAATGGACCCCGACTTCAGCCGTATTGAATCCAAGCTATCCGATATGACTGTGGATAGAATTGTTCAGGCGATGGAAATACCGAACGCGACACTTCCGTATCCATTAACCTACGCCCCGTTTATTAGCGGCTTAGATGTGCTTTACCAGCCGTTTCTAAATGCCAAAACAAATTTCTCCATGCGAGGAAAACTTAACATCTTCGGTCGACATTTCGACTGCTCCATTAAGATGAACGATTCTAATCACGTACATCTGAGCTCCACCAACACCAAGTCCCCATTTGTGGTCTCCAACGGCTTTATAGTGGTACAAGAGAGCCAGGACATTTCTAAGAGTGGCCCCAGATTGGATGTGGAAATTGCTCCTTTCGATGTTCGTGTCAAAATCATCGGCTTCGCTCGAGTGCTCGGTACAGGCTCTCCGACAGAAATAAAGATCACTAACACAGGTACAGAATTTCCTGTGCACGGAAACCTCTTTGATATAACATCAACTGGACTTTACATTTCATCACCTGAGGTGATAGGGACATCGGACGCATCCTCCTACCAGGTACGTAAATAGCAATGAATATCCAGTCAGTCGCTATGAAAGATGGACTGTTGCAACCGCATGTTTTATAAGCCTGTGTACATCCGCCTCCTCCCCTCAAAAAAATCGGGGAGAGAGACTCTCTTCGATTTTTTTGAGGGGAGAAGGCGAACGATAAAATAAAAATGAATTGAAACATTTTTGGACTTTTTTTTGGCAGCATTACGAGAAGCGTACTTTGGAAGAAGAAAACTGAAAAATAACGTATAGTAGGAACTCGGGAAATAATGAGCCAAGGTATAAAGTCTAGGATGTCCTTCAATGAAAGCAGCTAGAAGCGAATGGGACAAATGAAAGAATAGGAGACGTAACAACGACAACAACAACAATAACAACAACAACTGAAAACAACCACAACATCAATAATAACAATGATATAATGATAATGATAACAACAACGGCGACAACAGGAAGCTCATTATACCAGGCATAAACGACTGCTAGCTCACCTTTCACTAGGGAGATTGGTAGAGTTCAATATTCCACAAAATTAAAGTAAAGGTGTTTCAAAGCCTTGAATGTACGTCTACCTCTTAGGCTTACGGATGCCTCCCTGGAATCCACGATCAAGTCCTTAAAGCAGTGGACACTCTTCTGAAGGCGGCAGCCTCTGAGGCGGATAGCTTTATCCACCAAGCAACAGAGAATCTCAAGGAAGCTAAGAACTATTACCGCAAGGCCACGAAAAACGAAGAGTACTATCGTCAAAAACTTACGGGAGAAGAGCAAATTCTGAACAAAAGAAATCGGGAAGTGTGGCTGGCAGAGCAGCGATACAACAGCAGCTGTCAACTGAAACAGTGCTCAAAGAGTAGGTTGCTTTTTTTCACTCAGAGATCGCCTTGAGGTAAAATGATGAGGGCAAGGCCATTATTAGAAGCAAAACGTCAAGTGATGGTCTCCATGCGAAAATGTCTCATCACATCATAATCGAATTTAGGGTTAACCGGATCTCTAAGAATTGATACTGTATAATACCTAACAGATAGCTTACTTATTCTAATGCAGAGGGACCAAAATTCATTCAAACTAAAAAGTCGCAAGCGAAGTATAGTGGTTGATTGCCAATTTCTTTTGTCAGATTACTTAGAATCCCTTAAACAAGAAAGCTCTCGCTTTTCCTTCTCCCCCTGTTGTTTTACAAAACGGGCACCTAACTAAACGTTTTTTTGCGCTTGAGTATTTTCCATGACTAGCGTTTTTGTCCTGAAAAGTTGCATTCACGTGCTTTCTTCAGCTCTCACTTTCTAGATGTTTTTTTTTATTTTTTCGTTCCTCTCTTTGAAATAAATTCGTGCTTGAATTCCTGACATTTTGTCCAATTTTTAGGTTGCATTGGCTGCGCCGATTGGAATAGATGTTGTACTCGTGATGTATTTGGCAATTGTGTGGAATGCCCTTCTTGGAATAAGTGCTGTTATAAATCCGGGGATCCCGTATGTGTTGCTAGGAATCACGGCTGTGAGCATATTCGAAAAGTGGCCAGTGGAAACCTCGAGGACGCAAGAGTATGTAGCTTTTTTGTCCATTTAATGCACGCGCAGAGTGGTTTAATTTTAATATGCATCGCATCTATGTTTCAGTTTTATTGAAAGTTTGGTCAATTTGAGTGACCTTTTTGTTTATTGAGCCTACAAATCAAGACTATTATACATAAAGCCTGAGCAATTTCTGTATTTAAGGAACAGACTGCAAACCAGCCCCTCTAAAATTTGCTTATTTTCTTTCCTAAGGATATCTACTTTGACCAGAAACGACGAGTTGACAATATAACTCAAGCTGTGTTTGACTCTGAGTTTTCAAAAGGCAAAACAAAAGCAGTGTTGGATGCCGCTGGAAAAGCTCTCTCACTAATCGACAGGGACTCGACCATCGGAATCGAAGCATCAAAATCAATTAAACACTATGGCCTCAAAAATGTACTCAAGATCCATAGCGTCTGTTTCCAAGCCCCTGTGGACTCTTTGGCCACCAGCTGCATCAACATGAGTGTAAATGCCAGCGTCATGGGCTCGGATGACGTCAAAACGCTTCCGTTCCACGCATGTCTGAACAAGGAACTGGTACCGCGCATGGCACGTTTCCTTGCAAACTATTTGTTCCCGGATATAGGAACCACCAAACAAAGACGGAGTCTAGTCAGTGAGGAGACGAATTACCTTCCAGAAGGAGACCCAACCGATGGTAGGCTAACGGCTTTTCTGCGAGACCGTGGATTGTTAAGGAGGACGAGAGACGCCGAGTCAGAAGATGAACGACAGAACATTGAACCGTTCTGGGATTTAATTCAACAACACGATCCATTAAAGGAAGTGAAAAAGGTTGCGCCGCCCAATCACCCAACCATGAGCAACTTGAAAAGAAAATGGAAAATACCAGGTAGGTCGTTGTATGTTTGACCCTCTTGGAAAAGTCGTTGCCTGTAAATGTCAGTTAAAGACAAAGTACTAAACATGTAACCCCTGAACTTCCAGAACTGATTAACACGTAACTTCTCCTTATAATTTCAATACACTGTCCAGCAGACAGGTGATGAGAATCGACAAGTTTATCAGCCAGAGGGTGTTATCTTGATATAACCCCAAATTCGCTAAACTGAATATATAAAGTATAACAGCTAGAAAGGAGAATTAGAGGGTTAAGTTCCTAAGTCGTGACAATTCTCCCTGAGCATGGCCAATCTCTGCACCTTTTCCCAACAGGATGAATAGGATTTCTTTGATTTTAGGAATAAATTGTAGCAAGGGTTTCGTGTATCATGCCCCATAATTATCAGTTCTTGTTTCTTTTGCTACTCCCTCAAAAAGCATACATGACTAATTTACCATTTATTGTTTCTCTTCTTGTACTTCCGATTAAGCTATTCTCCAAAGAATTTTAGAAGTAAGGTTATACTTTCACACTTAGTCGGAAGAATAACCGGAGAGTGATTCAGAGGCCCCGTTTACACGTATCGGGATATTTTTGAAAACGGACGTTTTCCCTCCGTTTTCGCCTTCCGTCCACTTGTAAACGGTGTTTTCGGTCACTGAAAACGGAGGTTTTCGAATACGCTCTCCAGACTGGAGAGAAAACGTCAGTTTGTCGTGTACGTGCGGACAGGCGAAAACTGAGGTTTTTTAATACGATGACGTCAGAGGCTCGTGATACTATATAGAGCGCATACACGCGCATGCTCTGTACGAAAGGCTAGCGTTTTGAAATCGTTTTCGCGTATTCATGAGGACGAGCAAATACAATTTGAATACGAATATCCCCGTATACCTTTGGACAGGGCCTAATTCTCGCACACCGAATTGAATTTGTGTTTCAACAGCCTCTAAAAGTGGAAAATGCAAGATTTACCATCAGCTCCTGGATATCTGTAGAGATATGATGAAGACTGTAAAGAAAATGTACGGTACATACATGTATGAAAGATATTTATTTGCGAAGGAGAAAGACCGCTTCACAAGAAAACTCAAGCGAGTAACGAAACAATTGGAAGAGTCAGGTAAGTTTGACTCGAGCTTAGCAACATTTGCAGGGAAGGCGGGTATTTATTTCGAACGTTACCAAGAGCAGGTAGTTTCCAGTAGTAACCGTAACTAAGGAAATTGCACATTTTCCCTCCCCTTGCGTCCGTTTGATCTGCTACGATTTAACCACAACGACAATGACAATGACAACGAAAACGACGGTGACAATGACAGCCGTGACGGTGACAGTGACAGCCGTGACGGTGACAGTGACAGTGACAGTGAAGTGACAACAACAATGACAATGGCAATGGCTCTTGATTGGAGTTCTTATCTTTACACTCTGTACATGTACTGCTTACTTATTTTTTCTAGCTAATTACATGTAATGAATCAGTGCTAAAATACCTTAATTCTTGGCTTGGCCTCCAATAGCTAAACAAGTGTCAGGTACCGAGGACCAAATGGAGAGGATTGAGAGAAGTCTTAACTTTGTTAGCGATGGTACGTACAAATAGAAGCGTTTTTCATGGTCGTCGCCAGGATTTTTCAAAGGGGGGGGGGGGGGGGGTCACACTGTGTCAAACACAGGGTACTCACCAGATTGTTACCTGAATATTGTAGGTTGTTTGGTTAAATAAGGCTTACAAAGGGGGGTCACGGGCACCCCAGGACCCCCCCTAGCTACGCCCTTGCTTTTCTTAATGTATGTACTTCTTCTGGGTATCCTTATAAAATGTTTGGAGTGGTTTGTGCTTCACCTAACTTCAACCAATGGGTGAACATTACAACTCTTTCCTTTTCTTACTGCAAGGCAAAACCATAAAATATCATTAGGACTCAAAACGGACCTTTCTCTCGCCCACCTCCGGGTACGTTTTAGAGACCTGCATTTCTCAGTGGCCAAAGCTGCAGGAATGATAATATACACTGGTGTAGCTTCATTTGAAAGATTCAAGCAATCATTAATCCGAGCGAATAATAGGCCATTTCCGAGTTCATGTCTGCCTCCTCTTCAAAGCGAGTCTAAGTGCGAAGTTTTTGTGATGGTAATTAGTTCTACTTTACATATGAATGAAAACTAATTTTCATAACAAAAACTTCGCACTTAGACTCGCTTTGAAGAGGAGGCAGACATGAACTCGGAAATGGCCTATTGGACAGTGCACTCGAGGTTCATGTAGGCTGATGGTAGAAGAGCTTGATCATCTCTATTTTCTTTAATTCTGTGTTTGTTAAAACAGGTGTTAAAAAGTGGAGCAAGAAATGCGAGGACGAATTAAAACATCAAGAAGCAATCAGCGTGAAAGCCTGGGTCAAAGCTATGGACGGCAGAATAACATCTCTGGGGGGAGAAGGTGTCCAAAGGTTCCTGGGTAACTTGTTCCGCGCGTTTGACGGTTTGTTTGAGAGTTCGTCGCTTCCCTCAAAGGCAGCTGGGAAAGCTGTAACAGTCATGCAAGGAGTACGGCAGATCAAAGCAGTGAGTTATCATTCTTGATTGTTTTTACGGAGCAATTTGAATTTTTAGTCGTCTTAGAATCAAAGCCTTGCACGAAATACCCAACAACAAAATGAACCAATTTGAACCCAAACGACACTTGTCAAGTTAACTGGCACAATAATAATGTGGCTAAGGCAATTCATTGGGACCTGTCAGCAAAATGTGGGTTTCAACGAAGCGAGAAATGGTATGATCATGTTGCTAAGAGTGTACTGGGAAATGAGAATCTCAAACTCCTTTGGGATTTTAGTGTACGAACAGACCACTAAATTGAGGCCAGAAGACTGGACTTGGTGCTCGTTGACAAAAGGAAGAAAAGATGCCAAATTATAGACGTTGCAATTCCACATGATAGCAGAGTTCGAGAAAAGGAGGACGAAAACGTTGAAAAACACCAGAACCTTGCTAGATTTAATTTAGAGTTAATTTGATTTACAGTCTCCCCAATTAGTAGAGCACTCGTGTTAAGCTAGAACGATTCGAGACTTAAATAAAGTTATTATTATTATAGAGAAGTCGAAAGGATGTAGGGGGTGAGGGCAAAGGTTGTATCAGTGGTGATTGGAGCTTTAGGAACAGTACCACTAAGGCTGAAAATTCAGTCTGAAAGCACTAGGAGTGGACACATCAATCTCACTTATACAGGAATCAGCACTATTGGCGTCGGCAAGAATACTGAGGAGGGTGTTATAGATGTAAAGCCTGCAATGAGACGGATAAGTATGGATGTTTCTTGGCTTCCTTTGGCAACTTGTTGTTGCTCGGCGCCAATGTATCACCCGCTTCAACATCTTAAGCTGTGCGATTGAATCTTTTCTCTCTCCCTTTGCAGGCTTTCGACCAGATCTTTATGAAGGACATCACTCTCGGTCGCGCCAACTACCACGCAGACAGAGTTCTCTACAACATAGCAGAAATAGCTGATATAGCAATTTACTGCCACAAGAAATGAACTCAAAAAAATTATTATTTAGCGTTTATACAAGTTAGCGACTAGAGGCCGGACACAATCTGTCCTGCTTCTCTACAGTAACATGGTGTTCTAAGCGACTGCTAGCATAACTGTTCATATGAGTGCGATGAGAGTTTTATTGCTCACTAATTTCACACCCACCAACGCGACAGCAAAACGTTGTTGTCAAGTATTACAAGAAATGATCTTGCAATATACACTTGCCTTTAAACTTATCGCTCGAATTAGCCGTTTCCACAGAAAGAACAACAAAACTATTTTTAAAATCTCGAATGAATTTCCGATGAATGCTCACGTCATCACTGAAGTCTGGGAGTCAGTTCTTTCATGGTTACCAATAGTTAGGCATGCAACTGCTACTATTCAACTGTACAGCAGTTCATTGGTCGTTTTACACTATGCGAATTTTCCTTATATTTTCTTTAAAACGTGCAATGAAATTGGAAAGTCTTGAAAGTAACAGTAACTTGCAATGGTTTTATGGATAATTGAATTGAATTCATTCCGATTTTATAAATGGTTCAAATGAACTTGTCAAAATCGAGCGGTACGGAGTATGAAAAGTTAATTGGACAGACGCCATGTTGAATAGCGGGGGTGTTACCTCGAACTTGCATGGCGACATGTTCACTTTCTAATTTCATCAGATTGTGCGTAAAAAGGCATATCTTTAGAAATGACTCCTTTGCATTAGTTTGCAAAATCTGAGAGATGTTCTCAAATTATAAGGTCGCCTTTCTTAAATGTATTTTGGTCAGGAAACCAGAAAAAAAGCCGGAAACGATAAACGTCAATATTTGGGTAGCTACGCACCTATCCCTCCCTTGACCCAACATTAACATTAACTTGTTAACGTGTCATACATGACTTTTTGGTTAGGGGAGGGGTAGGTTCGTAGGTGCCAAGGTACTGACACTGATCCAAAACAGAAATGTTTAATGTTACAAATGCAAGTTCTAAAAGTGAAACTTCTCTTTCATTTTTATTTCGAACAAAAGCCTATAATGGGTTTCAAAATTTTTCGTTAAGAAAAACTACAACCTTGGACTTATTGTGTTGGAAAATTCCCCCGCGGCCCCGCTCAGTCGTGGGAACTATGGAACTAAACTTTCTAGAAAAACATGACGAAGGTCCAGATCAAATGACCAAGGTTGTAGCCCTAAACGGCTCAGTGCTTATTGTACATGAGCCAACAACAGATTTCTTTACAGGTTCTCGCTCCAGAGGATGAACTTAAATTCATGACCTGTTGACAGAATTTGCCAAGTAACTGATGAAAATGTATGTGACTTTGGAACCACACCTTTTTACTGAAACAAAGCAACTTAACAACACTAAAGCAATAGATCGTTTTCACATGACGTCACGGCGGCTATGTCAGTGCACAAAAACAAAGGAATGGCGGCCATGTTGGTGCACAAGGTTAACCCTCGGGGAATTGAACTCTATTTTCATGCAAATGCTTTCTTTTGTTTCACTGAACCAATACGGCCGCTGGTCACGTGACTGAAAATGATCTTTTGCTCCAGCCATTCGCAATAGACACAGACTTCACGACGAACCACTAAGTGCAGCAAAATTCACGCATGCAAGTCACCTGCATTTGCTTCTCATTGCCCGAAAAAGTGGCACGAGTGTTGCTACCCCAACACAGAGGGAAGTTATGCAAAATACAAAACACTCGAAAACAAGCCAAACGCTCTGTGGATTGAAACCACAAAGGCAAACTTCGAGATAATTAAACCATAGTCTTTTTTGACATTATTTGCAAGTTGAAGTGGAATTTATGACTACTCGTGTTAGGCTTTTAACCAATAACGCGCCAACCTCATTCCAATGACCTTTCCTTCAGCTGCGGTTAATTCAGACGCCGCTTTGGAGTCGCACTGTGCGGTAAGGGGTCTTGAACCTACCGACGCCTGCGCACCTAATAAAAACTGCTGTACCAAACTGATTCAGATGCCGCTCATTTGTCGAAATTAGTTCATCAGGTAGGTTTGGCTCGCAGTTGAAGCGGCGACGATCTGTAATGGCGGGCCAAGTTCATCATTATCTCATTAACGATAAACATGAGAATTTAACTGACGTTTTGTAGAGAAAATATTGATATCGATTTTTGTTTCAAGTAATAATAAAGAATAAATTTGTTTCTGCTGTCTCAGTAAAATACTTCTGTAGTAAGTAGTCAGAACATCCCAAGTGGTTATCGGAAGCGCAGAGGTGCGGACAAATGTTAAGATAACTTGGATTTTTTTTCCCCAGCACGAATGTGTAATACGCAATTACTGACTGACAAATACATCTTTAGCTGGTCAGAAAGACCCTATTCTTCGGTAAATGACATTTCAGATTGTTTCCTGGCTTCCTAGACGAACTATCTTTCGTAATTCGTCTTGAACGACGAATTTCGAGCGAGAGTTCGTCTGGACGCATAAGTCGTCTTGTGCCCGTCTTTATACTGGAGACGCATAACCAGACGAAGTACATATGTTTCCTAAAGTCGTCCAGACGGATAATGCGTCTCTAGTATATAAAAACGGCCAATGACTGTGGGCTTGTCACTAGAACGATAGGATTTCAACCGCAGCGTAACACACTGTATGCCGTTTCATCACGGAAATTAAGGTGGCTCAAAACAGTTTCCAGCACTTTCCAAAACGTAGATTTTGATCAGTCATTATTACCACTCTTTATCAGTTGATGCTATGATCATGGTATCAAAAAACTGCCCAATCATTGGTGAATTTTTGTGACACTATAGGTTACCATAGCAACACTGTGACCTGCTAAAAACACCCTTAATTTCAGCTTTAAGCGCTTATATTTCAAAAACGGCACGGTGAAAGTTTTTCTTATTATAGAATTTTGATAAGCAGGACCTTAAATTTTCGAAAATTTAAGGTGGCTCTGAACCCCATGTACAGAATTTGTTTAAACTTTGCCAAAAGTTGCATCTCATCCTGCTTATCAAAATTCTATAATAAGAAAAAATTTCACCGTGCCGTTTTTGAAATATAAGCGCTTAAAGCTGAAATTAAGGGTGTTTTCAGCAGGTCACAGTGTTGCTATGGTAATCTGTGGTGTCACGAAAACAATACCAACGTATTCACCAATGATTGGGAAGTTTTTTGATACCATGATTATAGCATCAACTGATAAAGAGTGGCATTAATGACCCATCAAAATCTACGTCTAGGAAAGTGCTGGGAACTGTTTTGAGCCACCTTAATTGAAATCAACAAGATCGTTTCACGCTACCATTATTCCAAGAATTTAAGTATAAATATGGTCAAATGGGACCCCTCTGCTCCCTGTGAAGGGTGTAGGCAAAACGTGGGATAAGCCATGGCCATTGTCCAAGTCTTATGCAACTCAGGCACCCTGTTTAATAACAATTGTCCTCAAAACATTCGCACGCTCCGGTTTCCATCTGATTCTGTTGGTACTGTTGTCAGTCTGTTTCCTCAGTTGCAGGTTTTATCCCTTGCCGTTTCAAGAAGAACAGCAAGCAGAATTTCATCACATTCATAAAGGCTAAAGGAGAACTCAGCACATATAAGCGTTCCAGTTCGTTCAGAATTCATCATACACACACGAGTTTCCATTTTTTTGTTATTTCGAAGTCCCTTACTTTCAGGTTGAAATATCTTCAACATTCGCCGATTTGAATCTGCTGTTGTATCTATAAGAAAAAGAACATCGTTCAGGATACCTCCCACAGCTAGAATCCACGATCTTCGAACTGGGAGCCACTCTAGACTGCAATATCTCCAACGAAAATTATCCAAATTTCTTGCAATAGAAAGATAGATAGAAAGATAATTTACTCCCTTTTTCTGCAGCTCTTTAGATTCCTGGTCAGAGAACTTTTATCAAACACTGTCCCAGCCGATAAATAACCGATATTGTTCCGGCCTAATACCAGCTGTTTACCCCAATCGATTCCTCAGGAGAAACAGACTTTGATTTCTACCGGTTTGTAGCGTTTTATGTTTTTAGATGATTGCTTAGATGTCATCATGAACCAACTTGTCATCATAACCCCAAGCCCTAAACTCTAACCCGTGACCCGTAACCCTAACCCTAAATACTAACCCTAAACCCTAACCCTAACCCTAACCCGGGTTTAGTTTCAAACCACAGCTCGTTTGTCTTACGATTGAGTCGCATAGATGTGGATCGGGACGTTTCGACCGCTATACTGCTGGTCTTGATTAGGCAAAGGTGTCGACTGGCTGTTAGCCTGCAAGCAAGCTCTCAATAATTATTGGGATCTCGAGCGAGATATCCTCTTGCGGCTCGCCGCTGAAATAAAGTACTCGCGAGATACCAATGGAGAACGTTCTCGCAGGCTAACTGGCTGTGTATCAGTTGATAGTACCTCTGGTTCCACTTGGTTTTCATTTCATCCTTAGTTGTATTCAACAGTGACATAATAATTTATCACTGTACATAACTGTGCTCTTTATTCAAGGTGTTGTAGCGTCGCCTGTTTGTAAGCCTTTGACCGCAAGTATACATTTGCTTAACGAAAAAAATTAACTGATTTTGTTACAATAATTTAGTATTGCTCCTTAGCAGTGCTGAGAACGATCTTTGGCCTGTTAAACCAAACTTAACACTTTATACATCCATAATTATCTTTGTAAAACAGGCGTCGTTCTTGACGAAGAAAACTGCAAGATCTGGCTTTTCTTAGTTGACAAAGTCTTAACATTTTTAAAAGTTCAACTGTACTAAAATAATTCCTCAAGATCGTGAGTAGCGCGAAACACACGAAAAATCTACAGCGATTTCTCAATACCTTCATTTCAGTACCCACTTAAGACAAATCAAATAGGGCACTTTATGGAAAGATTTTAAAGCGGTTTTCATTTGAGTGTTGAAAAACCAATCCAAAGCAATTACTGCAGCCAATCACATCAGACCGACACATTGCAATGAACCAATCAGAATTATATATAATTGTATTTCTCAACGCCAAACGCGGGAAAATACGCGGCCGCGTCCAAGTCGCGATAGGTTTTGGTTTTGCTTGTCACTGGTTGAGAAACTGGCGCGAGTTTTGCTCGCCAATCGAAGAGCAAAGCAATGTAAAACCGAACCAATGCAATTGCCATTCGATGCTCAAAAGAAAACCGCCCTACCGCGTTTGAATCAAGTCTTTATTTAATGGCTGTGAGGGAAGTGCGAGTACCACCGCGTCATATGACCTCAATCAGTCATACTCACACCTCACTCGTGCCAGAGTAATCACCCGTACAATCATAGGCACGCAACCCCGAGTCTGGCTTCCATATTGAGACGACGAGTAACCTGCAAATGGCTTATTTGGTGACGTACATTCACGGCTAAACGCACTGTTTTTCCGGGTCTCAAATCTATCAACTCTTTTCACATAGTGTAAAAGCCTGCTTTTTATCTCAGTTGCGTTATAACTAATCACTCTTCACATGACCTGATCAGTGTAATCATAAATATTTTCCTCCAAAACTCATACTCGAAAATTGATACATAAATGCTCTTACGGTTAAGTACCTGCTTTCCTATTGTAATCATATCCTCCTTTGCAAAATTTTGTGATTTGAAACCTGTTGATTGCAAAGTAAGTCCACCAACAAAAAAAATTCAAAGTAAAAACACTGGTTTCAGTTATCGGATGGACTCTATATTTTCATACATGCTAAGTTTGAGCTATTCAAAGCAGTGTGCAGATATTGCTTCCAAGTGGAGCATACATTTTACCCATCGAAACATCGCTAAGATTTTTTTCTTCGGTATGGATTTCACTGAACTGAACCCACAAAATGTAGGAACAAACTATAAAAAAAAAATAAAAATATATACATGAATGGAATAAATGCACCGAAAAAAAATATCAAGGGTGAAACCCACCTACCGAATCATTCACCACTACGACCGAGGTAAAACTATTGAACACGAGTTAGTCAACTGCACACTTTCGTCAAGTGGAAACTTTCACTGAGAAAATACATTAAATAATCTGTCTGCAACGTTGCCTATATGAGTGGGACAATTTTCTTTCAGCTAGAGTGGGTGATGTAATGGACAATCTGATTCTCGTAATATCATTCCGGTAATCCGCTCAAGACAGCAATAACGGATTAGCCTTTTTCATAGCACTCCACCCCTACCGCTTAGCTTGACAAAAGTGTGACCTAGCATCCAAAAGGCCTACATTACGTCTCCACCTGGAATGGCGTTGGAGAATAGGCAAGTCCTGTTATGAACACTCAGGCCGTTCACCGTGACTACTGTTAGTACGTAGAATTGAAACCGTTAAGTGTGAACGCTAACAAAAGGCTTACGATCGATCTTAAGTAGAGTGCACCGGGATCGGCCACATTTAGATCGACCTGATTGAATGGCACACAAGCTACATTCGGCGCTTTTAGTGTTAGACTTAATGAAGGGAGTCCTGTGCCGACGCTTTGGATTGGGTGGTTTACACATTTTTAGCATATTCAATTCAGTTTAGCCAATAAGCCGACGCTTTGTTACGCCAACTCAGTGCAACTCCAACAATCCCTTGTCATCGTTCAACATTAACATCTCGCGAATGTGTTATTTTAAACTACTAGGGAAAATATTAAACACAATAAAGGTCTTTAAAACTACGAGATGTGCGCAGCTATCGGTGTCCGCAATCAAAGATGATTTGATTGTGTAAAGCGAAAAAACTACCAGCGATTTCCTTTTTGTTTTATACACAGTAACGTCACACCTGCGAGTGCTCTTCCGTAAATTGTTCGATGCGCCTTCGAAGGTCGTCGTTTGCTCGAACGGTAAAATCCGATAACTCCACGTTAGTCATCGGGCTTGTTCTCTTTTTCCGGAACCAGCGACGAATGGCTTTGCGATCGTAATTGTTGCCGTCGGAAGCAGTAACAGGGTCTTGCATGATCTTGTGCGAGAGTGGACACAAGAATTCATAAGGCACCTCTACGTCAAAGTCTTGCTCCGGTTCTGTAATAGGCGCAACCAAGCGAATCTGAGAGCGAGCCGACGGGGGCCTGGGAGGAGCTGTGGGCTCAGGTGGAGTATTGACTGTCAGTGGTGGTTTTTCAGGGAGAGGGCCTGAGGAAGGAATGAACAGGACAAGTGAAAATATGGCTGCTTAGACAGTGATTTATTAAGAAGATATGGACAAGATGTGGACAACTTAGAATGACTGTCTGGTCTGCGGTAGAGAAGACACCTCACCCTTTCCGAACGGGCGTCTACGTTCCTGAGCCCTCTGTTCAGTAGCGGAAATGCAGCAGTCATATGTTATCTGTATTTGTATGATCAACTTACCAGCTTCATCTTCGTAAAGAGATTGCTTTTTCTCCGGCTCAGCCGCTCCGTGGATACCTCGGATGGAAGGAAGAACCCCTCTGAATAACGGCGCATAAGCTGGGACTAAACAAGGAAAGAGAACTGACTATGAGCCCTCGACATGCCAACCAATATAAAAAAATGGACAGTCAAGGACTACACGTGGCTACTGCGTAAGCTTTTTCTCATACACATGAAAGGGTCGGTTGTTCAGGAAGCAGTTACTGATAACATACCTGATGAAACAGCACTCATCGGAGCTGCAACTCTGCAACAGCAAGAGAAGGAAGACATTTACACCCTGAAAACATATGGAAGTAACGATAACAAACAAACAGCGGGAAACGAAATAGAGTATAAACGACATCAAAAGTGTCCTTTTGATCCGTATGTACTCTTTTCAAGTCAAAACGAAGGCACCAAGGTTATTTAAAAACCGTGTGGCACGTTATTACAATTTCCGCGCGGCCAGAATGCGGTAAACTGTTCGAACGGCAACGCTTGCAACGCAGGCTAGGATTGGTTTACGATTTCTCTTTCGAACAGTTAAAAAAATTCAGCGTTAAAGGGCAACAAAGTAAGTATTATTCCCCTGCAAAACTGAGCGCTCTAAAACATTTTAAAACCAGAAATGCATTTACCCGTCATCCTTAGCAGCCTCCCGCAGACTTGTTACCGACCCAATCCCCGTTGTTGTAATCCCGTTCGCCGGAGACGTCGCGCGAGCCTGGTAAGCCGGGGGAGGTGCGTGCAGTGACGCATATCCTGAGTTGTCAAATGCAGAGGGAGGCATTCCTTCCCTTGGGGCAGCGACGAAAGGTACGAGATAAATACCCCCATTAGTTGCTTGGCTGTAAGGTGGGGGAGCGGGCGCTGAAAAGAAAAGAAAATTTGTTTTAGATCCCCTCCCGGTTGGCTTAGTTGGTGAGAACATAGAAGTGCATGAGTGGTATTCTTTCCACGTTCTGACGTCCTCCTTGTGTTATCAGAGCACAAACGCACTGCCTACATATTTTTTTTCATCCTTTGGTTGGCTCATGACGTTGTTCGTGCGTCTGTATATTTTAATCGCAAACTCGTCTTCTAGCAGGGTTGCCAAAAAGCTTCCTAGCTTTGACGGCTACGATTCGCCGGTAGAAAGAAAAACTGTAGGGGGAAAAATGGTGTTGTTACCGTTTTCAGTGCCGTCTACTTTCCTAGATACTCCTTCTACTTAAAATCTTTTTGACAATCCTGGTCTACACCACTGAACCAAAACGTGAGGTTTATACCGTTCATCGTACAAATAAACAACAACGACAACAACAAACATCAAACTGTAGTGATCTGCAACAAATAGAGGAATTACCTGCAAAGTAGGCAACGGGTCCTTGGTCGGGTTGGGATTGGCCTGCAGTTTGAGTCCTGTTGGGTGTTATCGGATTCGCATATTCTGGTGTGTTAGTGGTCGGAGTCATAGCCATTGCGTCGAAATTGTCGTACGCTTCGTTAACGAAGTGGTGACGAACTACACAAAAAATAATGAAACAAACAACAAGAGGTATAAAAAAAATTGGGGCATAAAAATTAACTTCTTTATTCACTACCACTAATTGTAAATCAACATTAAACCGCACCAGGTGCTAGATTTACAACAAAAAGATTACAAATTGTAACGTAGTACGATAACAATAGGGAGCTTACGAATCGACGACGTTCGCACGACGGCGCCGTTGGGTCACGTCATAGGTTCGCGTCGTCGTCCTGTAGAAATTTGAATTTACGATTCTCAGTAAAGACGACGACGTTTGTGTGCGTGCGGCAAATTTTACCGCCGTTTCTGAAGTTTGTTTTTATCTTTTCACAAGGCGGGTTGTTGAAACCAAAATGTCTGTCTTCAAAGAAACGAGAGCTTGTATTACATGATGTTCATCGAAACAGCTTTACAAACGAAAACGAAGTTTTACGTTTATACGGTGCTCATAAGTCAACAATCCAGAGTTTCCGTGCTGGAACAACGAAAGTTTGAAAAAAACAAAAGACGAATTGCAAGGCCGAGTTCGTTTCTGCAGGGACAATATTTATAAGCTTTTAAGCTTATAAATATTCTCCCTGCAGAAAAATTAAAATCATGTTATGTTTGTTTGAATTATTTGTTTCATGTACTTGCTCGGCCCACTAGCATTTGTGTGCTATGAATACTGCCGAGGGTAAATAAAAGTTAGTTATTTTTATTTATTTTATAAACTTGTTGAAAAGCTGCAGCTACCTGACGGAATGACCACTTACTTATAATTAGCGCTTTCATTGTTAGTTGGACTATTCGCCATGGCGCTGTAGAAGGCCGTAACTTGAATGAAAACCGACAAAAAAATAAAAAAACATACATCAAGAACATGCCCCTAGTATGATACTTGAGTTATTTGGCAAAAACATCTGAAGTATCGCAGGAAAACTTTGAGAAATGAATCTCACGTCTTGCTATTTCCAAGACGCCCGCAAATCGCTCAAATCAACGTCGTTGACTTTGGTGCGACGCCGGCAAGTGCCCAGATAGGCATGCGCAGTGGGCATGTCACGCAATCTAACGGAGCCGTCGTGCAAAAGTCGTCGATTCGTAAGCTCCCTACTAATGATGATGATGACGACGATGACGATGATGATGATCATAAAACGGATGGCCAGCGGTAATAAGATATTAGGGAGCCGAATGCTTATTGGCTAGCTGTAGAATACAAAAAACAAAGGAAGAACCAAACAGCTCGCCCACAATCAAGCATATCCCTACCTCCCCGGTTCATCCTTTTCTTTTTCTTCATCAGGAAAACAGCAACAACCACAATTATCACGACGATGACAATCAGTAAGGAAACCACAATCGCGGCCACTTTGCCTCCACCCATACCGGTTCCTTTTTCTCGGTCCCCTTTATCTGATGAATAGTAATAAAAAAATTAGTGCAAAAAAAAAAAAAAAACTACCTCAGAAACTCGAACCCAGGGCGTCTACTTTCTCGGTTCTCAAGAGAAGAAAACCTGGGTACGAGGTTGCTGCGAAAGTAGTGTGTGGTGCACAGAAAATGTGAAACGGGGAGTGCGTCTTAGAGTAAGTGTTCAGCAGCCGTAAAAACACCGAAATGTACATTTTCTGTACACGCAAACCATCCCGTTATACGTCAAGTTTCTGGAGTGGAGAATAACAGCTGAGGCTGCGGGAAAAAAGAGATTAGCGCGAAGGATTTCCATCAGGAAACCAGCGGATTTGTCGCCCGTTACCAGGGTTTCCTTTGTTTTCACACGAAGGCAGGAAAAGATTCCAGATTGTCACCCTCTTCTTCTATTGATGCCGGCGACACACTGTTACGCGTCGGGTTGTGTCGACAAGCAACGAAAACATGGGGTAGGGACGGGGCTTCCTAGACGACTTGGGCAATGCCAGCTAGCTATCATAAAACCTTAAGACTAAGTCATATCAAGGATCTCTTGCAATCTTCTATCTAAAACGGTCAACAGAAGTAGAGCCTAGACTTACTTGGTTCTATAGTGTTGCCTTCAGCTGGGGAAGAATAGGGAACAAAATTAATACAATAAAGGCTACAGAAAACTTCATGAGAAACATTTTGGAAATATTTTCACTATGCATCACCTTTACAACAACAACTAACAGAGAAATTGCCACAACAGGCAGAAAGCACAAGCTAATCGAGGCGGCTAGCGATATTAAATGGATAAAAAGTTACCGCGGTTTGTCATTATCATAGAGAACGGATCAAGCAACGTAAAAAACAACATCCGTAGGTAAAACAAACAAACAAATAAAGAAAAACGAGGGTCACATTTTTGTAGCGAAAAACTCCGTAGATCGAAGAATTAGCATTTCGAAAATAGTCAAGTGGGTACGACTTCATGAAAATGAAAAGTAAAACTATTATGAGAGCGCAATTTTTCGGTCAATTGGCCCGATAGGTTTTTTAATCACAAACAGGGGAGGGGGATAGTCCCATTCCACATGAACTAACGCGACTTTTTAGAATTCGTCATACACCTTATTCCAGTCCCATTCTAATATTCTTTTGTTTTTTATTCAAATAGCCCCGTGTTGCCTCGTCCTTAAGAGAAAAATTCAAAACGATATTTTACCTCGAACGACACAACAAGGGCTAATTTGAATAAAAACAAAAAATATTGGAATGGGAGACATTTTGGTGTATACCTACCAGGTTTGGTCGTCCACACATAAGACGAAGAGACTGAGGAAAACGAAGAACAATAACAGCATGTTAGGCAAACTAACACTAAAATGCAGTTCGGCATTATTCACAGTGTATGGTTAAATACACTTATCATTTCATTTATGAATCTTAAGGCCAATACAAGAATGAAAATAAAGGGGGTAGTTTCTAAAGAAACTGTGGTGCTTCGTCGGTGGGGGACTTGTACACAAAAATTTGGTTTTATCAACGTAGTTGATAATGTAAATTGGCCACCGTACAGGGATTCTAAAAGCTGACGTTTTGAGAGTTTGCCCTTCGTCAGAACAAATCAAGGAATTATGGGTTGTGTGTGGTTTATTTAGAGGAAATGGAGCTACGCTATTGGTGGTAACATATCTAGAACAAAAATTCATCTTCCAAATCGGCACGTTAAATCCCTATGGTATTAACGTATTGTTTTTTACGGTGCCATGTTACCATCAATAGCGTAGCTTTATCTCCTCGATTCTCTCTGATCAAGGCTAACGCTCGAAAAGTCTGCTTTTAGAATCCCTGTACCGTAGCCAATTATCAACCAAATGTTTGTGTAAAAATGAAAATAATTTTCGCCATGGTGCACGCGCTTGCGCAGGTGCACGCGCCTGCGTACTGGGCAGTGGATGACCCTAAAAGCAGACCAAGTGTGAGAGTTTGACAACAAAGACATCTGCATGTTGTGAATTTTGCCGGAACTGATAGTTGAGAGAAAGGATCTCGACGACGTTTTTCGCTCTGAGTGCCGCTTCGCTTGTTTGACGCCCCACAAAAGAGCCTCTTCATTGCCCGTTACTACCCTGTGAGTAAGCTCTCCGGGGTAGTCTCCCCTGGCGGCAGGACTAGAAAAGGAGTAATGACGTCACGTGCTTTTCAACGTTTGTTCACATTTCGCGTTTGTTTCCGTTTCGCGCTGACTGGCGAAAATCTGACAGCTCAGTCGACGAGGAGCCATATTGGAGGGGGATATTCAAATTACAGAGACGTAGTTGCAAGGTCTCCTTTTCCCGCCCCTCCGCCAGACTGCCACGAAGAGCTTGCTCGCAGGCTACCCGCAACAAAATGCCTTGAACTGTTTACGCTCCAATCATTTGATGTTGGTTAACTTCACTCGTCCCATCTTACATAGGATGATGGGATTGATCATAGTTCCCAATTAAACGTTACACATAAGGCTGTGGTTTAAATTTTAGAGAAAAAAGACAAAAGATAAGAGTGAGAAAATTACACAATGTGTTGCTTTAACTCAAGAATCAACCTTTGACGAATTGAAAACTCAAAATAGTTAATTTGACAATGCTTTACTTTAATGCTTTTTTAATAAAAGTATTTTATTGAGATTTAATAGAGTGCAGGTTACGTTGAGTTTGTTTTACATATAACCAAGTCCGTTGCTCCTACCTGGGGTGCCTGTGCAAGTAAAGTGCTTTTTTTCCTGTGCACCTGGTACCTTGCTACAGGTGGGCAACACAGTTGTGAAAGAACAACAAATTAACGCTAACATTTTTTAACGGGTGATTTAATTACGAAATCATTAAGCGTTTACTTCAAGATAAAGTTTAGGGTTTAACTTAATGGTTTAGCTCCGATAGGACAAACTAGCTCTTGAGCTCCTTTTAAATATATATCAGCAGTCACGTTTCGTCCTCTTAATCGTGAACGTTATCTCGTCCTACTATGGTTACTGCCAAATCGGTTTAGAAATGCACCGTGCAATCTTGAAACCTCGAGCCAAAAGCAGCTATGACTGGTTCAGCGATATCACTAAATGCGATTTTAATTCACGTGATTTCTTGTACCATCACGCCGTATCATATCATTTCTCATGGGACTCGCTCCGGATGACAGGAGAGGAGAAGGGGGGAAATGAACAAGCAAACCACGAATTCTTTAAGTTGGAAGGAAGGCGTCGCTTCGTTCGTTGTAACACCGTTAGCCACGACCATTTCATCATGATTGCTTTTGTTGATTTGCGAAGTAGAGTTTTAAAAGTAAAGCTGTTAGGTTTCGTGACGTCATGTTAGTTGTTATTTTACGTTATGTTATGACACGTGCCCTTACGTTAGTCGTAGACACGTTGTATGAAGCATGCTGAAAGCCCCATACCTCGGTTAGCATAACTTGTGGCTTGGATTGACGAAACTGACACAATCAGCGTACTTGCAGACGTCCGCATTGACTGAACTGATCGCAAATAAAGCTGTTAGTTAGCGAGAGTTTAAGTGCAATCGAATTTATTAGCGAAATGAGGTAGCTGATGTAACGCCAGATACAGTTAGCCTCTGCAGTCTTTTATTGCGAGCTTCCTCCAAGAGAATTCGACAGTAGAATGGAGGGATCTAAGCAAACAATCGTTACCTCATTATTCGTCATCATTCGCCGAGTCTATGCAGTGCTCACCAACACACATTCAGCTCAAGGAGTCTATGTTACTCAAACATCATTTAAGCTCTCTCAAAGAGAATCCATGAACATCGATTGATCAATTACCTCTATTTGTCAGCCTAAAGTACTCGCACATGCTTCTGTAGTGAAAGGGATTATACCTTGGTTAGAAGAGCTCGTTGCTTGGATCGTTGAAATTGATAAAGGCACTGTGCTTGTAGACGCCTGGGTTAATAGATCTGAGCGCAAATAGAACTGTTAGTCATTAGAACATTAGAGCGGGTTTCAGTTATTGTTGCGAGAGTTTAAGGGCAATCGAATTTATTAGCGAAATGAGGTAGCTGATGGAACGCCAGATACAGTTAGCCTCTACAGTCTTTTATTGCGAGCTTCCTCCATGAAAATTCTACAGTAGAATGGAGGGATCCAAGCAAACAAGTGTTACCTCATCATTCGTCATCATTCGCCGAGTCTATGCAGTGCTCACCAACACACATTCAGCTCAAGGAGTCTATGTTACTCAAACATCATTTAAGCTCTCTCAAAGAGAATCCATGAACATCGATTGATCAATTACCTCTACTTGTCAGCCTAAAGTACTCGCACATACTTCTGTAGTGAAAGGGATTATACCTTGGTTAGAAGAGCTCGTTGCTTGGATCGTTGAAATTGATAAAGACACTGTGCTTGTAGACGCCTGGGTTAATAGAACTGAGCGCAAATAGAACTGTTAGTCATTAGACACTCATTAGAGCGGGTTTCAGCAGGAGCCCATAAATGGGCTCCTGGTTTCAGTTATTGTTACGAATCGTAGCACAGCAAAGACAAGCAAAAAGGCGGTTACTTTTGTCTTAAAAGAAAGTCGTAATTAACGACAGCTTTTGGGGGAACAGAGTTCACTATTCGAGGAGAAAAAGCTTACTTAGCAACAGAAGCATGAGGCAGCAGGGTTCTAGGGAAAGCTTTGTAAGCTGCGCGCATTCAAAACGTAGCATTAAAACTCAAGCATTAACCAGATTTATGATGCTCCTTTCAGCTCAAAAGTTTACTCGCAAATTTCCAACACAAACCAGTAGTGCAGATGTCAATATCCCTTTAAAAGTCAAAGTGTCCTCAACATCTTATCCGAATGGTTTAACTTGACAAAGCAATAAAAATCAAAAGTATGAGAATTAAAACACGCAAGGTTACTCGACCAATGATTGATTTTCTCAAGCAAAATCAATAATAATATGAAACACGACCCGGACCTCTTGGTCAATAATATGCAGCAAGTTCCATGCGCACCACACAAATAAAAGGCGATATTTTTACCTGCTGATGTTATCTGACTCGAAGCAGATGTTTGCACAGGGATGGATGATGTGTAAGTTGAAGAGGACGACGAAGACGCTTCCTCGGTAACATTGACTGGACATGAATATATAAGCCAGTTAACACAGTAATTTGAGTTTTTGATAAGAGATATGACTTTCTTTAAAAATAAAAAGAACTGTCCCTCTCTGCAGCATGCAAAACTGCTAAAAAGATGCCCTTAATCTTTATATTCTGGGGACACCAATAACTGGCGACACCGCAAGACTTGCGAAATATTAAATTTATGACAGACAACAGAATGTTGAGAAGATTAACAAGTCATTGTTGAGATTAAATGTCACCGTCAGTAGCTGATATTAATTTCAACCTTTACGTTTTATGCAGATTTAACTTAAGATGTATACAGCAACATACATTAATTTAATTACAGCATTATACATTATTAACTCGAGCCGTGAGCAACGCTTGGGTGCAAGTTTAGTATGTGACACGTTTAATGTAAATACAGTACTTCCTAAAGTGACAGTCAGCGGTTCTTTACGGTAAAGGGAAAGAGACGTCATGTTCTATTAAATCAATAGATCGCCACGAGGATAAAGTACTATTCCACAAAGTGATACAAGATATCAATGTAAGGCAAACGCAACATAACCTGACTCGAGCTCGGCGTTACAATGCCCTGCCGAGGAAACAAAGTCCCAACAATAACTACATATCACGTCGTATTATTTGCCAATAGACTTATCATTCCACGACTACTGCATTAGCCAGCACGCAAATTATCACTATTATAATACCTCTTTCATATTGCAGGTAAAATCCTTCTCCTGAGTTCATTGCATCCGCGATGAAAATGACACGCACAAGATCTCCTGCCGATAAAAACTCCCACGGCACTGATTGTTCATGAGAAGTCTTCCGAGTTATCCCATCATCCACCTGCAGACTGTCGCCCAGTCCCCCTGACTGTGTTGCATGCGCAACATCCGCATGCTTTACCGTGACAAGTATCCGGAAGCCTGGAGCCACGCGAACGGACCATCTACAGACAAGGTTGTCTGGGTACTTTGAGGGGTAACCAGGGCTCCTAACGAAACCACTGCTCTGATACCAGTCCAGGTAGCCAAAAGTAGTATTCACTGCGTGCGATATGCCGTTACATCCTTAAAGGCAAAGAAAGCGTCAATCGCAAAGAACACGCCGCTCGGCTAAATTACGCGGCCTTTCACATAGCAACAGCACGTTTCCAAGACGGGTCGACAGTAACAAAGCGTGTTAGTACGTAGACATCACACCGCGTAATGCAGCATCTCTTAATTTAATTGGCCCTGTAGTGTAAGCACTGCCATTGTTTTAAGGGCCAGCGGCATTGTAGTGGTGTTTGTTGTGTTGCCCTCTGCGCAAACAGTGTAACATATGCGATAGCTGGTATGTCGCCCCTCGCCACCATGTTAAGGAAGACTTGGCCACTACTGCCATTAGCATACAATCGAGAGCCGTTCAACGAAATAGCAGAACAACATTAACTGTACTGTGCCATCTTCCCTGGTCTTAAACGTTCCGCTTCACAATTTAGGTCGTGTTCAGAAAACCGACGGAATCCAAACACGAAAGGGTCTTTCGTCGCGTTTAAGACGTCTATATCCTCTTTTTGATCGCCGCTTATTTTGTTACCGATCTATCTTCAAAATAACATAAGAAAGCACGTCGCGTTATCCTCGTGACCCGGGATATTCCAAAATGAGAAATTGGAACTTACCTCCTTCTACCATCTGAACGCTGGGCAGCTCTGAAGGCGGAATAGGCGTGGTTGTAGGCGGGTTGGTTGTGACGGCAGTCGGACCACCTGCAAGAATAGCTAAGGTGTCATTGTTCAGTGCTTTCAATAAGATTTGAAGTAGGTGGCTACCTCGGAACAGAACCCGCCGGAGTAATATGAGAGGCCCAGGAGAATTTCAACTGAAGTTTCGACTTGAACGCGGTAAAATACCCTCCGATTTTCAACAGAATACCCGCCGGAGCTCCGGTGGGTGCCGGGTCTTTTGAAAGCACTGCATTATTAGAAGGTTTGTTTTAGATTTCTTTATATGTTTGAGTTGGGAATGGACACCATGACAAGAAGTTTACAAAGTGAAAATCGATATTTGATGAGCCGAATAAGGCCACATGAGGCAAACAATGGATTTGACGCTTCCGTATACATAAAAAAGTAGCGAATTCTGTGAACGCAATTAAAAAGAAACGCAAATCCACACTGCTGGTTTACAAGTGAGGCAACTTTGCAGTAAGAGTTGCCATCCAGTATTCCAGGTATTGTACCGAAAATTCCCGCAGCAATGTTCCAACGCACAGCTAAAGTATGGCTTAATTAAACAACGATTTACCCTCCAATTTTTTCAGCCAGAAATCAATCAAGCGACGTAAGCAGAGAGAGCGTGTATTGAAGGAATTCTAATAAAACTATAAATGGGTTCTGCATGTAATTTTTTGTTTGTTGGTTTCTTGTTTTTGGCTTACAGCGCACATGCGCTTACCCTGGGCCAACGAAAACCTAGTCCCCATCGTTCCGGCCTTAAATAGTCGAGCGTAAAATCATCCCTGTGTACACGTGCACTTAGTCCCAAAATATTTTTTACGATTATATAAAACTTTGTACCTATTCCAAAGACAATAGCCTTTATTATTTCCGCAATACTAAGCACCATTCGATACACGATCGACTCAGGAGGGGCCTGGACACCACAAACTGCTTCGCAAATCTGTTTGTGACATCAAATCAAGAACAGACAAATACCCCATCACGAGCTTTGTCGAAACTAGATGGCTAGATTTTTCCACAGCCTAAAAAGTCCAGATTTGGTATAAAAAGGGCAATGCCTTTCGAACAGGCTTTACTTTAGCGAAAAAATATTTTGGTGTTAGAAACACTTCAACAATACAACGTCCTTACCTAATGCTCTGTAAGTCAAGTTGAACCCTTGCTTATTAATCGATGAGTCTGAAGAAAATTGAATCCACATCCTATTAGAGGAGGCTTCCAGACTGGCAAACCGCACCCCAGAGAAACCCCCTGAAGGTGTCAGCAGCTGAGAATAATGTTTCTCGCCGTCTCTTACCTTCACAGTGTCATAGAGATCTTCTAGCAAGGAGAAAACAAAAAGCAGATTAATAACAACATCTTAAAATCAAATTACAGGTGAGCTTTAAGTACACCTAACTCCAAAATATCTTTCCGATGAAATAAATCTCTGTACATTTTTTTATAGCTTCAAAAACTGAGCATCATTTGTTTCACGATCAAGCCACAAGGGGCGTGGGCCTATATCTGATTTTAGGTCACAACCTTATTTGCATCGTGTTAAGTCTTTGCAAACATGCATGCGATGTCAAATCAGGAATAGACCCACACCTTTTCTGACTCGTCCATGAAACAACTGATGCTTGGTTTGTCGTAAATTTGAAAGTCTATAAAAAGTCAGGAATTAGTAACAAAGGAAAAATAACCGCAACGCGTTTCGAACAGGTGCAAAGATTTATTTTAGCGAAAAAAATATTTTCAGGCTGGGTGCACTTTAATCAGGTGCTCGTAAAGCAATGGGGCTCTGTAAAATTCCCCTTCAGCAATTAAATGGATCCTATGACCCAACTCGTGGATGCAGTGGTCGAAAGTATTTTCGGATACGGAATCTAAAAGACGAGTCAAGATGGCGAACATTTACAATTGATGACATAACTCCCACATATTGTGAGTGACTAGCAGAAAAAAGGCAAGTGCCATTCTTGCTCACTTTGAAATGCCCTTCAAATAAGCAAACATAATTTTTTACTTCAAAGGCACTTTAAACCTTAAGAATAATCAACATCGAATAATATCAACGCTTTATAAAACAGAGTGGTCACTACAGTTAAGGACAGCATCACACAAGATGAATTTGCTTGATATTTTAACAATTTCTCCCTACTTCTTCTATAGGAAACGTGTAGAGGCAAGAAATGCGAATTTATATTTTGATCTTAGGGTTTAAACGGTCAAGACATTGCTTACACTGAAAGTAAACGCTTCAATCTGTTTAAGACTGATTTTCCTGGAACAACACGAGAAAGACAACTTGCTATTTTTCTCGAAGATGGAACAAAAAAAAACTCAGTCCTTGTCAGTTCTAACGAGACGTAAGGTTAGAACATAAGAGAAAATAAGAGGCCATTCTTTTAAGTCGCAAATAACTGCCAACTCGTCACGTATTGGTTTTAAGGATACTAAACAATGGCTCGCGTTTCTCGAAACTCCCCGGCGAAAACATTTTGGGCCCGAAAAAACATATTTCGCGAAATATGTTCATTACGGGCAATTTCTTATATTCGAATACTCGGCACGGTTAAAAAAGACTGAGAAATGCATTGGGATAGTTTTTTTAAAAAGCTAGTCGCAATTACCGACTTGAAAAATACTTTTTCGGTCTGAAACTTTCTTTCTGAGAGAAACGCAGGTATGGTCCCTACTAATACCGCAATATTCTCCTAACTGAACCCAGATGTGTCTTACGGTAGAAGTTAGGAGAATCTGTTGAATCGTCAGGCCATTCCATTTTTGGTAATCTTTTTTGCTTATTCTCAATAACAATGCAAGGAGAATTTACATGCTAATAACTATTATTACCTGTTATAAAGGAACTGAAAGTGATGTTGACCCGTGTCCCGGGCAGCAGCGTGACTACCCAGATACAAAGTGTGCTCGTTTGATATGTGCTCGGAAAGCCAGGTGACGATATCCAACCTAATCGATGATCTCCGCCAAAGTACTTGGTAGTTAGTGTTTGTTGGAAGGTAAATATGCTAAACTGTCTTATTCTTGCGCAGCCTGAAAGAAGAAAGGAAAACAGGACTAAGCTGAATTATTTCTAGGAGTTAATGACGAGGACCAATGAAAGATTTTATTATATGGCAACGATAGAACGATAGTACGAGCGATCTCATTGGCTGCTGAGCGCGTTGCGGTTTTAGTATCGTGGCGTGCTTGTTTGCTTTTACCACGTTTTGACGTCATCCGGTTAGAGTTGTACAACTTTCGTTTTTACAAAACAAGGAGGGTACAAGTCAAAACAAACAAACATTCCAAACAAATATAGACGTTAGACGTTAAAGTAACTGTGGTGCTGCGTCGGTGAGGTGTTGTACACAAGAATTTCGTTTCATCAACAGAGTTGATAATATAAATTAGCCACCGATAATAGATTCTAAAAGCTGTCCTTTCCAGCGTTAACGCGAAACATTCCAAGCCCCGCTTTCAGCCACTTGTCAGGTCACTAAAACTGTTTGCTGAGGACAGCATTAACAAGTGAACCACTAACTAAGTATCTCTTACTTTGAGTCACTGGTACTTGTCCAGGAATTGCCGTAGGTATGATCGCTGGATCTAAAGAGAAACGGAAATTTTAAGTTATCCTGGTGAATTGCAAAGGGTATCAAACTCTGTTCTCTCTGTAAAATTAATATTATCATTAGTTTACAGCTTGTAAAAAATCCACATATCTACTGTAATAAATCTGATTGCAACATTTCCTTGAAATACCAAAACATTCCCAGTCTATCTTTCGAGATTACTTTCTTTCTTCTTGCATACAGTATATTTTTAAGTTGTCAATTTTATTGCAAGAAGTCACCCCTGGAATTTTAAAGCTTTAAAACGGGTTACACGGATTCAGCCGCACGAAGAAAAATGGAAACGCTACTCACCTGTGCTGTAAACAGACAGTGACCACGGGCCTCCACAAATTTTAGTTGCGTCTCCATAACATGGAAGGTTGCATAAAGTTGAGTTACCGTAACGATCATACTGCAATTGCATAAGGGCCAATAAGAGATGATGAAAATCTTTCCTTCATTTTACCTAGGTCTTAAACTATCTTTCTACCTGTTGCAGAGGTTAACATACTTCCTATACACTGCCCTAGCAGAGTCGAAACATATCTTGCAGAAGAACAGCTTCTGCCTTTGAAAATAAGCGCCCGCAACATAATTCTTGCGTTGCTAGATTAGAAAATGTGTAAACGTCGCGTCTGCAGCGACGTTTAGACGATGGCACGTTTTCTAGTTAAGCCAGGCCCTACAGCCAAGCATCGTTCCACAACAGTGCGATGTTTTTCAGTGGAGCATCTTAGCTGAGCTTGATGCTTTAGGCCTGCTGTAGGCGAACCCTTAATTACAAACGGCAGTTTATCTAAAGGAATTGCAACTACTCACGTGATCTCCACAATAGCATTCATTGGCCCATTCCAATCCTGCGTACTTGTGGCCCTTGCTTTGACAGCGACGGAGACAACTCACAGGAGTCATACCTAACAAAAGGAAAGGAATCTCAGTCGATGGTAAGGAAACGTTAGGGGTGGGGAGGGTACTCAAATCTTAAGCACTGACTTATATAATGGACGGAGTCGCCAGTCATCGCAAGATAGCAATGGGTAACAATAGGTGACCCAAGAGGCTAACAATAAGTCACCAAACACCACGAATACAGGAATGATAAAAAAAAAAAAAAGTACCATGAGAGGGTTTTGTTGGGCAAAAAAAAGGGCTCGCATGAGCGTCTTTCCATGTTGGTTACCTAAAACCGACCGACCGAACGCAACCAGCGCTGGAAACCGCTCTTCGCAAAACACTGAGACGTTTCTTACTTGGTCCTTTAAATTCGAGCTTCATCACGTGATCGCTTGTGTCTCTGTAACATCCAATATACGCCTGGTCTAAGAACAAAACCAAAAAATTGATTTTATAATTATGATGATGATGGTGATGATGGTAATGGCGATGGTTATGGAGATCATTATCATTTTCAGTGGATTAATTAGAAGTGGTGACCAAAACGCACACGACCAACTAGCTAACTTTGAGTAATAAACACAAAACAGGATTCACAACACACAATCACCCGAAAGGTAGTTGTTAAAATAAATCTAAGGACTCCTATATAAGCATAACCAAAAAACTCTCGTAAATAAGCGATAACATTTGATTGTATTTGGTGAATCTTGAACATTGCTATAAAAATGTTGCTGAATCCGTACCCTGGGGACTGTTTTTCGGAGTTCCAGGAAGCTCACAGAACCCGAAAATAAACGAACACGTATTGCCACCGAGGGGGCTGTCGCCGCCCGGCACCTCAAATCTAAAATGGCGGCGCGGTCAACTTTGGAGCGCTTGCAAGGTAACTCACGCTCCAAAATCAAAACATTGCCAGAAATTAAGGACAAGATGGCGGCGGCGCCTGCGCACTAAGGCCAGAATGGCGGCAAAGTCATGTAAAGAAATGTATGGAGATATGAAATTATTTTCATATATATCGATAATTAGGTTGCGGTTCGTCATATCACGATTCGATACATGTTCAGTAATGTATAAGCTTCGCATTTGACTTATCAACGGCTACTTAGATGGATGATTACTTACTTCCCGACGCCTCGACCAATCCATCACACATTGATGCTCCATTCTCCATACATTGCTTTAAAATCGTAGCGAAGTCATACCACAAACTCGTCCACTGGCAAGCAAACCCTTTCACAATGTGAATCATCACGACTCGATATAACTTCTGCGATGTTTAAACGATCTAATTCTGCCGAAAAATGCATGAATTTCCCACGGCAAAATACTTCCAAGGACGTCCTTATCTTTCTCATTTTTCGTCCGTAGCACAGCAAGCGGACGCCATATTTATGTATGAAAGAAAGCCACAAACTCGAAGCTTTCCCTGCACGAGCCGCCATTTTCTTTGTTGATCACTGGTGTTTCATGGGATATAAACTGGGTTACAGTCCCTTAGCAACCCTAGATTTGGTTTGAATGGAAGTAAATACGCGCGAAAATCGAACACAGCTTAATGTATAAAGGCTATCACACTAATATTTAAACCAAAAAAATGTCGGACATTGTCGAGAATTACTTTGCACCAAACAAAATATCTACAGAGCTTAGATTGTGCAATATATCGTATGAAACAGCGTCTTTCCCACTCGTTTAAGCGTTTGCTGCCATATTGGTTGTCTTTATCTGTCTTTATTCCTTTGCGTTATACAGTATACCGCTGGTAGTTGTTAGCGGGCTCGAAATGTCCGCAATTTCTGGCGATGATCAAATAAAAAACTTTATTTAAACTCGGAAATTATATAGCACACGAGGTGCTAGTTTGACCGAGCTAAATAAACCTATTAAAACTATAATACATAAAAGATAAAAATAAAATCAATACTAAAAAGAAATAATTACAAGCTAATAATAAAGATAAAACTGTTTACACTGTAATCATAAAAAACCAGCAAGACCCTAAAGAGTTCTTAAACGTCCTGAGATCCTTTGATGTTCCGGTATTAGGGTGATTTAGCAAAGACGGCGGCAACGGCAACAGCAACGGGAACGGGAACGCTAAAACACCCTATTATCGTCAAGGGAGTTCCACAACTTACGTCCCAAATATCTGAGACGCCTGCACTGCAGGCTATGTCAATGATAAATAAAATAACAAGAATTTACCAGAACAAATCACACCGACGTCTTCTCGGTGAGTACAGGACGTGGCTCCCCAGCCGCGTTTTGGACAATCGACAAAGGCTGTTTCGTTACCGTGACAACCGACTTGCTCCAACCACACGGGACCGCTTCCAGGTCCAAAACTCTGTAGCATCTTCTCCACACTTGTGAAACCAAGTTCGTGGCAGACAATGCGGGCGTTTTCTCTCGTCCAGAGGTCGTCGCAGACTGTGCCCCACTCTCCCCGGTGGAACACCTCAAGGCGCCCCTCCTTTTCTGAGCTGCCGCCTGTGAGGCGAATGTTACCCTCTGCAGTTCCTTGCGCTGTTGATCAAATTTAAACATCTCGAGGGATTGATAACGTAAAAAATGTTTAACCTATGGTAACTAAGGCTAATCACTTGGACCTACAATCTTGGACAGAATAACAGAGAAATACACACCCCATTCCCCCAATAACTGATGAATACACGTTCAAACCAAAACGCGCCTCTTCTTCCATCATTGAATCGTCCACGATTTTAGTTTAATGGCATAAGCTCCCGCGAGCCTCCTGTAGCTCAGTGGTTCTTCGGCTTCTCGGAAATCTTTTTCATCTGAGTTTGCGTGTGAACAGCATTAAATAAATAACATTTTCTGACGCAATCAGCAAAATAAAGGAAGGTTTGACAAACCTTTGAGATCGATAGACAGGACAGATGGGTTCCTGTCTGGTCATTTTCGATTAGAAAAACGCAGTGTTGAGTAATCGCAGGACTACAGGAGAACGTGGGTGCGAGCAAGCCGTTATTCAATGGGAAGGAAGGATTCCCTAATGAGGTAAAAAATTGGGAAAAAATCCCAAGGGTAATAAAATGAAGAAAGCAAAATAAACAAAAACAATTGAAACTTACCGGAACATACGACACCTGCGTGTCCATAGTTACAATTTTCCAGACTCCAGTCCTGTATACAGTCGCCCAGTGTATCTTCATGTCCGTTGCAATGTACGTTCTTCAAGGAAAGGCCGATATTTGTACCATTTTCAGGAATGATTCTATCCGCACCGGGGTACCCAAGCTGTCGACATGCCACGAATGCATCATTGAGATCCCATTCGTCAAGACAGACAGCTTCCCATGAGCCACTTCGGTATATCTCCACTCGTCCACCGCGAGGTATATTGTTAGAGCGCAGTCTGACGGCTTGGGTTTTGCTCCCGGCATCTTGTTGGTGGAAATAGAAATCATTTGCAAATGTAACTTACGAAAGTTGGTTTCATAGTTACAGCAGAAATTAACTTCACGGAGAATGAAAACGGTGCTCTCACCACTGCGCCAACCCTGCTCCCCTTCCTTCTATACCGAGGCTTCTACACCGTTTTGTTTAAAAACAAACAAAAAATAACACTGACCCCCCCCCCCCCCTTCCCCACGGCCTCTCCCTCCCTCTGGGTCTCTCTATACGGACGCCACACTCGGATTTAACATACCTTTAACCCTTAAACCCCAGGGGTAATTATCTTTTACATTCTCCTCACAATTTCGATACATTATAAAGTAAACAGGTGATGAGACTACTCAAATTTATCAGTTGGAGGCTGTTATCTTGATATAACACCGATTTCTCCGTAACTAATTTACAAGGAAATACCTGGTAGCTTGAGGGGAGAATTGCGAAACAGATCTTGGGAGTGAAAGGTTAGTGACGTTACCTTTATCACAAACTACTCCAGCATCTTGCTTGTGGGTACAGTCGTGGTTACCCCAACCATTGTGCAAACACTGACCCAGATTTGTCTCGTTTCCATTACAGGCGAGGTTGTCCAGCCAGATTCGCCCTTTTCCTTCGCCGAAATAGGACTTTTCATGAATGGTCTTCACGTCCGCGTATCCCAGCTGTTTGCACACAACCTGAGCATCTTTGTCACTCCAGTCGTCATCACAAATCGTGCCCCAGGAGCCCACACGGTATATCTCCACGCGGCCCTCGAACGAGCCCTCTTTGCCATCCGTTAAACGCACGTCATAGTTCTTGTATATATGAACAGCTAGGCAAGAGAGCACACGGTGTCAGCAGTGTGCTCAGTGAACCGAGAGCGATGCAACTCATCTAAATTATCAATAGAATACCTGAAAGTGCGTGTGGTAAGGTAATCCTTATTATAGATCCAAGAACTATAATTACCGTAGGCTTCAAGTAGGACACTTTAGGACAACTTAAATACAGCGAGCCGCTGGCCTCATTGACTGTTTCCTCCATTTTAGATGTTGAGTTTTGATAAAAGCACAGTGGCATGTTTCATTGTTTGTCTTTTTACGTTTTTGAGTTTTGTCCGTGATTTAGGCACGAAAAACTTGCAAGTATGTTGTATATCTGTCGATTTTGTTTGCTGGTTTCTTTGTTCGCCGTATTATTTTCTAATTTCAGTGCATTTGTATTTATTTCAGTGAATCGTTGGTTGATTGTTGGTTAGTTAGTTTATTTGATTGTACCAGTCATTCGCTCGGCGCGATGGAAGTTTGTTTGCTGATTTACACGGAATAAACCATCAACGCATATCAAAGTATTCGGTTGTCCTTATCACAAAGAAGAAACACTGGGTCTCTACAATTACATATGAGTTATTGACCTAGCGCGTGGTCAAGATGGCTGGATATTGGCCAAGTTCTCTTTTTGCGAAGTCGAGGTCCATAAAAACGCAAAAAGAGAATGAAATTTTATTGCGGGAACAAAACGGGCAATACCGAGCGGACAATATCGGCCCTTCTCGCCCGCTCGGGTAGCCAATCAGAACACAGAATTCGCCTCATCTTGCCCGCTCGCGGAGCTTGCCATATAATAAAAAACAATAATGTCTCACCTTCAGTTGGGTAGCACTCCGGAGAGAACGACACATCATCAATAGCAATGTCACCGTGGTATGTCAGTCCTCTCTCGGCTTCAAAAATAACCTGACGAGGGATGCATATATTAGCGGTAGCGAGACTTCAAGACGTTCCTTTCAAATAACGATCGGATATTTTAACCGTTTAAGGTTCAGTAGCCAACTGCATAGTCTGCTATACTTAATGTATTTTATTCTTTTTAACATTATTTCTAATTTTTTTCTATTTTAGGTAGATACAGGCAACTAGAAGTACTGTAGAGTTTATCATCGCGTCATGAAAACTGCGCACTAAGTTAATAAATTATTATTATTATTATTGTGAATGATGGATAGTAGTAGTAATAGCAGCAGCAGCAGCAGCAGTAGTAGTAGTAGTAGTAGTAGTAGCAGTAGTAGTAGTAGTAGTAGTAGTAGTAGTAGTAGTAGTAGTAGTAGTAGTAGTAGTAGTAGTTTTAGTAGTAGTAGTATTTTTTAATCTTTGCTGATCATTTGTTTTGCTCTCGCAATCCCTGTGCTTATCAAGTAATGATGCCGCTGGGAGCAACATCGGGACGCTTTGGAAGAATCAAAACTCACAGATGAGATCAGAGATGACGGATGTGGAGTCGGCACATGAAAATGCCTTCATTCTACACACCAAGCTTAATCCCTCACCTCCCCTCCCGTAATTACCGTACCTGGGTGACTGGCCACGTCGTATTGATTGGAACATTAGCTCGAATCCACCGGGATCCTTGGTGACCAAATCGTTCCCATATAGGCGCAGAGTGAACACCTGTGATTGTGTTCCTAAGTTTCACCCTCAGTGACCCTATTGTGTGTAACCCCCAGAGGCCTTGCATGTGATAATAAAACCGTAGCTGAAAGAAGACAAAGTACATGTTCGGTTAACCTTTTAACTCCCAAGAGTGATTACAGTGCAAATACTCCGACCAAGACCATCCAAAAAAACTTTTTTACAAATTGGCCAATAATGTTCGAGTGATGAAACAACAGAATAGTGGGTAAATTTGACATACATAATTAATTTTGTGAAAATCCATTGTTCTGATCTGAGATTCCCATTGGCTAGTTTGCAGGAAATTTTCCTGGGTGGCCTTGATTAAAGTAGTCGCACTGTAACATGCAACTTCTCCCCACAATTTCAAAAAACTATAAGGCAAGCAGGTGACGAGAATAGACCAATTAATCAGTTGAATGGTGTTATCTAAATATAACACCAGATTTCCAACCGAAAGGGAAAAATTCTTAATCAGATCTTGGGAGTTAATCCCACTGAGACGAACTAGGAACAAACGTCATTCCGTTAATGGAGGCTCAATGAATTTTTGTATTCATCTGAGATCACTGAGATAGCATCGAAACAGTACCAAGAACAACAAGAAAATGCCCCAATAAAAGCAATGGATTTTAAATTGGTGTGGTGGTGATAAGTTTGGATTTTCTCCACTTGCTTAATTTTAATGAAAGCCGCAGTCAAACCTCCGATAAGCGGAAACCTTCCGGCGGATCGAGCGTAGCTGTCTGCTCACGGGAAGCCGGTGCCGCTCATACAGGAGGTGCCCGCGCTCAGGAGGTTTAAAAACCTAAGGCACCGTAAGAGGTAGGGTGCCTCTGTTATGCTTTCTATTAGAGTTGTGTGAACAAACACACGAGGATATTTTAGTAACTGCGCGCCGCCGGAAACATTTGAGGAACTTGACGCTGTCCCTGAATGAAGTACCAAATCGAAAGGGGTGTAACACTGAGTAGAGTGAAATGGAAATGCCATTTGAGCTCGACTTTTTAAGAAGTCTGCCCGCTTAACAGAGGTTATTTAAGCCAGCCACTAAATTGAATTATGCTTCCGTTTAAGGGAGGTTATAAATGTGGAGTTTTGGTGAAGAAGTCGCCGGGACCGTGGTTTAATGCCCGCTTATGGGAAGTCTCCGCCTACGTGAGGTGCCCGAAAGCAGAGCTGCGATCGTACATTCCTCACTGTTTGCGGTAAAAAAAAGTATCATTCGTCAGTTTAATAAACGTCACAACTGAGTTAGATTCCATCAAGGGAGCAGTAAGTCGTATCGCTGATAAAAAATGCTCTGCACTTCAGTTTACCAGTGTCGATTCCATTTGGTTTCTAATTCAAAATCAAAGGAACTTCATTTCCAGATACGGACCGTTTGAGTAAATAGACTTACCTGACAATTGGCCACATTGTTCCACATGAACTCCGTACTAATAAGACGGGCTTTGTCACCATACTTTCTCGGAAACGATGCTTCGATGTACATGTAATGTCCTGCAAAATTCACAATGAAAACAAGACTAAACTAAACAGGGATAAACCGCCTGGTAACCCTGTTTCACTAGTATTTAAGACGAACACAGGCTTACCAGAAATACCCAGTTAGATAGGCTCTTCTTTGCAGGACTTTGATGTGGATAAAACCACATCCTTGAGCGTTAAGTTAGTTAGGCCAGCTAAAAGTGCGTACAAAATGCAAACTTTGTCCTCTGTTGCATTCTTTGGAGGACGGCATTGGGATACCACCTGACTGTCAAAACAATGACTGATAATGATGCACTTGGTGCACACATGCGTGGTACGGGTTTCTTCAATCGGGTCTTCAAATGAAGCCACACCAATCTTACACAAGTTTCTGCTATTGGCATTTCAAAGTTTCCTTAAGGCAGGACCTCGGCGTTAGCTCTGGTTGCGAATATTCAGTCATTTGGCTTAAACTTGAAATCGATAACAACAAGTAGATAATTACAATTCATTACCGTTGCTTGCAAGGACTTTTTGCCCTACACACTAATAACAAGATAACTCTATTCGGAACTTTTTTGAGCCTTCAGTTGAATTGAGTGGTTTGTGACCGACTTCGATACTGTTAAACCCAGAGCCAGTTATGGACACAACTGAAGTAGCTCTAGTCTTGCGTCTGTGGATAAAATGCCACGGTGTGACCACTCAAATGAAATCTCTTTAGCAGTACCTGCACATGACACTCCTTATATTTGAGTACCTTACAAATCAGCATTTGTCTTGAATCCTCATTTTTAGGTTAAATCTGCTTTGCCTAGACATGGCAAAGAACGTATTTGAACGTACCCTGACCACCAAATCCCCTGGTATGATCATAGGTTGGTCCGCTGTTTACGGTCGGCGTGTTCCCAGAAAATCGCTGCCAGTCAAAATCGTCATCTGTCATGTTTTGCCAGTGGCAAAGGCTGGTTTCAAAATCACAGCGTCCAGGAGTTTGGACACCTGAAAAGTAACACATTTTTCACAGTCGCATGCATGAATGACCAGCCGGGAAATAAAATATAAAAGGAAAAATAAGACATCGCTTAAGCTTGACCTACACCAGCAAACTTTCTTTAGCAAGTTTTACAGAAGTTCGTGTACGTGAGAAAGCAAATGCTGTGTTGGAAACTCGTTTGTCTATACGCCAATAACGACTTTGGTCAGCGGAAACGTGTTAAACCAAGGCGAGGGTGTTGTTCCGCCAAGCAGACGTAGACGTCGCCTCGGTCGACAATGGAGGAGACTGGAAACCAATGAATTTGAACTTCAAATTCGAAATTAAAAGTGGCGCGTCAGTCCTCTCATGTATACGAGAACCTGAAAATAGTCACAGAAACGTTGGCACAGGAAAATTTTCTCGTGTGGACTAGGCTTCATTTTCCACCGAGAGTTCTGATCAACTTATAGCTTTCGAGACCAAATATTTTTGGCGCCCCTTATTTCCACTTGCTTCACAGGTTAACCAACTGAATACAAAACAATCTATAACAGAAATGACCCACCACAGTTGAGTTCGTCGGTGCCATCAAAGCAGTCATCGTTAAAATCACATTGAAGAGTTAATGGAATACATTCACCACTGCCACAAGGTAAGGTTCCAGAGTTGCATGTGACGTTCTCTGAAACACAATGAAGAGGGCTCCAGTTGAGGCAATCTCGCTCCCAGGGCTGATAATACGCTTGCTTGTAATGTAATGTAATGTAATGTAATGTAATGTAATGTAATGTAATGTTAAACTCTATTTATACACGGAGAATCATCAGTTACAACTGTTTTACATGATTGCCGTGTGGGAATCCGATATGACAGATACCTTCTTTATACCCCGTTTTAACTGCCCAATAGAACCAACGTTTTTAAATCTTCGGGCAAGTTATTCCACAAACAAGCCCCGCTATAACAAAAGCCTCGTTTCAGGTAATTAGTATTTGCTTGGGCAGCGAAAGTTTTCCTTCAAGATTTCTTAAGTTATCATCATTAACATGGCGTTGAGTGAAAAGTCCTCACTCTATCTGAGACCACTGTGTACTATTAAGGCTTACTGTTCTAAGGAGTAAACAGTCATTCTAGCTTACTGCGTCGCCGTGCTGCTTTAACTGAGCTGTTTTTTACTGTGAAGTACAAGCATTTTAAAGGGCAAAATTTCATCCGTCGAAAAGCTGTCTTTCCTGCTTGAAAATAAACGAGTCCTCCCCCAAGAATGAGCGTCAAAACGTTTTGTAAAGGAAGAAAAAAATGGCCAGGCCAACAGGTGTAATTGGCATTTCACAGCGATGGACAGATCGATTACCATCGGACAAAAACGGACATATGATCTGCGTTTACCATGAGGAGCGGGCCTACATTCTGGCGTGAAGGACACGTCATCAATTGCTATATCTCCGTACGGATTCCCTCCAACGTGCTCCCCTTCGAAAGTCACCTGGTGAGAGAAATTGAAATTTACAAAGAGAAATAGAATTTAAAACAATAACAAAAGATTAGTTGAAAATATCTCAGGACTACCAAACAAATGAAACATCAACCTGCACAAGTACTGGAAGATATGATACGTGCTGTTGTGTAGACATTAATTCTAACGACAACGATACTTTATTTCACCCCATAATTACAACAAGAAAAAAAATATATATATACAGCAAATGATAGGGGTGCTGGCTGCCCGAAATAACCTAAAAGTTAAAAATGCCAGGCAGCCAGTAAGTTGTTTAATTTGTAACCTGATCAATATTATTTCAACAATGTTCCAAATCATGTATTTCGAACTTGATAATGATGACATGGAGTCATCGAAAAGTCGTTCACTCTTTATATCGCTCATTTTTATTCTACAGATGTTTCTTTTTTTCCTTTCTTCCATGCTCAGCCCACCTCTTCTACACAAGATTCTTGTGAGTTTTCAGGCCAAATGGTTCGCCCCATATCCGAGAAGACTGGGAAGTCTCACCATTTGCAGGTGTCATTACAATTTCTGAGCAATTCTTGAACATATCATGGGACTTTTTGGTGTACCAAAACAAAGGAACGGCGGCCATATTGGTACACCAGGCTAACCCTCTGAGATCTGAACTCTATTTCAGTGGAAGTTATACGCAATATTTTCTTTTGTTAAATTAAACCAATATGGCCGCTGGTCGCGTGAGTGAAAACGTTCTCCAATATCAAGATTCCACAGTAACTTACAACAAAAGACGAAGACATATTGGCCAGCTGCATTTCGGCTCTTGTCCAATCAATGCTTTGGTGATACGACTTGGACCATATCGTGCGCTGAGAATACCGGTCAGCAGCTATCACCCGCAGAGTTCCGATCCCATATCCGTACATGTGGTAAAAGAATCGCACTTTGCAAAGGCCATTGTTGTTGCCTGTCGAGAAGAGAAAGCCGAAAGCAATTATCCAACGGGTTCGAGTAGTATGTTTGTGCAGTGTAACGCTGGCAAAAAGGACCTGATAACATATATGAGAGTGATTTTTAAGAAGATTACGACATGTTTTAATTTTAAAAACATGTTTCGATGTTGCTAACACCATCGTCAGTTGCACAATATTTGAAAAACCGTTGGACTTTTTAACAACTAGGCAAAACATACATAATTAATTAAGATTAAGTGACAAAAATATTTGAGTGAGTCACAAAGTGTGAAAGAACATAAAGCCTAAAGCGTAAGTCTTAGACTTTTCCCAATTTATGTTCTTTCACACTTTGTAACTCACTCAAATATTTTTGTCACTTAATCTTAATTAATTATGTATGTTTTGCCTAGTTGTTATAAAGTCCAACGGTTTTTCAAATATTGTGTAACTGACGATGATGTTGGCAACATCGAAACATGTCTTTAAAATTAAAACATGTCGTAATCTTCTTAAAAATCACGATTTGCTTTCTGCTGTCTCGACCATATGAGAGTGAGTGGTATAATATTGATTTATGTGAATTTATGTTACAACATTAAATTATAAGAATTAATTAACTAACCAACTGACCAACACTATAAGTCACTTTGCTTTGGGGATTAATGAGGTACATACTAGTTATGCAATGCTTTCGAATGGTATACCGTGGAATATCCCACTCGTCACTGACTTGTATTTTCTTCGTATACACACGAGCATTTAGTGTGTAGGCAAAGAAAATACAAGTGACGAGAGGCAAAATGGAATCTATTTGTTGCATAGCGATCAGATTGGTTTAGCGAATAGACACAAACCCGCGTGGGTTTTGCATGGTTCCGCCATCACGCACCCATTTCAATCTGAAAAACATTGCTTTCAAGCAGTTTTCTCTGTTGAACATTTAGGTGTTTTCTCAGGACAGTGAACTGTCCCGATCTTTCAAACGCGCCTTAACATACCAACAGTGACCACCATAGCAATAGTTCATCAATGATACAGGCATGCACAGAGGATGATCACCAGGGACCAGTTGAGTTAACGTTTATACAAATTCTCTTTACATGTAACGCCGGATATGAATTGCGTGACAAATGTAAGGTGAATATAAATGCCGATATTTGGGGATTAGACAGAGAGTTAAGCTGCCTGTGCACACGGCCCCTTTTAAACTATACTCAAAGAAGGGATAAATACTGACCTTGGAATCGAGGTGTGACGAGGATCCGCGCTTTTTCACCTCCTTGGCGATTTCTCACATTCATGTACAGATAGTAGGCGTTACGGTTGCCCGTATGGTCGGCTGTTGGTCCTACGAGTTTTGAAAGAACTTTTATTCAATCAAGCTGAAATGATGTTTGAGTGTGAAAGTAGGATAATTTAGGATAGGATGATTCATTCAACTCAACTTAGCTTACAAAGGATACAGACTAGATTAAAAATAAAGATATGCATACATTTATGATTAAAAATAAAGAATAAAGATAACATCTAAAAAAGGAGTGAGTGGGGATCATCCAAATAGCAGAGGCTAAACAAGTCTGGATAATCCCAATAGAATACGTGTTATACACGGTTAGCTACAGTCAAGTTCAATTACAAACGTTTTCCAAAATCTAATATATATATAAAATGAATACTATTGAAACCTTTGGAAACTAGCTTTACAATTCCTGACACAGATTAAAATAAAGAAATAACCGATTGTCATAAGTAAATCTTGTTTGCTTGGTTCTGTGTTCCTATAATCTGTGATAAATTAATAAAACTGGCACCACGTTCTCAACTGGGGAGAAAAAAAAAAAGAACGGAAACCGATCACGACCTGCTCCCGCGCGTCGTCCACGCTGGCGCAGGTTACCTTCTTCGCCGAATTCTGATTGAGCTCACACGAAGTTATTATAGTGACTCTGGTTTTATGGATAATAATAAATATCAAATAAATAAAATAACGATGTTTCGACGTTAACGTACCGTTTGTCTTTCAGTTTTTCAATTTTGTTTTAATGTGGCTGCAATAAAACAGAATAAAAACACTAACGGCAACAGCAAATTAACGGGTTTTTCTTTACCAGTTGCCGGTGAATTTGTACTTCCTTTGTGTCGTGTCCAGTTCATCTGATCATTTCTGGCCTGTATCCAACCACAGAGTCTGGAGTCATTGAAATCACAGCGAGTGTAGTTTTCACAGCTGAGTTCATCCGAGCCATCCGAACAGTCATTGCTAAAGTCACAAATTTGCGCACGCGAAATGCATTTTTTGGCACCACTGCTGTCCGCGGGACAGTAAAAGTGCGTTTCAAGAGGGCACACTGGAAGAATGCCTGTAAAGATAGGAACGGTGGCCACATTTAAATACAATCAATCGTGTCTACATAGCCACTTCACTAGACAGCAACATCTCCGAAATAACGGGCACAATTCAAGGTGGTTCGATATGCGTTGATCAATTCTAAAACTGCTTTTCGTCGTTTAATCTTTTTTATCTACGAAGAACATGCATATGGCATAGTTTAAGAAGAGCGTTGACTGGAGTATGGTGTGGTTGTGGTAAATGAAAACAACATTTTGGAAATATTTGAGAAGTATCAAAATTGTTATTTTCGAACTTACAATTCCACAGTTCAAATCACTTTAGACTACACTTGGTTCTAATTCTTTTCAAGGTTTAATTATGAGTGTAAAGGAAGAGAAATCGCTACCTCCACTGACTTTTGATATTGAATGACTGATTTCGTTGAGGAAGGAAGGCCATGGATACATATGTTTGTTTATTAGTAGTTAAAATGTTTCACCATTAACAAATATATGTGTTGAAACAGCGTCTAAGTACACTGTGAAAAACAAACAAACCGACAACAAAACCAACTTTTTCCACACCTGAGCACTCAACGTTGGCCGAAGAGTTGCTTGGACATGAGATTGAGTTTGACCACGCCCCAGACGGACAATTTTTGATTGACGTCTCGTTTCCCACACAGCTGACGTTATACAGACCAGTAAATTGGTCACTCTGCAGAGGCAAGCCTGTGAAAGGAAAACAGGTGGGTAGTATCAATCACAGTAAAAACGTCAAGCTTAACGTGACACGTACGTTACCATAGAAACAGCAACAATTTCAACGAGTAATATCGTCAGACAATTTCTGTAGTTCAAGACAAATTTATTAGTGACTCTCATGTTTTTTACCCTGAAGTCAACGTTGCGATTCACTGCAGTTTAGTGTGATTGACTTCAAACAACGCCAAAGAACGTCAAACTTTGCTCGATATAATGGGGGATTGAAGATCAAGATGGCCAGTCGTAAAAAACAAATATCTAGTAGGTATAAACTATTCCTGTTCCAGAGAGCGGAGAATTAATCTAAGAAGGGTTTTGACTAGAGGGCACCCAGCTTCACTTGTTTGTAACTGTTTCAAAAATCAAAAACAAGTACACAAGTGCAGTTCTATACACAAGGGCAAGTACTTCACACTACCTCTATTTGCGCCTGAAGTCGCTTTCTCATACCCTAACTCTCTACAAGCCACTGATGAACTTGCTTGGTCCCAGCCCTCGCGGCATACTGATCCCCATTCTCCTTTGTGATAAATCTCCACGCGGCCACTAGAAACGATAGCACCGTCGACAAGTCGCACAAAAGAAGGGGCTAACCATGTAAACGACAAATAAACATAATCAATTACCATGCAACTAATAAATGATACGGCTATTTTGTAGTTGCTGGACTTCAAATCAAGCCATTGCAGTCTTGCGACAGTTCTAGTATTGTCCCGACAAAGCCATCTTCTCAGTAACACAGTGTGGTCGTAAGTTGATTTAATGCAAAACAGTTTCTTCTGCAGACGTCGGCGTCAGAAGGGCATTCGCAATAGCCAAAGTGCACTGGGCACAGAGTTAGATATGTAGTGTCATGTTATTTACCCCATTTTTGGTCAAAAATGAGCTCGCATTGTATTGAAATGTGTTTGATATGCACGCATTTTATCAATAGAGCGTTTTTACATGACGTCACGGCGGCCATGTTGGTGCACCAAAACAAAGGAACGACGGCCATATTGGTGTACCAGGCTAACTCTCTGGGAAGTGAACTCTACGTTTATGCAAATACTTTTTTTTCGTTTCATTAAACCAATATGGCCGCTGGTAGCCTGAGTGAAAACGCTTTAGATAACCGGTGAGCTGTAATCAAGTCAATTCTTGAGGCGAAAAAAAATGAACCGACGGCTAGTTATTAACAATTTCAGTTATCACTCGAGAAAAAGAAAAAAAGACTCTCTAAGATGGTGACAATTTCCATCTGACCACCACGCACATGACCGAAAACATTCATTTATGAATAACTTGCTTGGACTTCAATAGCCATCTAGGAGAAAACCATTGGGCATTATTTTTTTATTCTTTCCATTTAGGGCTAGAGGCTAACTTTTCAGTTGCTTTCACCAACTAAACAACGTACAGTTGCCACGGAGTCGATTGGAATCACATTTTATTCTCCATAGACGCAACACTAACTGAAGCACAAGGGACACAAGAAACGTGTTACCCAATCTCATGCAACCCGGTGAGAACGAGATGTCATCGATAGCTATGTCTCCTTGGTAATGCGAACCGCGAACACCCTCAATTATCACCTGAAAATAAAGTGGCACGAATGAACACAAGCCGTATTATCATTCGATGGATATTTTCCCCCCTTTTCATTGGCTGAGAGGCCACCACGTGACCTGCAAATAACTGCCTACAAATAATGATCTGCTCTTTCGTAATATCGTCTAAATGCGTTTTTGCTGCAAATAATATTCTGCTCATGCGCAATTGTAACCACGCTAGAATAAATTATTTAACTGAGAAGGAAACCAATAGGCCATTTCCGAGTTCATGTCTGCCTCCTCTTCAAAGCGAGTCTAAGTGCGAAGTTTTTGTGATGGTAATTAGTTCTACTTTACATATGAATGAAAACTAATTTCCATAACAAAAACTTCGCACTTAGACTCGCTTTGAAGAGGCAGACATGAACTCGGAAATGGCCTATTGATTTCTGCCAGCAGCGCACGCTTACCGCTTCCCCCCAAAAAAGTATCAAAACAAACTTGGTGATCGAATGATAAAACAATTATTGAACTCGATTATCGCAAAATATCGTGATTTGTCAGTGGCAAGCAGAGCAATTATTTGCCGAAGCCGAATAATAATTGTTAATTGTCTCGTAATTCTCGCAACAACCTTTTCTTTACTCGTTTATTATTTTCATAGATCGAGTAGGGTGGACTGATTTTAGTTCAGATAGGATTGATAGCAGATGTCGACTGGACAGGCCTGAGCCACCGAGGTCTGGTCAGATAAACAATTCCAAATATTTATTTGAAGTATCAAAAATTTACTTGCCTTGAAATATTTACTTTCCCTAGTGTAAAGACTACCAACGTTTTGGGATGATAGTGGCTTGTAAATCTGAAGCAATTGAAAAACCCGCTGATTTGGCAGCGGTGTCTGACATTTGCAGACTACAGAGCGTGAGAAGGCATGTACTTATGTGGGATACGTGGGTCCAGCCCCCCTCCCCCGATAAACGACCTCCCCTTCCCTCCGCTCAAATTTTGAGCTGCGGGCCTGACATGTGTTATCAACTGGGAATACTAAAGACGACGATGGCAACGACGAACAAACTACCATTGCAAAAATTAATATAAATTCTCGTTATTTTAATTTCTCTATGTCAATTAAAATGTGCGCAAACTATGCAAGAACTAAGCTATTATGAGTGGTGTTAAAGAGCCACTGTCGTTGCCAAAGCTCTTCGAAATATAGGTCTAAACGAACCTCAGCCTAGCCAGGAGCAGGAAGCACCTGTTCCTAAACATACCTCTCGATTTACTCACCTGAAATACTCTGTCGCTGTCAAACTGTATCTGCTTTTTGAACCAGTTATTACCCTGTTCTGATGTCAGAGACAACTTCGTGACCGCGAAGCCAACAACTGGTGCCTGGTAGATGTTAAGTGCACCGATGTGGTTTCCTTTCATGTGGATATACAAATCCATCTGAAACAACGCCAATAAAAGATAAAGGACTCAGACGATTAAAACGTCACAGTATCAAGAGAGTGCTGCCAATAGAACATTTGCAAGATATGGGATTGTGAATCAGGCGCACTGAAAAGTCAAGTACAGGCAGAAGGAGCATCCTGAGAACGTTAAGATCGGTACGAAATAAATACCATAACGAAGAGTGGGATATGCACTCTTTTATAGGCGGGATGCGGGATGTGGGATGCGGAGCACACAGGGAAACGAGAGGTTCTTCCTTTTTGCGGGTTACAAGGAGTCTGTAATGTGGTATACAGGATGAGTTCTGCTCTCTTGAAGGAATGTGGGAGAACATGAACATTAGGGACGGGAGACGGGATAAAAAAGCCAGGGGCGACGGAAGCAACATGAAGGAAGGATGTGAGGACGATGCTGGGTAACAAAGAGAAGAGCGTAAGAGAGCAACACGACGGAAGCCTGTCGCAAGTGATTTTACAACTGAAGAACTACAACAACGCGCCTCCATACAAACTGTGAGCCAACAATCAATGAGAAACCAAACATTAAATATTTCTGGCCGCTTTTTACTCACTTGGCAAGTACTGTTGGCCTCCACGGGAGCCAGTGTTGGGCTGACTAACCGCGCCTTGTGACCTTGAACTCGCGGCAGTGATGTTTCAATATGAATGTAATATCCATTGACTAAGAGACAGCGAATGAGAACAAACAAGTAATTCTAAGTAGTGGCCACAGTAGACTAGATTCCGCTACTAATTTTTGAACACTTTGTTTGCGTGAAACTGTTCTTATGGGTTAATCTGCGTGTTCAGCAGAGGTCTCTACTATAACATTGCCGCTTACCTGCGTAGCAAGTGTATCCGTGTGCCGGGTTTCAGAGCTCGAAAGCTGATTTCCCAATTTTGATTGTGCGGGAAATGAAGCTTCGCCCCCTTGTTTTGGTCTCGCCTCATTACCGCGCATCCAAATTTCTAGTGCTGAAAACCCCTTGGAAACGCTTGCTACGGAGGCTACTTTGCCTCTAAAGCCTGAATTTTTCCGTCGGGTATGTTTTCCAGTCATACGTTTACTAAGAAAATCAGCGAAAAGCACCTCATGCATTCATGTGTTTTACCCACTGTAAACATGCATGATTTTGTCTCTTATATATATAAATATGCCACCTATTGCCTTCATAAAATAACCTATATTATTTTATCTCTCACTTAGTACGCGCGCTGTGATTGGTCAGTTTTGCGGGCCGTACTCTGCTGTACGGCCCGCTAAATTTGAAAGTTTTCTTTTCCGCGCGCGTGACTAACCTCAGAGAAAAAAATAAATATCTTACAAACCTCGTTTTCTCGGTCCGTACTGTAAGTTACGGATCCTCGTTTTTTCCCGTTGATTTATGGCCCGCGCGCTCCGCGCTTGGGCCATAAGTGAACGGGAAAAAACTCGGTCCGTAACTTACAGTTCGGACCTCGAACTCGGTTACTAAGAGGTATGCAAACACTTGATCCTGAAGTGAGCTGTATTTTCTACTTGAGTGGAGAGTGGTACAGGCAGTTCGGTTATCACTTTAACTCCCAGAACTGATCAGCATATAACTTCTTCTTATAACATCAATACAGCGTCCAGCAGACAGGAGATGAGAATAGAGTAACTTATCAGCCAGAGGGTGTTATCTCGATACAACCCCAGATTCTCTTAACTTAGGAGCAAGGAACTGTATAACAGCTTGAAAGGAGAAATCATAATCAGATATAGGGAGTTAAAAGATTACTCACGCGTCCCAGAGGTGTGGTCGACATCAGGGCCAGTGCCTGTGGAATTTGTTGAACCTTTGATCCTCGTCCAGTGAAATTCGTCATCTGTTAACTGAAACCACTGGCAAAATCCCTCTTGAAAATCACACGGCAGCACTGGAGCACCTTACAATGATGAAACGATGAAAGTGAGCCATTTCACATAACACGGTTGTCATGTCGTCAGCTATACTATTATTATAAATGGTTTGACTTATTAGACCGAACGATCTAAATAATAATTATTCTGTCCGAACAGTAATCCGTACAGAGCGTCACTTTTAACTCCTTGCCCTACACGTTGGCCTTGTTTCTACTCGACGTCGTATAATTAGAGAGTCAGACAGTCACAACGACGTTTCAGCGATCGAGCAGTTTGCAACATTAAGTATCGTTACAAGAACAGCAACAGAACGGTTTTCAATCAAGTGGCATAAGCAACAGTCCGAAATCTGGGTATGGTGAAATCAGAGTTTCTAAGATGATACTGAGAATTCGTAACAACAAGTACATCAGCAATGTAAGGGGGCGCCAGACTGTATTTGACCTTATACATTATGGTTGCAATAGCTTGGAGTCTTCCGATATAAGCAACGTAACTATTTTCATCTCACTCTGTTTATAAAGTATGGCAATCAAGCTCACGGGAAGAATTCTGAGACAGACATATGGCACTGATCACAACATGACTAATCAATGGGATAGGGGAGCTGGTGAGATGGGGGGGGGGGGGCAATAAGAAATCAAAGAAAAGAGGGGGAGGGGGGGTCGAGCGAAATTCTGATAAAAAAAAAGTGGAAAAAAGGCTGGTGTAACTTATTTTGGGAGGGGGGGGATTCATCATAGCTTCCTTAGGGCTTTGGCTCTCGCAAGGCATTAGCCGAGAAAACTGAGGCCTGTGCTCACCACTTGATCTAAAAAGTAAGTAACGAACCTGGCGTGTAAGATCTGTTTCCAGATTGCTGCGTCTCATTTTGGGCTTCTTGAACTACAGCAAAGGAGTGAAATGAAAAAAATGTTATCGTTGCGGGCTAATGCATAACAACGAAGGCCTTCGACTGGATAAGTTAATGGCTATCACACGTGTTCCGACTGTGTACAGACACTTGACGGGGATTTTCACAGGAAAGTCGGGCGTTTTTCTCTTCCAGTAAATTTACGTGACTTTCATTAAAGTTACTTGGAGGTAAGAAATTAACATGGCGTTCCCGTAAACCGATTTTATGGCGGTGAGTTTTATTCTGCAATAAAACAGTAGAAAGTAAAAGGATTACGAGAGAATCGGTCATGTTTAGATCATACCGTCAGAGTGCGTGGCTTTTTGTACCCATGCAAGACTCTCAACACAGTACAACCACCGAGGGTGAACTGGTAACGACACTGAGGAGACTTGGGAAATCACTGTTTTAATTCTCTTTGGATTAGTGATCACTCGAAGTTGTCATTTACCTGCCCGTCTCTTTCGCACAAGAAGATCATCCTGCGACTCTGAAACTGCAATACAAACACGACATCAAACATTTTTATAAATAGAATACTTGGTAACAAACATGAGACTACAGTGATTGCGAGCTCCCCGATCCTGCTGTTAGAAGTAATGTAGGTCAAACCGATCACTTTTCCAAAGTCAGTAACTTTATCCTACAGCGGAGAAACTTGCAGCAAATTACAGGGCGACGACAGATGTGATTAAATCACACTTCCATCTTGCTCTCGCCCAATGCAGGGTTCGTGCAATTTTCAGGCAGAACTTGAAGATCTTCTCAATTTCAGGGTTTTCAATTTAAGCCGGCGCCCGACGCAAGTCACCGGCTACTTTAAGCGTTTGCGCCGAATACTTCGGCATAAACCTCGGCTCCGCCGCACTGTGCTGCTATCGCGGCGCAATAGTCCTCCGGGTACTTCTTAATATCCTCCTGCTACCTTTTTTCTTTTTGAAACCCCTGTTTTCAAGGACTTTCCAGAACTCTATTTTAAAAATTCAAGGACTTCTCAAAACGAGAGTATGAAAACACTTCCAAACGTGGTGTACTTGTGGCTCAACGTCATACGTGCGAGAGACGGGACTGGGGATGGAAAATGAAAAGAGTGCTTACGCTTATCTGTCATAAGCATCGCGAGAAGTTTGCATGCTGCTTGCATGGACATTTGCACTCACTACCTTAAACCTTAGACTAGAGCGCTCAAAAGTGTTGAGTGATATTTTAAGATCTTGTTCAGTAAAAAAACAAGGACTTTCAAGGACCATGAAACCAGTTTCAAGTACTTTCAACGCCTTGAAATCCCGGCGGACTCCTAAAATTCAAGGCTTTTCAAGACGCGTACGAACCCTGTGAAAAGCACCGACAATGTGGGCTTAACTAATTTTTGAAAACAAATTTCAGGAACGTTTCCCGATGGGAAAGGGGTGGTAAAACGATAGTCCCGACAACCTACAAATCGAGTCCTGCTAACTATCATCAGTGATACGTTAAAATGTCGAATATTTCCGCGGGGACTTTTACCACGTATGCCCATTGTGTCTAAAGTTGGCAAAGACCAGCCTGTGAGACTGCCATGACTGCGTAAAATTGGATCGTCCGGGTGAATTTAATCCCGAGAGAGACCGTTTGAAAGAACATGCACTCAGTGTGCACTGACTGGCACGTTTAGACAACCTGAGCGCAAGTGACCACCAGATTCACTGAGTGAGCTGTGTGACATTGAGATGACGGAGTTGGACTGCTTGAAGTCAGAAAGGGACTCCTTATAGCCCACAGAGCAGGCGTATTTTAATGGGCGAGCGACGCCGGAAGATTTCTTTGATTTATGTCATACCGCCATCTTGGATGAAGAAACTAACAGAGGGTTGGGGCGAGCCAGATTCAATTCCCTTTCTCAGTTCCCCACCCTTCCCCTACTAGTCCCAATTCTCTACTCGCTGCGCTTCCAAAACGGTGGCCTTATTTTAAACGAGCATTCGCCTTCACCAAGAAAAGAGACTTCCAACAGTCTAAAATGGAATAAAGTCGCTGGCTGTTGACTTGTTTCGTCAACGAAAGGAAATCGTAATTGTTATTGGTCAGTCTGTTAGCTAAGCCGTGGTGTTCTCAGCGCCAATTAAAACCTAATCAGGTTTGCTTTACAGTGATTACTAGTTTCCTTTTCACCACAATACAGAATGTAAAACGAAATATCCCCCTCTTTTCTATCACTTACCACAGGGGACTTCTTCTGAAGACAGTTCACCAACAGACCTCCCTGACAATTTCTCTGGGGAGAAACAAACTCCTTCCAAAGTCAGCTGCCTCGACAGTTGCATAGCCTCTTTCCACTCTACGAGCTTTTTTAGCGCACAATCGCAAGCCAGGTTGTCAGAGGTAAAAACGCTAAGGAAAATCCAGAATAAAAAGAATTACTACGAAATATTATTGCAGCAGAGTCTCTGCACCTTGACGAGAGAGGCAAGGGGCCGTTGTGAGAGAGGTGGTTGCTGTATGGGGAGGTACTGGGCTGTAATGACATCACATCATTTTTTCAGTGTTGGAGAGGGTAAAACATTTCAGGACATTTTAGTAATTTAGTAGTTTAGTATTGCTTATTATGGCATATGAGCGCGTAACACAAAATAAACCAGAACATCAGAACATGTTAGTTATGTTAATGTCTACGCCAGATAATTGCACATGGCCAGTGACCAACTCAAAAACCTACGCCACCTTGGTCACGGCGTGGAGTTTACTGACTTTCTCGCCATTGAGTACACTTCTTTGTTGTTGTAAAGTATTGTTGTTTGTAGTTAGGCTGTTGAGTAAGTAGTGTACAACAATTAAGGCCTGAAAAAAAATAGCCGTCGTAACTGAGTTATGAGCCATTCTTTCCACAGTTCTAGGTCATCTACAATCTTGGACAAAACTAAAAGATCGTCCAAAAATCGTTCACAAAAACCTCTGGCTCAACAGTATTACTACAGTAACTTCCCCCTCCCCCTCCCCCTCCCCCTATTCAATGTTGAATTTAGGAAGCCGCAATTGTTAGGGAAACGTTTAGGAGCCACAAACAACATTGAATTCGGGGATTAGGTGGTGAAACTCAGTTGTTAGTGTTTTCACATGAAGAGGCCTTGCAGTTCAATTTTCTCAACAGTTTTGTCCGAGATTGTAGCCTGTCAGCTCAATCGTTAGAGCACGAAATAAATATCGCGCGAGACGCATGCTATGGGTCATCGGGAAACTCACTTTTTGTTGCTTCAGTTCAGTGCAGCATTAACACCATGACTTTCCGCTAAAAAAGATACTGCAATTTTTTCTATTACCGACAACGGACCACTTAACAGATGTCAAGTTAAATAACAATTTCTCGTATTTTTCATACAAACAAAAAACAACCTCCATACATCGATTTATTATGGCAAATTTAGTAAATATGCGAGGTTTCATAAGAATCCGTCGCAAACTACTGGAAAATGAGACGCCAAACTTGCCCATTTTTACAGAGAAATGTATGGCAGGGGGCAACCGCTTGCCCCCTGCCATACATTTCTTCTTTTAGACTAGAATTCAAAGCTTTAACGTCTCAGACGACTTTAACGTCTCTGGAACAAAAACGCCATTTCTACTATCACCGACAATTGACTCGACCGTTCCATGAAAGACAAAGCCAAAGAGAATCACTTGTCAAGTTCTCTCAGGTTGCGAATTCGCATTCCACATTAACACGACATTTCTAAAATAAGATCTACGGCGCGACTAAATAAACAAACGCACTGGGCCCTGCAGTTTCTAAATGTACATGATAAAAATCCATGGCAACTGCTATCTTTACAGTAAACACAATTAAACGGAAAGCCGTTAATCGAAGAAGCTCATAACATCAAGTTATGATGATATGGACTTATTGTGGTTTGGTTATGATACACATTAGCGATGAAGCACGAAACCGAAACCGAAACCTTTTAAAGCGTGCGTCAAGGACGGCGGAAGTAGATCGTTTGGGCATGAATTGACAGAAAATCAATTGACGAGCCTGAAATTTGAACCTCTTCCTGTACTTCTGAAACGAGGTCACCAAACTTCCTTTGTAGCATAACTAATACTTCCAAGTTGTGCAAACTTCAAAGAAGGCCTACATTCTTTCAATATTACAAAATTTTTGAACTAATTGTATGTTCATCATTTTGGTGGGGAAATTATTTGACGAATTTAAAACAAGGTTTGTCGATCGAGACTAGACGTCACGTGACGTGCTACACAAGGAAGTTCCATGTTTATTTACACAGATTCCTGAGATTTTAATTTTGTTCGGCAGCAAAGAACTATAATTTTAATCGAGGCAGTTAAAAACCTTAAAACTTGCTGAATTTTCCCGGCATTGACTAACACACGGGTCACGAATCGATTCAATAATCGATTCGTCGTCACACACAATCACTGCAAAAAACTACATATTCCGGTTAAACGTATTCTTAAAGGCGCTCAAAAAAATTTCAGTTCTCCGTGAATACCATTAAAACTCCTCCTCAGTAGCGGTTGTTCGTTTGTGAAAATTCAACCATGCACACAAGAAATATTCGCCATTTGTTTACGTTATAAAAAAGAAAAATTGCACAGCTACGTTCCGGTGAATCTGTTGAGGCCTATCCACCTCAGAGGTGTACGTATCGAACATTTTCGAACCACGTAGCGTGAAGATAGCTTACTATATGAAACTAATTACTTAAGCTTATAAAATACTCCATAAAAGACTGGGAAATACAACAAATCGCCGTACTTAAGCGAAACTCATGATCATGCAATACTCAAACCGTTCCGACCATAAATAAACTTTATGAATACAGTACATCTTTGAGTTGGATTACAACCAATATTGGTTATGATACACTGTATCACATTTTATTTCATGTCTGGGTTACTAACAGGACTTTCCTACACTTGATCAGAAGTGAAATCAATATTAATTGGCGACTCCACATCTAACTCGAGTAGAAACATAAAAAGATTTAACGCAGGTGTGCGTTTCGGGTGCCATAATTTCATACGTACGTATCTTAAACACGAACACGTTTCCGGGCATAAAATTTTGTATTAAATTTTCCCTTGGTATCTTGAAATCATGGTAAAAGACCTGCTTTTAAGAATAAGCGGTCGGTCCCGAAAAGTTCGTGGGGCTTTCGAGAAACGGGCCCTAGTTCTAAAAGTCAACACGAATTGGTAGCTGAAAATACGTTTGCCACTTCAACATTTCATCAACGGCAATTCACAGTCGAGTGAATTTTATGTTATTTTGGTACTTACATGAGTTTCGTAGACTCTGCAATTCCCTCCAGGAATGAAGAATCAATCATTTCACTACAAACAAGTTCTGTGTTTTCGAGGCGATAATAGCATTGTGGCGACAAATAATGGCTGTCACTCGCGCAACTCAGCTTGATCAACAGCATAATTACAATCCCAAAGGTCCCCAACATGACTGCAATCGGTGAAAATCCCTTTTTCGATCTTTAAGTGATTGTGTCTGCTCTGATCCAAGATCTGAAGAAAAGAAATCGTCCCAAATTAGAAGGGTCAACGTCAACCAATTCCGAACGCCGCACTGAAATATTTCGATGTCAGTGTACTTTAGTTCAGTAACCTAAGCTTGAATTAATCCAATTCAAAGCATTTCGAACGTTGTAACGTCGGATGCAGTGGAATATACTCGAACGCTCGAAGGCTGGCTACACCAGTCAAGTGATCGACTTCATTTGCATCTTATCTTTGCGAGCTACAATAGCAGCAAATGTGGAAATTACGTAAACATTAATTGTGGTTTTACATGAAGTACAAGGTTCGAGATTGCGTGACAGAGGGATGAACAATACACCTTGTCACGGTTTCCCGCAGCTCCGGACGCACGGAAAAAATTACAGACAAATGTATGAGAAATTAAAAATTTCAAAGGGCGACCGGCTTTTAGAGCAGTTAGGAACCTCAGATTTTCACATTAAAATCCTTTGGCTATTAACTTCAGTTTTCAATTCATAACCTTTTCTGCATTCAAGGCTTTTACAAGTTATTTGACATCGGTTTCCCATATAAACACTGTTATCTCCGAAGCGTTTGCCTACCCGGATGGCGTCGGAAACCGTGACAAGGTCTATTTTGGAGCTTCAGCAACAGCGACAACGCAAACGGCGCGTTTATTCCAACTTTTAAAATGAGCAGGAGTTATTTAAACTACTACGACTGGCGTTTGAGTAAATTAACAGCGGTAAAGATAAGAGAAAGAAAACTCTTACAAGTTGTGAGTTCAAGTTCGAATTCCCTGCAATTCAAGTTGCTGCTTTGAAGCGGACGGCAAGGAAAACTTCAGGAACGCACCAAAATGTCAAATGCAAGAGCAGGATGATCGTCACTGTTTTTTAAACCCAGCACCGTTGCCGTCGCCGTTGCTGCTAGCAACAAGAGTATTACAACTGTAGGCTGCTCTACATTGCAGTGCATTTTTGGAGTACCGTGCAGAGTTGTGTATATTTGCAAAAACAAACAAACAAACAAACAAAAAAAACAAATACATTGTAGGTGTTGAGTTATCGGATCCTGAGTTGTTCCCAGACTGGCCAGTCATCCAACGGGCATCCAACCACTGAAATCAGTGGATAAAAAGAGACGGGAAATTGTGCGTGGAGAAACGTACGGCATCCCGTCGTCGCAGAAAGTGGGCACACCGCCGGTACGTTGGATATCTCAGTTTTCAGCTATTGTAGGGTTCGAGTGACAACTGACAAGTCCGCTGAACCGCAGGATAGGGTTGCTTGCTAAAGAAACGGGTAACGAAGTGAGAGGGGCCGTAAGCGGGGGGGGGGGGGGGGGGGGTCATGCGCACAGTTCACGGCTATTAAAGACGGCAAATTACGAATCACGATAACTACTTTTCGAGTTTCACAGTTCACGGAAAATAACATCGTCAACGAGGAACAAAGAAGACACCATATTGACTCTTTTCACTCTAGAAGTCCTAGAAAGGCCACCAATCAATTTATTTTATTATCTTCTGTCAAGTCCGTCACGTATTTAACTCACGCAAATTTGAGAACATCCAAAAAAAATCTTTTAATTTTTGCAGGCTCTTTTGCACGGCAGATCCATTTTCACGGAAAAAAAGTGCAGATCTCTGGTCAAGTTTCACGATTTACGAAAAATAACTTTTTGCTTTCACGTTTCACGACAAGCATATCATTCGCAGTTTACGGATAATATTTTTTTATAATAACGGATCACGGAGAATAAAAACAGGCGATCACGTTTCACGATAAACCCCCTTACGGCTCCTCACGTAACGAATTCTTTTTTATCTTTTTCTTTCGCTTTTCAAATTCTTAATTTACCCTTCTTTAAAAGCGACCAAGTACCCGAAGTACCTTGCCAACGTCTACATGCCGTTACGCATAGCGCTGACGGTCTCAATTTCAAAATTGCGCCACTTTCCCAATTTCAGTGACCGGCCCCCTCTTTCTCAATATCCTGGATCCGCCCCTGGTGAGATTTGATCTCTGATGAAAAAGCCTTGAAGATCCTAATACGACTACTCATACAAGTACACCAATTGGTGGAGCGGGAGCTTAATGCATCGAGTGGTAAGGGAGGTGATGTAATTCCGCTAATAATACACATAGTTGCCATGGTTAAAGACCAATAACTTCATTTTTAGTGCACAAATTATAGGATTAAATCCAGTATTCAAATATGAGAAAAAACATATCGTTTATTAAACCTTACAGTCAAATTTGTGCTTTAAATTCGTGTGATAAACGTCATTCCGAAAAATTAACCGTCAACCGTCAAATGACCTAAAATTTAACCGTCAACCGTCAAAACGACTTATTTTTAACCGTCAACCGTCAAAGGGACCCCCCCATTGAGACCCTCATTGATCAGCGGTGAGAAAGTAAGGTGCAGTTAACCTTTTTTTCTAGGAGGGGGCGAGGGCAGGGGCGGAGGTGTGGTAACAAGAGGTTTCTATGGTAACAAATTCAGGGCGATTTTGGCGAAAGGTCAACGTTATAGAAATAAAAATCTCAGTCTTATCTCCTTTTTTAATTCCTAACAAAAAGATTTGCGGAGGGTCGCACTTGTGGGAAAGTGCAAAAAACATAAAACACGAATTTCTTCTATCTCGTTATATATTATTAACAAAATCTGTTATTCCATAAAAGAAGAGTAGCGACAGTATGAATTCCCCCTCCACAAGAGATCGTTCCGTAACGAGGAAACAAGAGAAGAAACGAATAAATGCATCACAAGGAAAGTCTGAGATGACATTTCCCCAAAACAAATTAACTCTAGTTTTTCATTACAATTTCATCAGGAAATTTCTGGGCATTTAAAGGTAATCACACAGGCGTCATTGCCACATGGCACACAAATGTCATTTGTTTCATATACCCAAACGGGGCACCCAGTTCAAGCATCAATAGGTTTCAGTATCTGAGTCACGAGGGATGAAAACAGGTGAGCTAATCCGACACGTCCTTATTTTGTTTTTCATGGTGAGCGGTTTAGGTGTTGAATAGGTATCAGATTTCCGCACACCAGGCTCCTGCATGCGCACACTAACGTGGTTTGAACTCTGATGCATGCCAGGTTGCACCCACACAAAATAATAATAATAATAATAATGATAATAAAAGAGAAGTCTAAATTCCGTTACTTTTTCTGAACAGGTTCCAGAACGCGGAGTAAAATAAGGCCTTGGTGCCCATTCGGCTCCTGATGGAGAATTCTGCTATTCTTACTTGGTAATTTCACTCAGCGTCGTTTTGAACTAGAGATCAAGAAAAGCCATGCAAACGCATTCTTAACAAACAGCGGACATGCGAGACCATTGCTGTTCTGACGTTTTTTGTTTTGCAACATTCGATCTAGATCTTATGAAATGGAGTCGCCGTCAAAGCCGGAAGCATCATTGCACTGAAGTGTAAATTTTTGTTTTAATTCTTCGCACTTATTCCGATTTGTCGAGCTTGAAAAATGATGGCGAACCCTCCAGAGGGCTAAATTAATGTCAATGGCATCGGCCATAAAGAAAAAATTTCTTCATGCGCTCATGTTCATGAGAAACCTTAAAATTTGGTCACTTCAAGTTCTTGTTTTATAGAGGACGACCACGTGAAATGTACTAAAAAGTAAAATGCTTTTCACCTGTAGCCACGTTACTTATTTAAGTTTCTTTAAGGTCTCTAATAACGGCCTATTCATATGCTCCCAGAAAAAGCTAGTAAGTACAGGTAAAATTTGCCGTTGTGGGAACCGATATCAGTGCAATGGAAACTGAGGCAAAAAGGTAGAAAGTTGGAACATCCAACAATCGTGATCAATTTGGCTGAATCATGATGAATAAGTAAATTCTGAGTCAATTTGCATGCCGTTGCCTAAGTGATGCCAGTTTTAAGTCCGACCTTCTGGCCGCAAGCTACGCAACGATCAAGCGAGCGAATTTCTAAACTCACACTGAGGGAGCAGCCTTTTCAGTATCGATATAGTTTCTTCGTTATGTATATAAATATCTGTCAATTCCAGCCGATAGCATAAGATACATTTCAATATTTTTGTCATCATTTCCCTCACACAAGAGAAATCTTAAGCAAGCCGAAATCAACAGTTTCATATTTGCCAGGTAGTTGATGGATCTGGGGTTACTAAGGTTTACCAAGTTTGCTTTAGTGGGATCTGTATGCCCGTGTTTACCGAAGCTTTTTGACATCCGAACAAACCTGCATGCCTCTGGAACCCGAAAACGGTAGAAAGTTCTCCCAAAACAAAAACAATGTGATAATACCGCAGGTTATTTCAATCAGCTGCATGCGACATGCAGACATCAACAGCTAACTCACTTACCAATCTAGAGTGGAGTTGGATTAAGTCAACTCAAACAGCGTTCGATTCATTCCAAAGCGATAGAGAATATTCTATTGCATGTCATTCACAGAAAATACAAATTCTGTTTTGTTAAACTCCCTGTGAAGAGCATTATCAAAACACAACTGACAAAAGTCATGTGATCCTTCTTATTTACATCGACTTTAAATTAATTGGAGAATATGGAGCTTTATTTCTGGAGCAAATAGAGCAATTATTAATGGAGCAATCTGCCAATTGCGAAAGTTTCGCAATTGGCAGATATTCTGTTACCCGCCGAGAAAAGGTCGTTTTTGCATGAATTAAAAATAGCTGCGTTAGAGAGCTAGGAAAATTGATAATATACCTTTAGCTAGAATAATACACAGGGAGGGAGTACGATATTTTTACATAAAAACTAATGCAAAGGATGAATATCGGAGCAGTAGTTTGACGGTAAACCGAAAAGCAAAGCAATTTCTGTAGCCAATTGCAACGGACGTCACAGCGCAATGAGCCAATCAGAATTGTCGACAAAGCAGCTAAATCGGTAATCAAACGGTCGCAATCGGAAAGCGAGAAATGACTCGCGATTTTTAATTAAAAGACATCATTGTTTTGATGTCACTCATATTTTCTTCAACTGCAAGAAGTACTTGCAAAACTGTTTGGATTTCAAGCAACCCAAAAAAGCATGCATCATGCATGCTTTTTTGGGTTGCTTGAAATCCAAACAGTAACTAACTGCTTCACACAAAGCAACGACAGCGCAACTAGTGACTCACATGACAGTTTAGCATATGAACGCGAGAAGTTAGACAACGTTTTTACCAAAAACAACGACAACGCGACTTCGTTAAACATTAGACTCAACACTTCGTGCAGAACCTAAAGTTACGAATACGCATTTTTGAGGGGACTTGAAATTCTGCTTATTCCCATTTTCGAGACGGTCTCAGTGGGGATAGCTTTCAAGGCTAATGGTTAAAAAAAATTGCGAATGTGGCCTAGAAATAGCACACAGAATATAGTTTGGACCCAGCACTTGAATCTGAATCTTTTTTTCCAGGGTTGTTTTCTGGATTTCAAGTGACAAGGATGATCGAATGGGCAAAAAAATCAAACCCGAAAGAAATCCCTATGGCCTATCCTCAAAAAAATCCCGTGCCAAATCTCCGAGCCTTTACAATTTCTAGAAAGGATCGTACGGTTCGCAGAACTACCCGACCGGGATACGCGGGAACTAGCCCCGGGGCCGGGCGGCACTATCACGAATCTTCAGATTGTTTTTGGTATCCCCCCTAGGCCCTACTTGAATCAAGCCACCCAAAAAAAAAAAACACTGCCAAACTGACATGGCGACATTATATAACTGGCCGCGATTCTATGTTTTAGGTTCGTGGTGTCGCAACACGATCACAATCACAGAACGTCTGATGTTAAATTCGACTCATGGGGCATGGATAATTTTCTTTGGTTTTGGTTATGAGCGATGTTTGATAATGAGATTAGAAACAAAGGAAAATTGAATCAAATTTCTCTTCGAGTGCAAGATCAGAGCAGGCCTAGGTACGTGTTTGCCAATTCAAGCGACCACAAATGCACATACGGGTTAATCCTATGATAGTGCTTATATAGTTTTTATGAATGCTATAACTTTTAATTTATTCATTGGATATATAATTAATTTTTGTTTTTAGCTTGTACTAGATAACGTTTATTCAATTACAGCGGACGTAGTTATGTATTTATCAGACACAGGGGTCACTTTTCATTGAGTGAGAAGTTAAGACCATCTCGGAAAGGATTGTTCAAATGACTGAGATATTTTCTGTAAGCGGCATGAAAAATGGCACAAAGTCAAGAAATTTGCTTCAGTCACGGTTCGATTGTTGACACGGATTTTGCTTCTTTAAATTGCTGGCTGTTGCGTTAATTTTCTTTCGCCCGGCCGTTTTGTTTATGTCGCGCGTCGTGGTATCATACCGGATGAAACGATTCGCAAACGAAACAACATTTTGTAAATGGGCTATTTTTCACTCTACATGAGATGCTGGCAGCGTTTTCCCGTTTAACATCGAGGCATCCCCGGGAAAAAACACGATTTGATTTTGTACTTAAACTGTAGTAGCTCGATTTCGTCCATAAATTCAGTGGTCAAGTTGGTTATACTTTCTAAATAATTAAACCAAATAGAGAACAGGCCGAATACCGGTTAATTTGGTCTTCGGCAACTGTTTGAGTCATAAATCGGTCATAAACCCTCTTCACCCAATAACCAAAAGACAAACATCCATCGATGATCAAACTGTCACAGTTTTCGATGACAGCTACTTGGAAAGTCTTGTCATCCCAGTAACATTAAACGTTTGTGCCCAATTAAAAATCGGCGTTGTCCGCCTTTCTAGTTTGAAATCAAACGTTATTTTTATACTTGTCCAAATGATATAACTCCCTCCCACCGTTTATGCGTGTGTAGATTATCTGTTATGATGGCTTTTTAAGACTGCTACTTACATATGGAGTCACTTTGTGATCCGTTCCGTTACTCCCAGCATATCATCTAAGACAGAACCATTTTTTTTGTTTTCGTGCGAAACTGCCTGAATTAGGAAATGGAGATGAGGATATCAATATCAACATGCGCACTGACAAGAAAGGAACAATGACGTCGCTACAACCGATGTTTCCGTAACATACACCGTAACATATTCCGTTTGTGAGTTTGCTTTTAATTTAGCGAAGCTTTGAGCACTTTGTTCCGTGAAAGTTCATAATCCCTACGTCAATACAGTTCAGTGAGGTGATCGCAAGCGTGGTTGTGGTCCTGAAGTAACAACGTTTAGTCTCATCTTCGTTTGTAGTTTACGCAGTCTATAAACACCAACGCAACATCTTTATTCAGTATTGCCTTAATTGCAAATATGTGGTGACGAGGCTTTAAAGCACACTGAATAATTAGCGGTTACTGAACCTCCGGGGGGGGGTACTCCTTGGAAATCTTGGTAGGGGTGTGCCGGTTCTCTAAATCCTAACCCTATTTCAGACCAAATTAAAACAGTCCATTTTCCACACCCGTTTTCAGACCTCGGGCCGGTTCGTGAAAGGTGTGATAACTCTATTCCAGGGATAAATGTGCCTTATTTAGTTATTTATCCCTAGAATAAGGTACATTTATCCCTGCAATAGAGTTATGGCACCTTTCAGGAACCAGCCCTAGGCCTCTAAAATCCATACCCATTTTCAAACCTGACGTTGCAGGTACAAATTTTCCTACTGGCTTTATTTGATGTATCGTAATTAAGCCTCGTATCAGTGCCGAAACCAAGAATTGACAAAATTCAGCTCGAATGGTATATTTTGGTTACTATTATTCATTTGGAGTTGAAAAGATAAATACGTGCATACGCTCTCGTTGCTCCCTTGAAAACGATGCCAGATTTAAGACCATAATGGTCAAAATCTATGCCAGTTTTCAGACGAAAACGGCTCAAGAACCATACCATTTGGGCGGCACGGCATACCTATGTAGCTTATCCCTATAGGAGAGTACCCCTCCCCCCGAGACTGAGCTGTCACGTTAGCGGTTGACGCATGTCCGTAAAGAGCTCCACGGCCGCAAAATTTCAGTGCATGGCGCTCACAATTCGGCAAAATTGTTATGCAAAACTTGGAAATTCCTTTTCGTCAAATCACGTCAAAAAGAGCAAGCAAGCGTCACAGCGAAACTGTAGTTAGAGGAAACAAACGTTTCTGTTTTTCAGGACCACACAGACCGTTTCCAAAGGATAAGATATTTTACTCTGTTATGGCCAAGAAGGTAAATATAGGGCTAATTATTTCAATCGTTTTCATTCAATACTGATCATGTTGAATGTCACGCCTGTACGCGCGGTCTAACACACGCGATATCGGAAAGATAATTTCACTCCTTCAGTACGTCTATCTAGGTTTTTCTAGCCAACTGGAATGCAGTCAACTCTGGCATTTGCAGCTGAATTTAACAAAATCTGCAGGGACACTTAATTAATTCTTTCACTTTTTAAATAGCCGAACTTTGAGTTTTATGCAAATACGGCAAATACGACATCGAACCGTCGGTCCGTTCGCTCCAGGTTAAAAAAAAAACTTCAATGGAAATCCATCTTCGATAACCCAGGGAAGATCATGGTCGGGACGAGACGAATAATTCACCTCGTCGTGGGGATCGATGGATAAAAGTCCAGTTGCGCCGTTTTGCCCTCGAATATGCTATTCCAATAGTGCGGTCAAAGAACACTCTTTTTTATAAGAACGTCTCATTTTAGAGATGAGGCTCGAAGTTCTTATTTTTTCGCCATTTGAGCCTGAACACGGAATACACACGATGTCGCATCAACCAACTGTTAGTAGAATTTAACTTTACAAAAAGCAGAGGTTCACAAAGCGACATAAAGTTACTAGATTTTGCAGTGAAAACGCAGAAAAAAGTTCATGTCTACATAGAATACTACTCATTGAAAATGAATGAGCAAAATAAAGACGTTTTTAATTGACTCTCTGGCTGGGTACTGGTTCTAAGCATGTTCTTAAAATTTTGGTTAACCTCAGCTTCAACGTTCTTATAAAAAAGGTTCTCGTTGGAAACGCAGATACAACACTAGTCACTCTCAATCTCGATTTAGCTTCTTTTAATGGTCACGGTTAGATTCACTCCTTATGTTTCGATATCTCGTCAACTTCAATCACAAAAGCTTAGAAAGTTCCTATAACTTCGCCCTTTCGGAGGTTGCTACCGTAACACGATTGACGTCAATGATAAATGATCATGAATGTCTCATGTGTCACTGACTAGCTAATTGTCATGCCATAAAGATTTCCAACATTTATAAATCAAAGGCTCCTAAGAGCTAACTCATTCATCCATATAACCAAAATTGTGGTGAAAATGTGATCAGTTGTCTGAGATGTTGAAGCTACACTCCTTATCCCATGCAACCAAAATCGAGATTAACATTAAGGTCTCTAGCTGTAATTACAAAAAAGTTTGTTGTTGGGTTGATTAATTGATATTGGGGTTTTACGAGATAGAAAATATTTTGCTATTTTTGTCCCATGAATGGGAGTTTGAGGAAGGAGACACAAAACAGAGTATTCACTGCAAAACCTGTTCAAGCAAGTAGAATGCTATATCCTAACACAACATCTAACTTTATTTTCCTCAAATTGAACAATACTTAATGTTAACAAGCTTAATCTACAAAATGTTTGAAAGTTGCTCTTTAACTTTATTTATTAACATAGTTAACACTCAGATGCAGTGATTAAATAGGAAAATATGCAATTATACATACTTTCAGATATACCTGATCAAATCTTACATAGAACTGAAACTAAATGCTAGCAGTAATCTGCAACAGATAGTGGAAATCGACAAAAGGAAATGCAACCTCTATACAGTTCCTACAACTACAAGATTGAGGTTGTTATTTAATTGTAAGTAACAAGAACACAGCATTTCTTAACAACAATCAAGGAAGTGTTAATTTTTCTGTGGCAAATTTTATCTTCTTTATGGGTAAAAGTGTTGCACATATCTTGCTTGTATTTAGTTTTGTGACATGTGCTTTGATAGGGAAACTTTGCAAGTATAGTAACATTCTAAGGGCCTCTTGATATTAGCTCGGTAACCGGGACGAATTCTGGGGTGTGTTCATATGGGAATTTTCAGCCCGGTTTACCGGGATGAATTCAAGAAACATAATCAAAATTGTGGACCATAAATTTGTATTGTTTGCAACTTTCAAAGCTTTCTCTACCCTTGTAACTTTACTAATAAAGCTAATTCACATACTTGTAAAGTGGAAATACTTCCAAGATCAAAACTATGCCACTTTGTTGGCCGCTATGTTTTGAGAGCGAAGCTATTTTGTTTAAAAACTTTCATCATTGTCACTGGGCTGGAGTGTTCATATGGGAAAATTTTCATCCTGGTTACCGTGATGTGGGCTGCAAAAACTGAGATCTCGGTTACTGGGCCAGCTCAGCCTCTGATATGAACACATCGATATTTTTACAAAGAAAAGAGCGGCGAGGCGAGATCTCGGAAACCAAACCAGCCTGGTTTACCGGGCTCATATGAAGAGGCCGTAAGTATATCTCACCTAATCTTATATAGAACTGAAACTAAATGCTCTAGGCAATAATCTTCAACGCATAGTGAAATGTACAAAAGTTAATGCCATCTCTGTGTAGTTTTTATGACCTCAAGATTGAGGTGGTTGTGATTCAAGTCTAAGTAACAACAACAGAACATTTTTCTACTACTGGTATATCTCATCTACCAGGGGTAATCTTATATAAAACTGAAACTAAATTTTAGGTGAAAAAAGAATATGCAATGTCTTTGCAGTTGCCAACTACCTCAACATTGAGGCAGTTGTGATTTACAATGCAAGTCTAAGTAACAACAATACAGTTTTTAACAAAAGTCTTGGTACTTCTAATCATTGTCCTGCACAATTTGCATAGACAAAATTATTTTATCAGCATTTGAAATGCAAGATTTTATCTTTTTTATAGGCAGAAGTGTTGCGTATATCATTTTTGTATTTAGTTTTGTTACATCTTCTTTTATATTGTATCCCTCGGTACATGATAGTTTAGCAAAGAATTCTTTAAGAGGGGCACTTGGTGAGTAGTAACGTCCTATTTTCTCACCTTGCAAATCACCAAGTAAGAAATTAGCCGACAACGTTGCTGACAAAAGTGACACGAGCATCATCTGTCCACAAGAAGTGCACTTCACCATTTCAGGGTCATTATCGTCCTCTGCTGCGATTCTCCCATTGCAATTTACACAAACATACAGCTTGTTGATATCAGCTGCCAGGATTCTGCCCTCAATCTCTTCACTTTTTGTTTCTTTAGGCTTAAGTTTCTCAGCCTCCAATGCCATCGCTTCAGAGATCTTAATTTCTTCGTTGTATGGTGAAATAGTTGAAGACTGAGCACACTGGAGATACGTCTTATTAAAATAGCCCACTCTTACATCTCCAAATACGTACGCCTGCCCTTGTGCAACCGTTTCTATCACATCCTCCCAGATGGTGGCAGTAATTACAGGAACCTGATCGAAATTTGCGCTGTAAAAACAGATTTAGCCAGATTGTAGGTCGCTTCACTTTTTATGTATGTGTTGTAAGTTTTAAAGCAAATGAAATAATCGTCAACAGAGAGAATTTACTTACCGAAATGACGTGTGAAAGAGAGTCAAATATTCCTACCAAAAATGGCTTCCTTCTCTGGCACGGAACACGAGGCGATGAGACCCAATGGACAAAAACAGCCCCTGGAGGGGACGGTACGTACGCGGGCTCATTTTCGGAGTAAAAAGAATGTCTTGGACTAATTTTATTTACTGAATACCCACCTTAAAAATATAAATTCCCTCACGGTGTTTTGCAATCTTTAATTAGGCTTGTTTTGTTTGCTATTCGTGGCAAGTTGACTTATTGGTCAGCGGTTGCTCAAATCCAACCAAGTTTTACGTCACTTCCGCTATTTTCGCTAACGACGTCACATCCGTCTACGCAGATTTTGCTAACGCCGTTTTGCCCATCTCTGCAAAAACTCATCCATTGCTTCGCAAGCTCCGCAATGAATGAGTTAAAAAGAGTGTAACACGAGGCAAGAACCAGTGACGTTTCTGATTTTTTGCCACTGTTGACAATGTCAATCACCATCGGAAAGCGTTAAGAAAAACACATGCCCAAGCATGGTGACCTGCAATTATATACAAGTCGATGCACGTAGCGTACAGACCACACGAAGGGAATATTCGCAGGAAATGACTGCAGGGAATGGTTGCAGGGCAGGGCACCCATTTCCTTTGTGCGAACTAAAAAGAATAATTGCAGGGAACAAAATTTTTTACCAACAACTAGTCCCAAGAATTTAAACTTGGCGGACTTGAGCATTCGCCTAAAAAATGCTTGTTCCCTTTGTGTGAATTGTACTTGGGACTTTTTTCTGCCACCAATCCCTGTGAATATGCCCTCTTAAACTTGCGTGGCATTAGTTTCCTTCACACTGAAGCCACCTAGGAGTCAGCGCGGAAATGGGCCTTTGTTTTGGCTAACTTCTTGAAGCTTGGATAACCGACATCAATTATTTTGGACGTGAGGCAAGCTGTATCAAACTAAGATTGTCTGTTTTGAATTTCCGCTTCAGTTGGAGGGCAGCCATTGTAGGTTCTGCTAAGTCAAATGATTCAGATCGCGTGTTCTAGCTAGGACTTGAAAGGGTTTACGCAGACGTGTTGATCGAATTGTGAAGTACACTTATGTTAATTAGATTTGCCCATTTCCTTATATGAACAAGTAATCGCACCACGTGACTTGCCGCCATGTTCATTCGATTGAAACCGCGTAAAAGGTAAATAAAGGGATGTGAGCCAAGCTGGCCTTTCGTGTCACTGGATTATCATTGCTATTTTGTTGTCAAAGCAAAAAGCAAACATTCTTGATGAAAAGAGCGTGAAAAAACTGGGAGATGGTGAGTATCTTTCTCGTTATCGGGCAAAATGGTGGTCGAAGTTTCGCCAATATTATAAGGTTACCGTACCTGTTTGCGGTAGTTTTGAACGTATCACGGTTTAGCCAGTTTCTAATTTCTGGTACAAGAATTTTTAGACTGTCCAATGTCCTACCAGGATTATTTGTTCGTGTAGCTGAAGAGACAAATCAAGTATATTCTCGGCAAAAGTTTCGAAATTTCATCCCGGTTTCAAACCGCGAGACATCGGGGTTGAAATTTGATATATTTTTCATACCACTATTAATAATAATTTCGCGATATGGAAAACATAATTGTTTTTTATTTTCGAAATTTTTTTGTTAAAATAACTTGTTATATGCTTTAATTAGTCTTTAATTCATGCCGGTTGTCCTTCAATGAAATGATTTTAATTGGCAGTATTTACAAGGCCAATGTTGCGCTCTCGTACACAGCTTTTGTCCAATTTCCGCTTCAAAAACACTGTAAAACTTACAGAACAACGCACAGAATGTGCTTCAGGCTATAAAACTGTCAACATTTTAAATTCAGGTTTCTTGAGAACACTTTGCTGTCTTGTTTCTAGTTCATGTCGCTTCTTCAAAAAATGTTATAACATGTTTAAGATCGAGACATCCTGGTATTGCTCCCCTCCAGAGGTTTGCCTTCACTAAATAAATAAAAATATTCTTCGGTTTTAATTTGTTTGAGAGCTAAGCATGGAAATTTGAATGGTAATTTTACAACATGTGGTCTTCAAACTAATGTTTGGTGAAAATTTGTTTTCAAATTTAATAACTTTCCTGAATTTCATGCCAGTTAAAAAGTTACGTCTCATTCATTTTCTGATGTAGCTAAGTTTTATAAATAGCTGTTTTTGCTTGATATTGATATGATGTCAGTGCTTTTAATTCCTTTCTGTCAAACTGCAATCTGTAGTATATATTTACACAATATATTTAAGTGTGCTAATATAGTAAACAGCGACAAAACAGAGCCTTCAAAATATCCTTTTTCCAAAGTCACTATAGATGTGTTTAGGCCATAAAATACAAGAATTTATTTGATAACGTTAGACAGATTAAAAGGCAATGACTTGTTTTATTCAGTATCCATGACAACAACACGTCTTCATGCCCTTTTGTCCTAATCCTATGTACATAGCTTGCTCATACATCTTTATGTGTTTAAACATATGGTTGCTTCAATCTATAGTTGAAGGCAAATGTTGCTATGATAGGGTTTGTGGTTTTAGCTTTAATTTGCTATATTGATCTGAAACATGAGGATGATGTGCCTTGTAAGCTTTTTTTGTTTGTAATCTTTGTTTTAACTTAAGTTGTACATGATCATATGTGTCTAGCTCAGTTTAAATAGTGTCTAGATGTTTACACTGTATGCTGACAGGAATCAAGACTCATAAAGCTTGTGTGTTGGTAACCTTTTAGTGCATATTATTTTATTGATGGTGACAAAGGTCATAATATGTTGTCGTTCTATATCTGAAACTTCATTGTGACAATTGTCAGATGAGTACTAATAATTTATAACAACGTTTTAAAACATTGGCATTGCTGAATTGTGTAGATTGAGTGTAAATGTCAATTCTTAATTTGTAATTATGTGGGATGCGTAGGCAGACCACGTATAAAGATTCGGGTGAGTTTCGTCGTCATTGTAGTCTCATATGACAATTAGCCACGTGCTTTTGCTTCTCACTGAAGTTAAGCCCTGCTGGCTGGGGTTACTACTCGGATGGGTGACCTTATCTGAAACCAGTGTCGTTGGCCTTTTTTTTCCTGGTCGTCTTTTTTCGATTTTATTTCTGTACTTTAAGGAACCCTGTGAGGCTGAAATCGCCAACTGCTAGCTGATCAGCCACGGTTCCTCTTCCTAAACGTGCTCATTTGTCGGAGAAAACCTTTTAAGTAAAGATTTCATTCTCACAGCGCCGCGACACAGTGAAGTATTTGAATGATTCATGAAAAGAGATTGATTTGTTCCGTTCATTGCTTTAGCTTTGTGTTTTCAACTGTGAATAATTTACATTCTAATCGAGTGTGACAAGCTTCGTAATCTTTGTATTTGTCCTAACGAAAAGAAAACGATACTTTTAAGTTGACTTTTTTGCATTTTGTACGCTTGACTGTTTTAACACAAATTTGCATAGTTTGACATTTGATCAAGCAAGATTGCGAGACTTGGTATGGGGGTCAGACAGCGTAACATTCATAGGCATTTCAGAGATTTGAGAGAGAAATCTCCTCAAGTAAATCATAACAGGGGTATAAAGTTGATTGGTGTTTTTGGATTGTGTTAAATGACTTTATTTTTTGCTTGCTGTCCACCGTACGCACTTGACGCGGAACAAATAACCTCAAAATGAAAGTGCCGAGTATTTTTTCAATCATGGTTTGATCAGCAAATTTGTATCGAATGCATCATGCTGTACTGAGTCATCATTAAATTCCCATTGTCCACGTATAACCAAAATGACTGTGTGTACACATTCATCAACCAATGCATCCCACGTTAATGCCCCCAGGCGTCTTGTTCAAAATTACATGAGTGACGACTGGTCATTGGACATTGTCTGACTTAATCTTTCTGAAATAGCTTCAATTTGTGCTTGTGGCACATTTATGGACAAACTCATGGTCCGTAGGATCTCCACAATAAAGGGAGACTTGGCTGTAATCATAGACTTACCCCCTTTAAGGTACCTCTTTTTTGTTAAACTTAGAATTATTGATACATTGACCAAAAAAATTGAATCTTTGAATGAAGTGCGCATTACTGACAGTTTATAGTGTGGTCATGTGTGACATGTGGACTTTACCTTGATGTACTGAAAGGGTGAAGTAGTCCCAACCTGAGTAAAGTGAGAAAGTTTGATGGTGTGACACATTCTACCTTCTAACAATGATCTGATCCTTAATATGTTGATTTGTATAATCGATCTGTCAAACCAGGGATTGATGATTGTAATTAATAATCTGATGGCTCAAAAATGTTTTTTACTTGATGTGCAATTTGTAGGGAAAAGAGAATAGTGCTAGTCACAAACCTGTGGTCAATCGATACTCAAGGTCACTTAGAATGGAGCGAGGACACTATGTTGCTGATAACATCCCACAGAGAGCTCAATCAGTTGGAGTTGCAGGGGCATCAAGAATAAGGCCTCTCACTGGACACCAAAGCCCCTCTGACCTAGAAAGAAAGCATTCTCAGATAATCCGCAGGCCTTCTGGAATTTTTGGTGCAAAGCCAGCGCTCAAAACACCTAGAATAGAACAAACCACCAGCTTGTTTAGCAAACTTCAGTCAGCACTCAAGTAAGCCAGAGGCATGACTTCCAAGATCTGATTATTAATTCTCTTTTCTAGCAGCTATATAGAAACAAGTACATTAGTTGAGAGAATTTGGGGTTATATCAAGATAAGACCCTCTGGCTGATAAGCTTGCCTATTCTCATCACCCGTCTGCTAGAACAATGTATTGATATTATAAGGAGAAGTTACAATCACTTCTGGGAGTAAAAGGGTTAATTAACTGTTATTCAGACGCAGTTCACTACTGAGCTGATCTCTCTGCAGTGACAAGAAGAGGGCGACAGTCATGTGTGTATTGATTGACAGTCAAATCATGAAAGCCATTTCCCTTAGCAGCCAGGATTATGCATTCTTAATGGCAAAAAAATGTCATCAAGTAATTAAGTTAATTTGCTAGTCCATTACAGGTGTATTAATTCATCTGATCTTTAGCAGAGGTTTACATGTGACTTAAATGGCTTGAATGTATTAGCCAGAAACACAGTGACTGATTATTGAACTGTGCAACTACATTTACATAAAGGGTTTTTTTTTGCTGTGATTGTTATTGTCTGTAATTCTGACGTAGACATTTCATGAGCTAGCTGAACTTTTCAGCTGGTTGAACCTTCCATAAGAATTATTTTTATCCTTGAAAACAGAGGAGAAATGTTAATTCTTGACTATAGAGGAGACTTCTGTTTTATATCTTTTCAGTGACTATGGCAAGCATCTTGAGGATGCCCTGATTACTGTAGAGCCTAAGGTATGTACAGACAGTTACTTTCAATGGTATAAATCTGGTGATTGATATTGTTCTGATTTATGCATAAAAGCTATTGGGTGAATGTTTTTGCAAAATTCATCTCTTGAGCCACAATTGTTACTTGATTGGACTTACACTTTTTGCCCATTGAGAGATATTTTCATTGGCAATAATGGGATATCCAAGGTTTATTTTAGAAGTTGGCATGTATATGGTGGTTCTCGATCATTTTTGGTCACTAACTTGGAGATTCACGAGCACCACTTTTTACTGCAAGGCCAAAGATACTTTTCTTGAACCTGAGCATGAGAATTTCTAATATCTTCAACTCTAATTAATAGGAGTTGCTGTGCCCATGAAAAACCCTTCATTTCAAGTTTTTCCACTGGCAACTTGAATTTTGGAATTGTATCTTGTATCTGAATTGTATCTTATATCTTGCAGTCATACTTTATACTACTCCTGAAAACATTATCTCATCTCAAGTCAAAGTAATTTAACAGCTTGCTTTAAAAGTCACTTTTCACAAAATGCTCTTCAGATAGTTTAAGCCCCAATAGTTCTGAACTGCACTGGCAGCAAAGAATAAAAAAAAAATTATACTATTTTTCCTTTTTTTCTTCCAGCGAAAGAGAATTGTTGAGCAAAGAATAAAGTAAGTATTGACTTACTTACTTATGAAGTGATTTAATAGTTAGCCTCACTGTAATTGACTTGTATTAGTTTCTAGCAGGCTATTTTGTATATATGTAAATAAAATGAGTAAATTGTAATTAGTGACAGTTTTTATCTTATCCAGTTTAATTATCAATTATTTTGTCAGGCATAGTATTGGTTGTAAATTAAAATATTATAGGGCAGCCAATTAGCATTTGCATGCAATTTGCAGACTTGAGTGTCAGGCACAATGTTGCATGTTCTAATAAATTTAGGCTATGGTTTAATTGGTGTTGTATAATTATATAATTGTTGTTCTTTTTGTTGTTTATCCTAAGGTTGATTGAGTCACGGATACAGCAGGTAAGTTTTAATATCTTAAAGTTGAGGAAAAGAGGTGATTCACATAGTCCAAGGCTCTTCAAGTTTCTGACAGGAGTAATATCTGTAAGAATACATATAAGCTGTATAACATAAATTATTATATTAATCAGATGCCAGTTTGCTTTGTTCTGTATTCTTGGAAAAGTAATCAGTTGCTAGACAGCACAACATACATGTTTGTTGTTTCCCTCACAGATGTCTGAGTTTCAGCTGAATCTTTATGGGCTGCATCTATGTATCTTTTATGATCTTCCTTACTCTTGACTACATGTAGATCAGCCAGAAAGGAAAATGCTATCCAAGACAGAATGATGAAGTCTGTGTTTTGTTTTCCTTGTAGATTGATGAAATCTTTCAGCTATATGTTTATGAACAAAAGATGAGAGAAGGTATGTGTTCAAAGGAAAGAATTTACTGCTAGATCAGGGTTCAAGACTAATGGTACTTTAATAGCCAGCTAGCCACAGACTGGTAAATTCTGTTTTGGCTACTAGGTTTTGCGCTTCACTACCCGTTTTAGCCAGTGAAAATGTTAGCACAAAACATGTGCACTTAAGCCACTGGGCTAGTAAGCTCGAGCCCTAGATTGACTTTTCAATAATTTAACCCTTTACACCCTAATAAGAGTGATCAACATCAAATTTCTCTTTATAACATGAATGCTTTATAAACCAGAGTGGTTGGTGGCCTTCCAAGCAAATGCTTTGCCAACCATAAGGTAATATTGCAACGCAATGTAAATATTGATATGTTGTAAACAATTTAATTTAGGTATTTATTTATTCATTTATTTTATTATGCCCCCTTTTCTACCTTGTTGCTAACTGTTTTAGTATCCTGTATATAGTCACACGACTTCTAGGATTAATAAAAATGTCTGTATGTATGTATCAAAACACTGCTGGCAGTGGATAATATTGTCAGTGATATATTTAAACCACTTCATCATTTCTTTACCAGGTTCACGCAATTTGCTGAATGCCTTGACATCTCAGGGCTCCAAAGGGGGTCAGGACAAGTGTAGAGCAAGCTTTAATTCTTGTACAGAGGTAATTATTTGTGAATTCACTGATTAGATAGATGATAGGGAGGAAAGGGAAGGGGAGAAGAGGGGAGGGGAGGGGAGGGGAGGAAGGATTGTGTTTGAGAGGGAGACGTAGCACTAAATGATTTTTTAAACTCCTTTTTTTTGTAGCCACTCTTTATGAAATTACTACTTTTAACCATTTTGTTGTCTCTTATAAAAACAGAATTTTTGTTTCACAGAAAATGTGTGCCATTGAGGAACAGCTTGAAAGCAAACTGGGAGTTTTCAAATTTCAGTTAAATGGTGAGTATAAGATTATTCTGTGGACTCTGTGGACAGGATCAACAGGTTTCAACTGGTTTAAAGGAGCTCAGTCACGGCATTTTGAGTTATTTTTAAGCATCCACAAAGTTGCTGTTAAATTGAAGGAAACCTGAAAATAATACTTTACAAAGATAGAAAAACACCAAAGGGATTATAACAAAGCATAGAGGAACAAGGATGGTTAAGGATGGAGAAGATTGACACGGATTAAAAAACAACGAAATTGAAAAGATTAGCTAAACTTTTCAAACCGTTTAATCGTGACTGAGCCCCTTTAAGCCCCTACGACTATTAATCAAACTGCCTTTTAAATCTTAGGGTGAGGGGTGCTTGGTTGACATAATTATGAATGTACACTGTATAATTGGTTCATGAAACCACTTGGGTAAGGTTAAATGTGCTGTTAAATGTTTAATGAACTTTAATTCCAGCCTTTGTAGGGAAGTTTAAATCCCCTTGTATCAGTTGCTTTTGTGGTTTAATGCTCATGCGTGCTCTTTATGGAAACGTGAAGAGATCAGATAGCCTGGGCAGGCCTCCAGCTTATGGTGTGATTGTTAGCATGTCACACACATGCCACTGTATGTTGTTATTGTAAGAGTATGGTAGTCTTGTTTGCAGATTGCAGAAGGTAGTATTAACCATGTTGTTCGGTTTGCTTCTGTCAGCTCTTCTGGCCTTTGGAAGACTCTGCAGTGGAGATGTTTATGATGTATGTAGTCACAATTCACTCTTTGACTGTTGCTTAATAATCTGCAAGATATGTCCTATAAACGTGCATAGTGAGATTCTTGGTGCCTCAAAATACACATCACAAAGTGTCCCATTCTTCATGTGTCAAAAAACTGTTAAGGATTTGGATTAGGGGACACTTTGTGACATCAGTCACAAAGTACAAGTTGTACCATGAATCTCATTCAATCCTCTTCTATGGCACTCAGGTGTTCTGTTTAAAGTCAACCATTTCTTTCTTTCTTTCTTTTTTGAATGTGAATTGGCAGGTACACATTAAACATGGAAGTTCCTTCAAGTGGAAATCCAGATGCAAAGTTGAAAGAGATGGACAAAAATGGACGGATAGAGAGGTGAGTGTGATGGTTGTTCGTAAAACTACTCCTGGAAAGAATGTAGAGACTGGATACTTCAACCCCGTCAGTCTGTCTCTATGATTTAAAACTTGCTTTAAGTAGTAATGCACTACTGTTGCAAGAGTGTTTCTGCACTTGTAAACACAGGTACAAGATAAGATAATGATTGACTGAATTGAAATAGAATAAAACAACTTTGCTTGGGTTGCCACACTGGTGAGAGTGCCCACCTTCCACCAATGTGTCCCTGGTTCGATTCCCAGACTCGGTGTCATAAGTGGGCTGAGTTTGTTGGTTCTCTACTCTGCTCCGAGAGGTTTTTCTCCGGGTACTCCGGTTTTTCCCTCTCCTCAAAAACCAACATTTGATTTAATTAAGAGTGTATTTGATTTACAGTCTCCCCAATTAGTAGAGCACTCATGTTCAGCTAGAATGATTTGAGACGTAAATAAAGTTTATTATTATTAAGTAAACTTTTTTGCAGCATGCTGATAAAAATATTTTTCAATAGTATGGTAAATTGGTAATCGTATCAAGCAATTGTTGATTTCCACTTTTTGCATGATCCCTTCAAATGCTCTTTTTGGGATACCCCTCTTTTTGTGTGTTTTCATAACTGGGAATACACTGACATGCAATTACTGGCATTGTTGACAGAGCTCTAAGAAATTGAACTATGTTTTTTTTTCTTGACAGTTTACCTTGAGGCCTTCAATTGCTGACGGATTTGCCATTAGGGTAGGTTATTCGTACATGATGTTACATACTGAGTTACATACTGTATTAAAAAAATCTTTGTTCAAACTGCTCGGAATTAAAGTACAAGTGATCATCGCAGGTATGAACACTACATTAGACTGTGGAAAATAAAGCCAGACTAACTGCAATCCAAACTAATTTGAGCAAAAATCGCCGATTTCAGCGAAAAAAATGGCAAAATTTCGGAGATCTCTTGATTTCAGTTTCAACGAAATTTCGCCAAGGTGCAGTGCGAAACCCCAACGCTCTATAAAACGAAAATTCGTCTACAGAAAACGAAATTTCGTATGCATGAAGTGAAATTTTTGTCCGCTCCAAAAAAAAGTTTGTTTGCTGCGGTACAATTTATTTTGAATTCCAAAGATATTGAATTCCTATCAGTCCGTAATCCAACTTTCTAAACTTTTTCAGGTCAATGAAAACCGTTCATTTTCTGAATGTCTTTCGTTGTTTCGAATCGCGACAGGTTTTGGTAAAGGCGGGCTGTAGCTAGTTTTCCAAAAGGATGTGAAAATAAATTTTACCTTGGTTTTATTGACGGAGAATGATCTGGTTAATAATCGAGTCCCTTGAAAGAGAATCGAGAAGTGACCTTCCGAGCTGTTGTCCTTTGATGATTCACATAACGATAGGTTATTGCTTGGAATATCTAGCCTATAAGCATAGCCGTACCCTCCCTCCCCCCCTCCCCGCAGGAAAGGAAAGGGGAGAGGGTAGGGCTACACTTCGGCTACATCAAATCTGGAATCTCTATGTGGTGGCCAATTCAGCTTTTCAATACAGTTTACAAAAGGACAAAACGCTTTTGCTTCATTTCATTAATGTATATGTTTCTTTGTGTCAGGTGATTGAAATGAAAAAAATACAGTCCAATGTACAGATTGGGAACATTCTTCTGAGATCCAGGAATTACATCAAAGCAAGGCCGCAGGTATTTTGTACAGAAATGGGGCAGGTGCATCCTCTATTGTATCATTCTTGCGAGCCACTGATGTGTGGCTTCGTCTTAGCAAAGGGTTGTGAAAATATTTAAATTGTAGAAAGAAGTGAGGCATTTAACTGGCAACTGTGACTAGTATTGTCTCTTAATAGGAGCAAACTCCTTTCTGTCGTGAATTTACCTGAACCTTACGAAGGATTTTTGACGTGTATGTTCAACACTTCCAACCACACGCATGTTTGCTTTTTGCCGTAAAACGCGATGCTAAGTATACCCAAGTGTTATTTCCGGGAAAAAGTTATTGCAGAAATGTTTTGGATGCTTACATGTACACAAGGAAATAATTGCAGTTGCAGAAACAAAATACTGAATTCCTAGAAGATTGAGAAATTTGTGGGGATTAAAATAGAAATCCGTTTTGGCGGAAGAAAGGCGTTTAATTTGACAGTCAAACTATGTATTGACCAGCATACCAGCAAGAAGAAAGTAAAATTGTTTTGGCTGGTGGCGGAAGTGATTGTGGAGGAGGGAGAATTGGGGAGGCAAAGAAATGAGACATGTTGTGCGAGGCGTCAAATTTTGTTTCCTGGTCATTACCATGACTGTTCTTGTTTTTCAGATCGTTTCTGTACCTCTAAACAGTACAGGGTCAATTAAACTTAAAATAACAGTTGAGTGGAGGTGAGTGGCTTATTAAACATACGTGTACAGCAGCTTCACACGGAATGTGATTTTTGTGGCAGTTTTAAGCGCTTTGTTGTCATGAGTCACTTGCATTCTTTTCAGGCCATTTTCCGGGAAAGAGGAGAACACATTGCGCGCCAAGAGACAGAGCTTGCTATCAGAGGTGATCTTCATTCAACCTTCTACGGCAACGTCGACAGAAATGGTCGCCAGCTCTACGGATGAAAGCAGGTCTGATTACTATAATTTGCTTAAACATTTACACATAAATTCTTTAATTTCATTTTGAAATGCGCTGCAGCTGGCCATGAATTATTGAATTATAGAGCGGTTTTCAGTTGTGTCTAAAGTCATTCGCGTGCGTTTGCATTGGTTTTACTTTCCTTCGCTCTGTGATTGGTTGACAAAAGTCGGGCCTCTTTCTCAACCAATGAGAGCAAAACCAAAACAATTGCGAGTTGCACGCGCGCATTTTCCTGCGCTTGGCGCTAGTTGCGTGTAATTACCTCAAATTCTGATTGGTTCACCGGGATGCCTTCGCATCTTGTGATTGGTCACAGTAATTGGTTTTGTTTTAGTTATACAATACTCAATAATTGAAAGCCACTCAAAATTCAGTTTATAACTTTGTTTGTAATAACTGTATAATTTGAATTCTTGTCAGTTCTGATGTGGTTGACGACGGTCGGGCTGAAACCCTCTCTAGTGACGACCATCCTCTTCATGGAGATGAGGTATGTAGCTCCTGTTTGTATGGGAGGTTGGGAGAGGAGCTTTCATTTTACCAGGAATACGTATGCACCCCCCCTCCCCCTCCCTTAAAAAAATCCCCTTTCCAGTTTCCACTTTCCGCTTTCCACTTTCACCAGTATTAAACTGCCACATGCAACAGACATGTGTTAACGCTGAAACTGTTCGATGAAAATGGCTTTGACGCAATGATCTTCCCTGCCGTAGAGCACTCTTACAACCTGGGTTACAACAGACCTCATTACAACCCTGGTTACAACGGACCTTATTACAACCTGGGTTACGACAGACCTCATTACAACCCGGGTTACAACGGACCTCGTTACAACCCGGGTTCCAACAGACCTCATTACAACCTGGGTTACAACGGACCTCATTAAATGTCGTTTAGGTTTATACAATGCTTTTTGGGATAATTTTAAATTTAGTATATAGAGAAGAAGTGTAAACAAGTACGAACTTAATTAATCGCGGTTGGATTGTTAAAAAATAATTAACGGATTCAAATTGTTTGGATTGTCCCGTTTTGTTTTGTCTGTGGACTATCGCCCGCTCGGTTGCTTTACGACCTCAATAATTAAAACTCGCTGACCGCCCGCTTTCGGTTAACGGACAAAATTTTACCCCGTATTACTGATATAAAGAGGTCAACCTGGTGCAAGTCTAAAGCTTAACGCAAAATAGTTCTGCGTTCAGGTCGATCGATAGATCATTGTTCAGATTGCAATGAACTGAGGACACTCGATTTATAATTTGTGGCTCTCGTGGAGTGATCTGCTCCTGTGAAAAACAAACGAAGAGTGTGTTGGTGTCAAGAAGTCGGATGACAAAACCAGTACTCAAAGATAAAGTACAGCAAATTATAGTGTGATATTTCTTGAAGTTGATCACATCTTCCCCATCGTTCCTAGCATCGTTCCGGCACGACAAAGCGCGATCAGTTTGTACATTGGTGAAAGGAACGCTGTGCAGAGCCATGTGGGTACGAAAAGAACGGAAAGGCTCGACAGCTAGGAACGATAGGGAACGATGGACTCGATTGTAATGACAGGGAACAATAAAGGGAACGAATTTACGTCACCTAGGAACGGAAGGAACGGGCACAAAAGGCACGAAATCGACCACGACGATGAGATGCTTTTGCGGCGAATAAGAGTAACATTTCATTTGAAATAATTTATCCTTAACTCTTCGATGAATGGGAAACAACTGAATAACAAACGTAAACACAACCTATGTGCATCGTAATTTAACTATAATATTTGGCGATCTTTCTTTCAGAAGGAAAATAAAGGCGAAAGAGTTGAGCGCGTTCTTCACTAGAAAGAGGGAAATTTTGAGTTGATTTTTCTTCGATACTGGATCTTCAATTACCGTCAAGCTAATTAAGAAAAAAAATCGTTTATGGGATGCACATACACTGTACATTATTTTCCTGTCGGAATTATGCTCTTAAGATTTTTGTAAGTGCCAAAATTAAGAGTTTTGTAGTGTCACCCAAAATGTTACGCGCGTGGTAACTAACACCGTGCGCAAGGCCATAGTGCTATCCAACGTTTGAACAACCGGGGCCAGGAGGAGAGGATCTTCAAAATTTCCGGGAGAACTTAAAATTGCACACAGCCGTTGTATGACAGCTCAAACAACGTTTGTTTGAGTCGTCATCCCCTGTTGTTGATCAGTATTTGTTAGGGCTTTAAGACCATTCGCTGATCTCAGCAGGTTGTCAGGGATGTGACGAATTTATCAGAGGTGGTAGACGGGCTTCTGCCGGTTGATATGGATGGTGCCATCTCAGAGGATCCACAGGAGTTCCGGCATGCCACATCCCTGGACAATGCCCTGCAGCATCTCATTCCTACACTACAGAGTAACAAAGGTGAATTTAAGCTCTTACCGAATTTGTAGATAAGATATTACAGCGTCTGTTTAGCTGTATTAGGGTAGCCGGCGTAGCAGGTGATTGAGAGAGACTGGGCGCTATTCTTATCTCCTCCATGTTCGTCTCTTCATGCGCGCCGCTCAAACTGGTGCTGCGCAGAGTGCAGTGTGACTAGATTTTGTCCTTGCTTATGTTGTCGTTTTTAACGCAAGTGAAGATGATAAAAATATAGCAGTTGGGGCTTTGAATACTGAAAATGACAGCGATCATTCAGTAGAAGTGGTTGCCAAGTAGAGTTTATGTTTATAGTAAATGCAGTCGAACCTCCCGAAAGCGAACACCGAAAATGCCGTCGCTAACGGGAGGTGATCGCTCACGAGGGGTCAGGCCTCAATTTTGGTTAATTTGCTTATGGTAAATCAATAATTTATTTTTATTATTCATGGAGTAAGTCCATTTCTGGAATCACGTGCCATAGCTCCGACTTTGAGATTTACGTGTGGTGTAATGGTATGGCCAATATGTTACAGCGACAGTTTCGGGGTCAAGTGGTCAGCTGTGGGAAGTTAAAAACATCAGAATATTTCAAACAGTTATCCCTAAAAGTTGTCGCGGTCGATTACGATAAGTGGTCGCATATGAGACGTTCCATCTATAGTGAAAAGACCGCTTATGAAAGGGAGTTGCTTACGGGAGGTGGTCGCAAAGGGAGGTACACTGTAATCAATTTTTGGGCGCTCGTTTGTGGGTGACCATGTTTGACCGTTTTGGCTGTTACGACAGCTGGATCGAAATTTTCTTAAAATTGAGACGGCTTTTTTAAGGTATTTGTTCTGTTTCTTTTCGTCAGTTCGAGAATGCATTTCCTCTCTAATCCTACGCTTGGTGTACAAGAAAAAGTTGGGAATGGATCTATGTTGTTTCTATACGTTCTATATACGTTCTATAGGTTCGGGGGAGCAGGGTTCGCGCAGTGGTGAGAGCGCTCGCCCTCCACCAATGTGTCCCGGGTTCGATTCCCGGACTCGGCGTCATAAGTGGGCTGGGTTTGTTGGTTCTCTACTCGAAACCGAGAGGTTTTTCTCTGGGTACTCCGGGTTTCCCCTTTCCTCAAAAACCAACATTTGATTTGATTTAATTTAGAGTTTATTTGATATACAGTCTCCCCAATTAGTAGAGCACTCGTGTTCAGCTAGAACGATTTGAGACTTAAATAAAGTTATTATTATTATTATTATACCTTTTCAAGCTTTAATTTGATTGTATTCACAGATCAGTTCCCTGAACTTGACGCTCTTATTATTTTGCTGGAGAAGTTGGATGAACTTGTCAAGGTACCATACATTTCTTTTCCTGACTTAAGTTTTGTTGGTGTTGATCTGTAAAGCCGAAGAAGATGTCATACCGTGCATTGCATACTTCCATTGCACAAATCCTTGGGTATATTTTCTGGGCTCCATTTCGTGATTCGTTCGAGTGGTATCAATGATTCCGCGTTTGATTTTAGTTTACATTACCAGATCATCACGACCGGTTACAAACTCGCGTGTCTTTTCCACGCTTGATGAATAACTTGCTTTGGTTTGCAGTTTACATTTTCTTTTGATCCCTGATTAATGGGATTGGTTTTATCACACGCATCAAGAAAATACTCTGTAAAAAAAATTGCAGTTGGTAAATATGGAGATGACGGCGTTCACACCGTTGTTTTCTTTGAGCGTTGACTTCGCTTAGTCAGACAACACTCAGTTTAACTGATCAGCAATTTTCTTTCCTTTCTTCCAGAAATGTTCGTTATCGAGATCATCGATGTCCCTGTCAGTGGAAAGCGCCTTGGAAAGTTTTGACTTCTTAGAACAAGACGCAGCAGATGAGACCGAAAGCACTCCCCGCAGTACTGCTAGTGGGGGCAGTGAATGTCAAGACACGGGATATAGTAGTACTGATGACTATACCAAAGACTTTGTGGGGGAGGGTGCGTCGGATGCTAGCTACATTGTGGACTTTTTTACTGCTAACAAAACAGTGGAGATTCTTGCGGATTCGAGCGGTGAAGACAAGTTGACTAAAATCCAGGAAAACGGAACCGTTAATGAATGGTTTGGAGGAGAACATAACCACTATGGAGACATGAATCACGAAAATGCTGAAATGAACTCGTCTGGCGATGCCCCAAGCTGCATTACCGATATCTTTTCTTCACCAGCGTCATCTAACTTAGGACAGAATTCAGCGAGTGTAGATGCGGTGGAATGTAAGGAAGTCATTCCCTCTAACAGCAGTTCACCGAGGAAAAGAGCTGAAGCTGTTGATTCGTTGTCAGAGGAGAGTCCTGTGCATAGCAGCTACAAGACTCGATCTTCTCGGGCCACCAGCCCTAACCTATCGTCGTCTTATGGTCCAGAGACTACTGTTGGAAATAAAGTTTTGGATAAGGTAAGCTGGAACACGAATTCGCCCGTGAATGGTTTATCCGCTAGAGCTAGCTATTGCACCGGCAAATATGTAGCCTGCGAACGCTCTTCATTTGCTCTTGAATGGTGCTCGGTCTAATCCCCTCCGTTTGGACCGCGCGCCATTCCAGAGCATCTGTCGAAATAACCCAAATGGAGAGCCAGTTTGCAAGCTAGCAAATGTGGGGGTAACCTTAGCAGATCCTGCAGCATAACTGCGATGATTGGAACGTCAGTCGCAAATCATTACGTTCAATTCTGTTGACCTGATAAGCAAAAAGGATGGCTTGTATTCCAATCAACAGTGTGCAACATATTGATGTGCTTGACGGAGTTCAGCAGTTGTTGGTTTACACGCAATTTGGTCCAGCAGCCTATGTTTGAGAAGAGAAGGAGGATCGCGTGCGCGCGTGTTGTGCAGACTGGCCTACGCGGCAGGTGCTATCCAGGGAGAGAGAGAAGGGGAATCGCGTGCGCGCGTGTTGTGCAGACTGGCCTACGCAGCAGGTGCTCTCCAGGGGGAGAGCGAAGAGGAATGGCGTGCGCGCGTGTTGTGCGGACTGACCTACGCGGCAGGTGCTATCCAGGGAGAGATAGAAGGGGAATCGCGTGCGCGCGTGTTGTGCAGACTAGCCTGCGTATCTGGGGCTCGTCAGGGGAAGAGAGAAGGGAAATCACGTGCGCGCGTGTTGTGCATCTGGGGCTCGTAAGGGGAAGAGAGAAGGGAAATCGCGTGTGTGCGTGTTGTGCGGACTGACCTGCACTGTACTATGCGTTAAGTGTTTGTAGAGGTAATGCTTTTTTTCGTTGTAGGTCATACTCTGCCATCTGCAATATTGTGAAGAATTGTCCAGGGTAGGTACACAGTGCATGTTGAGATTGTTAAAAGCGTGTGTTTTGGAGCAATTCTTGGAAAGAAATATGTGTCCCTTCTTAACCTCTTCTGTTAGGGAAAGAACGGAGGAGCGGCCGTTCATTATTCTCAATAACCAGGGTAAACAAATATCACGGTTTGCTTAGAGCGGACGGCGGGGGGGGGGGGGGGGGAGTTTGCGTTTGACAGCATTGAACGACTGGCGTCTTTCATTAACAGGGTTGCCACGGTAAGAGGAAAACAGATTGTTTTTCCAGGTCAGGGAAATTCTAAATTCTACGTGTCTGAAAGTCAGTGAAAAGTCAGTAAATTTTATTTTTGATTAGCCATTTGGTTAAGGAAGGGGGAAAAGTAGTAAAGGTGTTTTCGTTTAAAAAAAATCTCTGCAAAGGAATTGATCTCTGTGGCTTCATTGCTGGTTTTATTGCCCAAGAGTTTTTCCTTGGATGGTCAGTGAAAATTGGTCTTATGTCGGTGAAACGTCAGGTAAATGTTGAAAATCGTTTCTATCACAATGAGTGGCAATCCTGATTTTAACCATGCTGGAAACTTACCATTTCGTCGTCAAAATCTTTGATAACTGTTGATGTTGTACGGTTATGATTACAATTCCCAGTTCTAACAATTTTAATAACGTCTTTTTTAGCATCTTGGCTCATTTGGACCTTTGAAGTTCAAGGTTTGTTCGACATTATGATTTTAACTGTCATCTTTTGTTTACGTTTCCGTATCTTTTAACTTACCGTAAATCCATTTGGCATACTCTTTAGGAAATGCTAGCCCTTGCTAAATTCCGGCAGCAGAGAGAAGTACTTGAGAGGCTTCTTCATTTTATTTTATCGGTGGAACAAGTTTACGATTTAACACTTCCAAAAAGTAAGTACATACTTCGTTTATACATTTAGCCTTTTATACCCTAAGATCAAAATTTAAATTCTCATTTGCTGCCCCTGCATATTTCCTATAGAGGTAGCAGGGAGAAGCTGTGAAAATATCAAGCAAATTCATCATTGTGTTACCATGTTCTTAATTCTCGTGACCAGTCTGTTTTATAAAGCGTTGATATTACAAGGAGAAATTTCTCACTCTCAGGGTTTAAAGTTAAGACGTTTCCATGCCTAACAGAGGTTTTAGCTACAGTTGATCAGCCCATCGCCCAGCCAGCTTATCCCCCAGCCAGTGCTTGCGACACTTGTAGCATAGGCATTCTCCTCTCCTGCTTCAACTCTGTCGAGCAGCCTAGAGACATTAGCGGCCTTGAATCTTTAACTGCTTTCAAGAGTACATTGAGTAAATTGTATCTCAAAAAAGGTCACTTACTGTGGAGCTAACCTGTTGGGATTAAGAATAGTCTGTATACGACACCACTACCAACAACAATCTTAATTGTACACTTTCTTGCCTTTTACAGTTTACAAGAGTACTGGCTGCCCGGAATAATCATGGGGGCTCGCGGTGCCAGGCAGCCAGTTAATGTTAGCAGTCGTGAAAATACCGACTGTAAATTAAGTTGCAGGTCAGCAAGATGGCACAAACTCAAAGACTCACACAAAACACACACAGAAGAAATGATACAATATGACACATGAAAAGTAGATATAACAACTAGAACTTAGAATATACTTCAGATTATTAGGAAGTATATAATTATTATTATAGGGTACTACATTTAATACTCTTCCTTTTTTCGTAGTTAACCCACGCCTGGCCTCAAGTCCTGCCTTGTGCTCGTTTTGGGAGAAAACTTGCCAGGGCCAGAGCTCGGTAAGTGAAGTTAGATGTCTCTTAGTTCTATCATGTTGCAGTTGGTGGTCATTTCTTGTCTGTCTGTTAGTTTAACGAATTGTGCTATTGTTTCAGTTAATGTATACAACGGCAGGGCAGCTTGTCAGTGCGTTAGAAGACAGTTTCAAAAGGCAGATAACACAAAGCTACAACAGAGTTGTGGACATCGGTAAGTGAGGGTCCCTCCTTGCTCTTCAGAACACATGCCGGTGAAATTTATTGTAATTCAATGATCAGTTTTTTTTCTCTCAGAACTACGTTAGGCTATGTGTTCAATTCGGTGCAAACTGTTGCTCTCTTTCCTTATTAAACTAGTATCACATGTATCGGAGATAGAAGGGAGGGGGAGGGGGTGGGGGTGAAAAATTGCTGAATTTAGTATTTATGTCCCGATTATGAGGTGACATTTCATTTACTTTTTTGTCGTGTTGATTTGCAGTGTTCCCCTTGATTGTGGCTCGCATTATTAACCAGGATCCTGATCTGGCTGACGTTCAGCCGGAAGAGGAAGATCTTATCACGGTGTTCCAGTTTGAGCATTACTTTATGGACTGTTGCAGGTCCGTGTGTTCAATTTATGTCACTTAAAGCTTTAGAATTACTTTCCAATCAGTTAGAAAGCATACTGAGTAAAGGAAAATATAGAACAACAACTTGCACTAATTTGTTTAAGATCGACCTACCCTGCTAATTTTCTGAAGCTGAGCTCTGATGATTTCCAGGATAGAAATGGATTGTAAACATCCGGGCTCAGTAATATTGTGTTTGTTTGTGTGAGTCTTTTGTCTTCTGTAAAGATATCAATCAATCAATCAATCAATTCTGTCGGGGCAGAATTGTCTAAAGCTACTTCATTATAATGGTTGTTCTCCGTTTGAGAAAATCACTTGTCTTTCTCATGTTGTTCTAGACGTATTTTCAGGCTGTCACTAATTTCTGAAGTAGATGGGGATATACAAAAAATAGCCGGGGATTCGAGTTGCTGTAGTGAAGTCAACTTGCTCGTTTTATATCAAAGTAGCCGGGGATATACCTCAAAATACGAGGGGAAAATCCCCTGTCCCCGGCCCTTAATGACCGCTCAGCCTGATTTTATGTGCCAAAAGGTGTTTCGATTTGCACCTTACTTCGCTGATAGCTGATAGCGAATCGCATTTGTTTTGAAAGGCTGTTTTTTGTTCCAACCCTCATCAAGACTTTTTCTGTCTTTCAACTATTTTGCAACAGAGTAAAATTGTTTCCTCCTAGGCACAAATACGCGATCCTTTCTTATGTTCTTGTTTCAAATCATCAGAGAATATTTTCAAGTTTAAGTCGCTGGATGCCGCGTTAATAGCTGCCGTTGGGTTCAACTGAAATTAATTGTATTTAATATCTTCACTCTTGCAGGCCCAATATGTCCAAGTATATAAATGATGTCGCTTATGAGCGTAAGTACCTCAAGTCTCTGTCGTTGATAACTGTAGTCCTTTTAAGTACTGCTGATAAATTCGGTTCTGAAACGTTTGTCCTTAGCTCTAAGCTAAAGATTGGCTCGTCAACCTACAGCGAAAGGGCGATTTTGTGTTTTTGAATTCCGGACGACAAGACAAGGAAAGCTGTCAAATCCGTGTTTCGCCAACTGGTTAACCTTCTTTTTATGCCTCGCTTCTCCCCGACCCCACTCTCCTCTCTCCACTCTCCGCTCTCCACTCTGCGCTCCCCACTCTCCGCTCTCCGCTCTCCCCTCCTTCAGTTTCCCCTTCCTCATTTTCCCTTAGAATTTTAATTGTCCAGAACATTAAGAAGCAGGGGTCTTGTATTTCAGTCTAACATACACTGTAAGGCTGTGAGGTATGTTTTCGGGCTCAGACATTACAATTGCGGCATTTCGATGAATACGCAACCGCCGTGTTTCTCTTTGAGGAGTGTAGCACATGCATATTACAAAGTGCTCGTCCCTGAAAGTCGTTAAGTTATGCTTTTTTTCCTTTTTGTTTCTACAGTCGTGATCACTAGGCGTCTCCGTTCCCCTGAGAAGGATGCTGTTGTTGCGCAGGTACCCCATGCTTTTTTTGGTCTTGTCCTCTTGCATGGGTAGCCTGTTTCATTTTCCTTGTTTTGTGTTCTTTTGTTTTCGAAGTTGGTTTTTTAACGAACAATGTGCTTTTTTCTGCTCCTAGCTTAAGCAATACACTGAGATTCCATTAACAAAAACCTGTTTCTGCCCTGTGCTTTGTCTTTTGCTTGATGGTGATTACTTCGTCGCTCAAGCTGCAGGTAGGAGGATGATGCGTGTTCCTTGAACCCCCTCCCGCACTGGCCACAAATTTGAATGTAGTGATCATGTGGGACCGTTCATTTTTTATGGGGTTGGGGATTTGGGGAAGTGTCATTTGCAAATTGTATGACCCCCAGCCTACCAGGTTTTAGCCACACAACGTACCCAAAAAAGAATTATGTGGGAGACGACCCCCACCCCCTGCAAAACAAGTTACACCAGCCATTTGCCCACTTTTGTCTCAGATTTTCGCTCGAAACTTCCCCTTTTTCTTTGATTTTTTTAGCAACCTCCGTCTCCCTTAAAAGCCATTTTTTAGCGTGTCTCACACCCCCCCCCCCCGCATCCCATAAAAAAAAAACGAATGGTCCCTTATAAGAAATGATTATAGCAAATTAATCACAGGAGTACATTCAAGTTGTATTCTTTTCTCGACACTTTTGCAACTCTTTCTTAGTTTTGTAATCTGCCCTCTTGTGTTGACTAGTTTTAACAAGAGACGTATACGTAGCTGACGATGCTTGTTTTGTCTTTACTCAGAGGCCTATTTGTTACACTTGCAAAAGAATGGCGAGTTAAGAAACAAGGTGGGTGGTTATTTCTGCGAGGTCTTGGCCTGTCTGTCATCCGTCACATTCCTTTACCAAGACCTCTGGTTGTAGACTTCTGTTCCCTTAGCATGGATCATTACATACGTTTAGCTACTCCAAAATAAACGTTATCATGTTTTCTAATTCATGACATGCAAAACCACGCAACCACCGACTGTTAGCTTTGGGCTCACCGTGAAGATTAGGGTTAGAGGCTAGGATTGTGTCAGGGTGAACTTTAGGATTAGGGTTAGGATTATTATTAAAGTAATAAATCAGTGCGTCATCAATTCTTGAGCCGGCGTCCCCTCCGTCTGCATTGTTTTCTTAGGCTGTTGGTTTGAGCATTGAAGCTCTTGAAGAATCTGAGGAGAAGCTGCGTGAAGGGGCATGTGTGGCTCTGACAGTGTTACAGGTACTTGAACTGTGCAATTTATCCGTGGCGTAGCTTTACGCTACGTTGGATCAAACATCGTACTTCACAAGAGCCGAAATATTCAGTAATTTCGCTAATCTGGATCCTGAGAATAAACAGATTGAGGCTTACTTATACAATGATGTACATTTAACATGATTATGCATTTGGTTCGACTCATGTGAAGATCGGCGTTTGACGCAAACTATCTTCAACCGTTAAACGTTATTCTCGCCTGGTTCGCCGCCGTGAAGAACGCGTCAGCAGATCCAAATGAAATCAGTCGAGCTTAACTGGGCCAAACGCTGTACTTCACATGAACTCAATGACTGAGTTTAGTTCGGCTCATGTGAAGATCGGCGTTTGACCCAAACTCTATCTTCAGCTGTTTCCCACGGCTGGTCGGCCGTGAAGAACGCCTCAGCCGATCCAAATGAAATCAGTCGAACTTAAGTTACTGTACTTCACATGAACTTGATGACTGAGTTTAGTTCGGCTCATGTGAAGTACGGCGTTTGACCTGTGCCTTATTGAGTGTGCTTTTGAGTGTCTCTCTCTAGTGAGGAGCCTCCCATCTAACTGTGCTTGGTATCTTTCTTACAGGCCAGGGACTCGGTGCCCCTGTTATTGTACCTCAGTAGATGCGATGTACAGTCTGTAAAATTTGCAGCCAGAAAGGCACTATCATCTTTGGGTAAGACTTAATTGAAATACTTCTTTCTTTCTTTCTTTTTCTTTCTTTTTTTTTTTTTTTTTCATGCAGTTTCATTTGCTATGGCAACGTCTCTTTGGATCTGTCGATTTGTATGCTGCCTGAATTCTTGTCATTCCTATAATACCTTAGCACAAGGCACGATTCCCCCCGCCATGCGTTTAATGAATTTTCGTTTTGGGATGAAATCCTTAGTTGTAATCGTGCAAGTAAAAGGTGTTTTCGTCGTTGTTGTTGATGTAGAACCTTCTCTCATTTTCAACTTATCGGGGAATTCCTAAAACCATATCCCGAAAGTTTTGATGCTGAACTGTTCTACCAAGGCTCAGATACTGCTCCACTCGTGTGCCGAACCTAATCAACTTTGGAGCGACATTGACGCGACAGCTGATTCAGCCAGGAATCCAGTGTGTCGAACCTAATATATTTTATATACGTTGAAAGCGAAAGGACTGGGTCTGATAGTGATAGGTTGTAGGAGTTAATCGTGGGAAGATTATACATTATAATCCATCAAATATTTTCCGTTAGGTTTGGCACATGCGTTGAGCGGCCTGTCATCCGGGCCTTAACTTCTACTGTTACTTCAATCGATAGTACGAGTATTTTAATGCAGTTCCGGTTCTTTCACCTCATTTTATTGTGTGGCTTACACGAAGTGTGTAGCCACATTATGACACGATCGGGTTTGTTTATTTGTCCACGAGAGTCGAGCGCCTGTCACGTGGTCTAGTAAGCCACACATGTACGCATTGCGGACCTTTTTTTTTTTTGTCTTGCAGGTGAGGAAGGAGAAGATGCGTTGAGGAGGTCAACATTGTCATCAAGTGAAATAGCAGGACTTACGTTTTGAACCACATCTTTACTCAAAATGTAGATAATGCTATTTGCCTTCCAAAATTCTTGAGCAGCAGCCAGGAAGGCAAGCTTAAAATTCGTGGGGAAAAAGTCTTAATTTTCTTGGTGCTGATGTGGACTGGAATGAAAACTTGGATGACGCGATGTCACAGGGAAGACAGTCCAACACTGCCATCTGGGAGGCGAAAGGTGTCGCACAGTTCAGCTGTTCCAGTGAGTTTTCATTTCCGCAATCCAGTCTATCATTTCAGAAATCTGTCAAAGTGGCGTTTTGGTAGACATTGACGAGTAGTTGTTAGGTTTGGTTCTCCTTGCCCTTCTCAGTTTTTCAAGGGTAATGTGCAACTGCTGTCGATGTAGCAAGTTTGAATGTGACATGTTTCTTGAACGCTTTCTTCTCTGCTTCTACTCAGCGTCATCTTGGGGCACGTGTCTTTGCTCCGATTGTTACGGTATCGCTACTTAAGCCCAGCATGTCGTTTTTTGCTTGGTACATTTAGGACTCTTTCTCCAGAGTGACGCTTGGGGAGCTCTACAAGCTGGTGTATGAGGTTATAAAGTGTTTTGGAGGAGCCGCGTATAGCGCCTAAACTAACCCCTACTTGACAAGATCTGGTCGATATATGCTTCATGATTTACACTACTAACTCTTTGGCTGAGGGTAGCGTCACGACGTCTGCCCCTCCAGTTCCTTGCGAGACACGTTGCGATTACGGCGTGTGTTAACCCTTAAACCCCTAAGACTGACTGTTTAATTTCTCCTTATGGTAACACTGCTCAATCAAACATAAAGGTTGTGAGAAAAAAGGAAGTGATCAACATCTGACAAAGGTCTTGATTGTTTAACAAATTCTCCTTATCATTACCACAGAAAATGTATGAATACCAGTGTGGAGAATATACATGTGGTATCAGGGTTCAGAGGGTTAAGGACTTTCAATTATGGAAGATTAGAGGAATTCTTTGCAATCTAACGAATCAAAGCCTGGTAACGGTTGCGTGGGAGACTCACAGCCTGCCGGCCTCACTGATTTACTCTCGCCTTCAGCGGCCGGGAGTGGTCATCATTTTGCTAATGATCAGTTCCAAGTGAATTGTGGGTAGATCCAGTCCTTTGTGGGGACAAACGGTCAAAATTAGAATTTCAAATTACGTCTTTGAATTGCCGTTTGCCCCCACAAAGGACTGGATCTACCCACAATTCATTCGAAACTGATCATTAAAAAAATGGTGTATTGAATGAATGAATAATTGCAGTTGATTCAGGATCGATTTTTTTTTTGCTTGGACATCAAAGCTCCTAGCTAAATGATTAATGAATTTTCAATAATACAGAGTATTTAAATTTATATTATCTAGTAATATTGTTTATAATATAAATGGAATTTTTGTATATCAAAGTTTGGTCAAGACTGCACGGGATTAAAATGTATTTCAAAAAGGACGAAATTTGGGCAAGTTTTCGTCGAAAGCTGGCTTGAATCTTTTAAAAATAGTTTTTCAGCAGAACAAAATTCTTTGTTTTATGAATATGAGGTTTGACAGTGCCATGTACCCTTGGTACCGCAAATTTAGCCTTGCTGTTGCGGTACCAAAAGTTACTCAGTGACTCGGATTAATCGGTGTCTCTTGCGTGGTTGTAACTTAAAAGTTGAAGTGATTTCGTATGCGAAGTTGTTGATTTAAGTTTGGTTTGTCTGTTTTGGTTTCTTGTTTGGTTTGTTTCTGGCCTTACTGCCAGAAGATTTGTTTTGATGGCAAGAATGGCTTTTCTTGTCTTTCGTTCCTGCCCATCTGCTTCCCTTTCAGCCTTCTTGTTTGTTCTCTTTCCCCCCTCCTCACTTCTTTGTTTGCTCTCTTTCTCGCTGTTTTTGCGCCTATGAAATCTGGTTATTTACTCGTTTGGAGCATGCGTGCGAGTGAACGTCCAGTGGTTTGCCACGGTCGAACCGAGCTATTTTCCGAATCGCACCCCTAGAACAGATTTAAGTTCCTTACTTTCAGATGTTTCTGGTGCCATTTTTTACTTCAAAGTATTGGAATTTGTTTTGAAAAATTAAATGAATAAAACATCAAATTTACCTGATTGCTGTAACGCAGTATAAAAAGAGGAAATCTGCACCAAGTCGTAATAACCGTGCCAAGCACACTGGTTTGTAAAATTAACTCAAGCAAAACACCGTTTCTTTGGCAGTTGTCTAGTTGTGTATGCTGCAGTTTGCGTTCTGAAGAATACTTCTACTGTCATTGTGACAAACTTACCATGTATTAAGTATGAGACATTAAAATGCCTTACGTTGACAGAGAACCAGCAAATAATCGTGTGGTGGTGTTGTTTGTTTGCCTTTTTATTTACTGTCCTGGTGTAGTACATTCAGCACCAAAATGCGTTGTGCGCTATCAGATTTCATGATCCCTAGCTAGATGACTTCCAGTTTAGATCCGCTATCTTAAGCGACTGTGATCGTCTGATTATAAAACCAATTCGCTATCATAACAAAGCCCCTCTCAAAATCAAACAGGTAAAAACGAGAACAAATAGGCCATTTCCGAGATCGCTTGAGCCTCTATTTAAAAGCGAATCTAAGTGCGAAATCTTTGTAATGAAAATGAGTTTTCGCTCATATGGAACGCTGAACTTATTACCATCACAAAACTTTCCCACTTTGACTCGCTTTGAAATAGAGGCTCAAGCGAACTCGGAAATGGCCCATTTTATTAAGTCAAGAACAATTTTACACTACATGCATCATCCAGAACGTTTGCTCATAACAAATGCGACTCTTAAGAGTTCAAAAATTATATGCCATTGGTAGAAATCTCAGACACGCATAGTAAAACCTAATCCTAATCTAAGGTACCTTCATAATTTAACCCTGCTCAGTATAAATTTGCACAAATCACAACAGCCCAAAGGGGTATTTTCGTCGTTGTCGTTGTCGTTTCTTCACACTAAGGCGGTCGCCTCTTCATTTTCTGCTTTTGCGTTTTGCTCGTCATCTTCTATTGCATTTTCCTTGTCATCCTGAGACAAATTTTCCAATGTTGGCTGATTGTACGTCTCGGGTAAAGTCATGCACACAATCGCAGAAGCTACAGCTAGGCCGGCCATTAACCCATAAGGCAGGAAACGATGAACAGTCAGCTGGGGTGGAAATAAAATCGAGGAAATTGATATATAGATCAGTAAGAGGCACTTAAATAAACGTGACCCGAAAAGCGATTGTTTTTGCTCATTAAGGCCCATTGTTTTGTGGCGTTCTCGTTTCTTAAACTCACTAATCATATCGGCAGACCGCTTTTCCGCCCTGTTGTAATTGTAGTGTTAATGATTGTTTACTCACCAAAAGAGGAGCATATGCGGACGCTAATGCGCTCACACGCGCTGAAGCAGTGGATGTACCCATACCAACATTCCTAGGAAAGACCGAAAACTGCAAAATCAACTAAAAAAGCAGAATTACCTTGACGTAATACGATATCTCTTGAACCTCTTCTTTTCAATTAACACTATAAGACTAATACCAACCACTCTAAAATACTGAAAATCAACAAAATAAAATTGGAGAAAGATTCATATCGACAGCAGAACATTATTGGAAATACTCTGTTTTAACAAAGGGGCTGACATTGTACAAGTTCTAGTCTCACTGATTATGCGAGATGTAAAATTTGATGCAAATATCTTCAGAGAAACTTACCTCATGGTTGTTGGAAACAGTTCAGCAGAGTAAATGTACACCAATATAAATGCGATCTCAATGCTAAACTTCGCGACACACAGGTACATGAAGATTTTACCGGCCATATAACCTGAGAGATTAAACGAAGTCATACCAATAACCACGCCATAGTCTTTTAAAACATATCTTTCAAAACATATTTTATTTTTAGAAAATAAACGCTTTTTCCAGTATACAGCAACAATTTCTCGAAAAAGGCTGATTTGATCCTTGTGCTCAAAGGGCTGGTTATTGGGATAATTTTAATGAAGTGGCATCATCAAAACAGATTACGTTCGAAGTCGAACCTAAATTAGCCCTTAGTTTCATGGTTCTGTCACGTCTTTTTGTGACCGCAGACTCGCAGGTCGCAAATACAGTCAACTCTCTCACAGCGACCACTTGTCGTAAGCGATCACTTTGTAAATAACCGCTGTTTCTCACGCCCCATTTATATGGAGAAAAGTTGTCCCGGGTAGAAGGGTCACCCGCCTAGCCGAGCTACCCTAAGTGAGCCAACTTTTCATAGATTTCCTTACAAAACTTGGCAGACCGTTTACATGAGAAACAAAATTAAAAGTTGGCTCGGCTAGAAGGGTGACCCTCCTAGCCGGGTGACCTCCTTTCGATGGTAGGGTCACCCTCCTAGCCGAACCAACTTTTCTCCATATAAGCACTTTGGCTCGGTCAGCCAGGACAACTCCACGGAAATTGAAGTCCGTGTTTTATCTTTAAAACGAACATTGTGGCTAAAATTGCTATCAAAGAAGTTAAATCTAAGTCAACAGTGACCGGTGTGAGTGATTTAAAAAATAGAAATCCAGCGGAAAGAGGGATGTTGAAGTTATGAATTATTTTAAGCAGGGCTAATGAATAATTTAGAAGGGTCAACTTTGACTCGGTCAACCGGGACAATTTTACTCATGTAAACAGTTGTGAGAAGTTGTCTCGGCAAGGAGGGTGACCCTTCTACCCGGGACAACTTTCTACATATAAACGGGGCCTCAGTCAAATACTGTTTATTAAACCCTCTCGTAAGCTTCCACTGCTCAACTTTCCACCAGTCTTCAGGCAGGAAATTTGATATATTCTTTTGTTTTCTTTTTCCAGAAAGCGACCACCAAACATGATCACTTACGTTACTCAAATGTCATAAAACTTCAGTTTTAATAAGGTTGATCCAGAGTGCTAAAAAAAGATGACTTAAGTTGGTACAGTGATGTGATACAGTAGTACGATAAAATTTCTTCCAGACGTTGTTCGATGTGAAGTACGCCATTGCACTCAATCTTTTCCCTATTGGCTTAATTTTAGATAAAAAGGTATTGCCTCTATATAATTAGTTAATCAATTCAGTTTTGCGTTTATTTTGTTGATTTTTCTCGTAAGCGACCACCTCCATAAGGGTGGTCGCTTAGGGGGGAGAGAGTTGACTGTAGTTGCTTGATCTTATCGAAGCAAACTTCTCTGATCACTTGTGATCCCTTGTTCATTATTGCAAGCGATTGGAGGCTGAAATTATTTAAACCCTAATTTAATTAGGGAGACAAACTGGCCTCGTGAAAACAAAACTGCTCTTCATTATGGCTTTTGGCGAGCTGAAATATCTCCCAAATTTACAGTGCAGCGGCGCAGTTTTCAATTCAGTTTGACACTTCTAGCTTCCTACCTTTATCATGTTCCGCTTTGTCTGAAAGTAGCAGTGCAGCAACTGCGCCCATTGCAGCAACAAGAAATGATACCAAGAGGATTTTTCTGCGACTGAACCTGAAAAGATATGCAATTGATCACAGTAACTTAAAACAAGATGTTGGTACAATAAGTATGTTGTAATAGTTATTGTAATTAAATACGCTATGTCATCACGTTGGTCTTATCGATACGCGCGCCTCGTTTATCGTTAGTCATAGCTCACTTTCTAAGGGCAAGCTCGAAAAACTCAACCCTCCCTTCCCCTAGGGAGTCTATTGATTCAGTCTCGACGCCATGCGCTTTCTACTGCGCGGTTGCACCTGACTCGATAAACTTGTGCCCAAACCTCTCGTTGTGTGGTCATTGATAGTATGTGATTAAATGCAAGGACGAAAGAAAAAAAGGGAACTGAAAATAATAGGGGAGAAATGGCAAGATATGATGAGAAATGAAAAAGAAAACTCAACGAAAAATGATATAATTGATGCCTCTCTGAAAGTGGTGTGAATTATTTACTTAGTTATACGGTAGACATTTTTGCGTCGTCTTTCAAGGCATAGAGGTTGTAAATTTAAATTTATTATTTATTTACTTAAGGATTTGTACAGGTAGTACTAGTACCGGTGCAAAAACAATAGGACATAAGTCCCCTACTAGGTTTAAGCACCAACCCAACCCTCACCTGAAATTTTAACTTAATAATATAAATAAACTAACAAGTGCACGCAGTAAGGGTATTTACCTGGCGACATTTAGGACAAATTACTTTAAAGGTACGAAAGTTGTCGCCATCAAAAACGTTGAAAAGTCTCTTAAAATAAAACGATTTAAGTTTGCGCTTAAAAGAGTCAATAGACTCAGCCTGCCTAACATAATTAGGTATATTGTTCCACAAATTTACTATCCTATTAAAATAGTAATCCCGAAAAGTTGATGTACGATTATTATTAATCTTTAAGTTCAGCCCTGAGCACGCTTGATGCGTTTGACTCGTAACAAAGGAAAAATAGTAATTAAATGAACGAGTTAGATCAACATGACCATGAAGATATTTAAAAAAGAAAACTAAGTCGAGATACTCAAGCCAGTAATTAAGCGGCAACAACTTCAGTTTGATTAAACGATCCTTATAAGATATGTTACTACTATTTTTTAGTATGAAGCGTGTAGCTCTTCTTTGTACCTTTTCAACTATACATTGTATAAATACCAAAAGCTATTTGCAAAAACGATGAAAAGATTATGGCGCCCTTAAAGTTTGCAAAGGTTTTCTTGTATACTTACAATAAGAGTGTTCCTAAGTAATAATTTTTATCTCGGCTGTCTTGGGGAGTAATCACGATCAAGTCTTCAGGTCAGCTTATTACGGTGGAACTTTTGAGTGAATATTTTTTTTGCTCGAGCAACCATCGTTCTTCCCAGAGGAAGATGTCCTAACATCGAATTACCAATTGGATCGACTATGGAAATTGATCTGTGAGATGTGACGCCTTTTCTCTATAAGTCAGTCAATCAGACAGGTTTTCCTACAAACGTTTCAGCAAAAAAGGAGGTATTTGAGAAGGTTCTTTGTCCCCACGTTTTTCATCCTTCGTGGGATATTTCAAGGTACGCACTGTTAATTCATTAGTTTCTACTCGACAATCGTCTCAGTCTAAAGAAGAAATCGATGAAGGTTCATCTGCTGCACAGTAATATCATTGTCTGAATTATTCGCGCGGTCTGGGCCGACCTACAGTCACAAGAATAAGCTCCTGGTCGGGGAATACACCACGGAATTCTTGGTTGGGCCGGTGTGTGGCCCGGTTTTCCAAATCCTGACCCTATTTAAGACCAAAATATGCCATTTTCCAAACCTGTTTCCAGACCTGGCCTGGCCAGTTACAAATTTCCCCTCTCACTTTCTTGTAGCATAATTATGTTTGGCATCAGTGCCGAAGTCAAGAATTCGTAAAATTCAGTTCGAATAATAAATTTTGGATACTTCTCTTTCCCTATTATTTGTTTGGAGTTAAAAAGACAAATACGGTGATACGCTGTCGTGGTTCCCTTGAAAACCACACCTGATTTCATTAGTTCGTAGAATGACTTGCCCGGCTAGCGATATTGCGGAAGCTGGCAGTCTTCAAGCTTTTAAAATTAGACTTAGATCCTTTTAAAGTTTAAAATTATTAATCCTATGATGTTTTCATAGGGTTGACCTCGAGGCTTTTTCAAATTTATGTATATAAATTTGAATAAACATTTGTGGGTGTACTTGGGTGTATGTATGCATGTAGACCAAAATGGTTTAAAATCCATACCCTTTGGGAAGACACATACCTAAATAGCTTGTATAAGGAAGCACCGCCCCGCCCCCTCCCACCCCTCCCCCCAAAAAGCTATTTTGTCTCAAAATCGAGGTAACTCCCTTAGTTTTAACACCAGTTGACTCAATAGGGAAGACCACTACTTTTTTGCCTACCTCAGTGTCAGAAAGACCGAAACGGGATACGCGGGCAAGGAAGCAACTCCGCTTAACAGCACATTCACATAGATATTTCCACCTAAGAAAGGCGCACTAAATGATATGCCCCAGCTGACAAAGGAAGCAGCAAACCTATCAAGCCGGAAAGGAAAGATTGTTAAAATAACAAATACGAATGGACTTGCCTAAGTTTGGTGGTGCTTGCTTGAATATAAAAAGAAGTAGCCAAGTATAAACTGGTCAGAGTTTAAAAAAGCTCTGGGTTTGTGTCCCAGAGGGAGAGGTGTTTGGCATCGCAAATTTTCTATGTGAAATTCTTGGTTAAGAATAATAAAAGCTATGTATTTTCCCGTGTATGTTTTGGTGTCATGAATCCCTGGCTGTTTTGATGACAATCTTTCATACACTCACCACATCATCCAGGAACCAAGAGTCGTGTGCGCCATCTTAAGAGAGCAAAACAAGGAACGGAAATCGCCGAGCTTTTCTTCTTTAGGGAGAAGTAATTCTCTATCTGGCATTTCATTGCCATTCAGCCTCGCCACTTTGCCCAGAATCACCTTTGCCTCAGACACCCGCCCTTTCTTTAGAAGCCAACGCACAGACTCTGGAGTAAAACTGTAGCGTAACAGCGCGTTCAGATTATGATACCAGAAGTACTACTCAAGTGTGTCGATAAAACATTTAGGTGCCCTTGGATTTAGGCCATTTCCTTGAAATGCAAGTTATTTATTACTATGTAGAGAATTTTGAAATTTTGGATAAAAATAAAAGGTCCCCGCGGCCGCGAAAGAGGAAATACAGCATCCTCTCAAATTAGCCTATAATCTAAAAATGTGACTCTGCACGATTAGTTCTCTCAGGAACAAAAGGAATGCACAGATAGAGAAGGAGCAGTATTCACGAAAGTAGGTCATAACAAGGAGGCATAACAAGGAGAAATATATCGTATCTTAGGAGAAAACCAGTCTTCACGAAGACCTGCTCAATTTGGTCAAATTTGACCCCCTAAGTTCTCAACAGAGCGGCAGCATCATCCTCACCACGTTGTTCAGTCCTAGACGCCGGATTCTGCTTGGATATGTACGACTAGGAATCCTGCGATCATTATGCGAATACTGTGCTTTGAGTAAATTTAGGTCAAATCATTGGGTCAAATAATTTTACTTACAACCAGCCAGCCACCAAAAGGAAACCTGGAGCCCCTGTTACCATGGTGAGTACTCTCCAATCTCTGATGGCATATGCAAATCCTGGTAAAATCATCACAAAGAGGACGTATCCAACCCAGACCAGACTACCCGCGGTGCTTCGGTGCCGTATTCCAGAGAATTCTGATACTAATACGAACAGAGGGATGCTATAGGCACCTACGCGAGAAATGAGATGAAAGAATGAAAACAAAAATTGGTTTGCTAGATAACACCGGGATGCATGGTTTACGTACTTTGGCTATCCACCTATTAAAGTGCCTCTTGTTATCATTTTAGCAACCGAGTTGTGCTAAAAAGGAAATGTATGTTTCTGATTTATTCCTGTTTGCGTTTTGATGGGAAATCAGTCATACTTTTGGATGGTCTGTTGTTCAGAATGATACAGTCCCTAAACATAATCATTAAATTCCAGTAAAACTTGTACATATGTTTTGCTTAAGCAACTTCAGTGTTATGTTCGAGATAAGCTGTGCCAAATTCGTAGGAATGCTTGTTTTGCTTAAAGAAGAAACCATGCACAACCGAAGTTCACTCTTAATTTGTCGCTGAAGCTGATTTGCCTTGGTAGTGACGGCGCAAGCATAAAAGACATTTCTTAGGTCTTTGCTAGTGTAATTACCACAGCTGACGTCACACAAAAATCATCAATGTCACCAGTGTAGGAATGGAACAGTAGCAACAGTGGAACTAAAAGAACTTAATTTAATGTAATTTATTCATTTATGTTGTGCAAATATCAACAAAGGTTTTCAAATGCCCATTACAATAATCAAAACAATTTAAACCGACTATGAGGTAAAACCTGTTGCAAAGACTTAAAATAAACATTGAAAATTTTTGCACCACCTATACAGTCTCCCGGCTCTTCCTACAGTCTCCACTGTTCCTATAGTCTCCACTGTTCCTACAGTCTTCACTGTTCCTACAGTCTCCAATGTTCCTACAGTCTCCACTGTTCCTACAGTCTTCACTGTTCCTACAGTCTTCACTGTTCCTACAGTCTCCACTGTTCCTACAGTCTCCAATGTTCCTATAGTCTCCACTGTTCCTACAGTCTCCAATGTTCCTACAGTCTTCACTGTTTCTACAGTCTCCACTGTTCCTACAGTCTTCACTGTTCCTACAGTCTCCAATGTTCCTACAGTCTTCACTGTTTCTACAGTCTCCACTGTTCCTATAGTCTCCACTGTTCCTACAGTCTTCACTGTTCCTACAGTCTCCAATGTTCCTACAGTCTTCACTGTTTCTACAGTCTCCACTGTTCCTACAGTCTTCACTGTTCCTACAGTCTCCAATGTTCCTACAGTCTTCACTGTTTCTACAGTCTCCACTGTTCCTACAGTCTCCACTGTTCCTATAGTCTTCACTGTTTCTACCGTCTCCACTGTTCCTACAGTCTCCAATGTTCCTACAGTCTCCACTGTTCCTACAGTCTTCACTGTTTCTACAGTCTCCACTGTTCCTACAGTCTTCACTGTTCCTACAGTCTCCAATGTTCCTACAGTCTTCACTGTTCCTACAGTCTCCACTGTTTCTACAGTCTCCAATGTTCCTACAGTCTTCACTGTTCCTACAGTCTCCACTGTTCCTACAGTCTCCACTGTTCCTACAGTCTCCACTGTTCCTACAGTCTCCACTGTTTCTACAGTCTTCACTTTTCCTATAGTCTCCACTGTTCCTACAGTCTTCACTGTTCCTACAGTCTTCACTGTTCCTACAGTCTCCACTGTTTCTACAGTCTTCACTTTTCCTGTAGTCTCCACTGTTCCTATAGTCTCCACTGTTCCTACAGTCTCCACTGTTGCTACAGTCTCCACTGTTGCTACAGTCTTCAATGTTCCTACAGTCTCCACTGTTCCTACAGTCTCCAATGTTCCTACAGTCTTCACTTTTCCTACAGTCTCCACTGTTCCTACAGTCTTCAATGTTCCTACAGTCTTCACTGTTCCTACAGTCCCCACTGTCTCTACAGTATCCAATGTTCCTACAGTCTTCACTGTTCCTACAGTCTCCACTGTTCCTACAGTCCCCCGGCTTTTCCTACAGTCTCCACTGTTCCTACAGTCTTCACTGTTCCTACAGTCTCCAATGTTCCTACAGTCTATGTTCCTACACTCTCCACTATTCCTACAGTCTCCACTGTTCCTACAGTCGTCACTGTTCCTACAGTCTCTACTGTTCCTACAGTCTCCACTGTTCCTACAGTCTCCAATGTTCCTACAGTCTCCACTGTTCCTACAGTCTCCAATGTCCCTACAGTCTCCACTGTTCCTACAGTCTCCAATGTTCCTATAGTCTCCACTGTTCCTACAGTCTTCACTGTTCCTACAGTCCCCACTGTTTCTACAGTCTCCAATGTTCCTACAGTCTTCACTGTTGCTACAGTCTCCACTGTTCCTACAGTCTCCAATGTTCCTACAGTCTTCAATGTTCCTACAGTCTCCACTGTTCCTACAGTCTCCAATGTTCCTACAGTCTCCACTGTTCCTACTGTCACATAATCTAAGCTTGCGCAATAGTGTTGAGCATGCGGAGTCGATTAGTCCTAAGCACATGTTTGATTGTATTGTTGTGTTGCCTATGTCTTGTACTGTGAAATACAAATCTTGAGAACCCACTATCTACTTTTACACCTACAGTCTCCACTGTTTCTACAGCCTCCACTGTTCCTACAGTCTCCACTGTTCCTACAGTCTTCACTGTCCCTACAGTCTCCAATGTTCCTATAGTCTCCACTGTTCCTACAGTCTCCAATGTTCCTATAGTCTCCAATGTTCCTACAGTCTTCACTGTTCCTACAGTCCCCACTGTTTCTACAGTCTCCAATGTTCCTACAGTCTTCACTGTTGCTACAGTCTCCACTGTTCCTACAGTCTCCAATGTTCCTACAGTCTCCACTGTTCCTACAGTCTCCACTGTTCCTACAGTCTCCACTGTTCCTACAGTCTCCAATGTTCCTACAGTCTTCAATGTTCCTACAGTCTCCACTGTTCCTACAGTCTCCACTGTTTCTACAGCCTCCACTGTTCCTACAGTCTCCACTGTTCCTACAGTCTCCAATGTTCCTATAGTCTCCACTGTTCCTACAGTCTCCACTGTTCCTACAGTCTTGACTGTTCCTACAGTCTCCCGGCTTTTCCTACAGTCTCCACTGTTCCTACAGTCTCCAATGTTCCTACAGTCTTCAATGTTCCTACAGTCTCCACTGTTCCTACAGTCCCCCGGCTTTTCCTACAGTCTCCACTGTTCCTACAGTCTTCACTGTTCCTACAGTCTCCAATGTTCCTACAGTCTTCAATGTTCCTACACTCTCCACTGTTCCTACAGTCTCCACTGTTCCTACAGTCGTCACTGTTCCTACAGTCTCTACTGTTCCTACAGTCTCCACTGTTCCTACAGTCTCCAATGTTCCTACAGTCTCCACTGTTCCTACAGTCTCCAATGTCCCTACAGTCTCCACTGTTCCTACAGTCTCCAATGTTCCTATAGTCTCCAATGTTCCTACAGTCTTCACTGTTCCTACAGTCCCCACTGTTTCTACAGTCTCCAATGTTCCTACAGTCTTCACTGTTGCTACAGTCTCCACTGTTCCTACAGTCTCCAATGTTCCTACAGTCTTCAATGTTCCTACAGTCTCCACTGTTCCTACAGTCTCCAATGTTCCTACAGTCTCCACTGTTCCTACAGTCTCCACTGTTTCTACAGCCTCCACTGTTCCTACAGTCTCCACTGTTCCTACAGTCTTCACTGTCCCTACAGTCTCCACTGTTCCTACAGTCTCCAATGTTCCTATAGTCTCCACTGTTCCTACAGTCTCCAATGTTCCTATAGTCTCCACTGTTCCTACAGTCTTCACTGTTTCTACAGTCCCCACTGTTTCTACAGTCTCCACTGTTCCTACAGTCTTCACTGTTGCTACAGTCTCCACTGTTCCTACAGTCTCCAATGTTCCTACAGTCTCCACTGTTCCTACAGTCTCCACTGTTCCTACAGTCTCCACTGTTCCTACAGTCTCCAATGTTCCTACAGTCTTCAATGTTCCTACAGTCTCCACTGTTCCTACAGTCTCCACTGTTTCTACAGCCTCCACTGTTCCTACAGTCTCCACTGTTCCTACAGTCTCCAATGTTCCTATAGTCTCCACTGTTCCTACAGTCTCCACTGTTCCTACAGTCTCCCGGCTTTTCCTACAGTCTCCACTGTTCCTACAGTCTCCAATGTTCCTACAGTCTTCAATGTTCCTACAGTCTCCACTGTTCCTACAGTCTCCACTGTTCCTACAGTCTCCAATGTTCCTATAGTCTCCACTGTTCCTACAGTCTCCAATGTTCCTACAGTCTCCACTGTTCCTACAGTCTCCAATGTTCCTACAGTCTTCACTTTTCCTACAGTCTCCACTGTTCCTACAGTCTCCAATGTTCCTACAGTCTCCACTGTTCCTACAGTGTTCACTGTCCCTATAGTCTTCACTGTTCCTACAGTTTTCACTGTCCCTACAGTCTCCAATGTTCCTACAGCATCCACTGTTCCTACAGTCTCCACTGTTCCTACAGCCTCCACTGTTCCTACAGTCTCCACTGTTCCTACAGTCTCCACTGTTGCTACAGTCTCCACTGTTCCTACACTCTCCACTGTTCCTACAGTCTCTTAGACATTGAAATAAGAAAGATGCCCTCGATGGTCTACCCACAATTTATACAACTGCTATTCTTGGCAATGGCCAGTATATGATTAAAACTGACTTGCTTCTATTTATTGTTTATTGCTTGGACTAATCGACCGCAAACATGAACCATAAAACTTACCAATCATGAAGCCAACAAGGGCACGAAAAAGAGCAAACACCCAGAAAGCTGGGGAAAAGGCTGAGACGAAATTAAACAGGCAGCAGAAGAATCCACATACGAACAGAGGAATCCTGCGGCCGAACTTGTCGGAGATAGTACTCACGGAAATACTTCCAGTAAAAAAACCAGCGAAGATAACAGAGGTCGAGACAAATCCCAACGAACCACGCTCACACACGAGGTCAAACTGTAATAAAGAATATCACTAATGTCATATCACTAATGTTAACTCCTAAAAGTGACTAACATGTAACATCTCCTTATAATGCCAACACACTGTCTAGCAGAAAGGTGACGAGAATCGGTGGACAGACTCATCAGCCATGGCTAGAGGGTGTTACCTTGATATAACGCCAAATTCTCTTAACTAATGTACGAGAAAATGTGTAGCAGCTAGAAAGGAGAACTGAAAATCAGGTCTTGGGAGTTAAAGGGTTAAAGGCCTCAGTTTGAGATTTTCGCGTAAAGACCTTACTCTCGGCTAATAAATAGTTTTAGTTTTTAGAAACACACATTTAGAAGAGATTATAGCCTTCGATGACCGGGGCTTGATTTACCTCGTACGTAACTCCAAGCTAGAGTTGGAAAAGGCGGCTTTTGCAGCAGTAACGTGATCAACTTTTCATAAGTACGAACGCAATCCATTTTATAAATGGTAATACAAAGAGCATACATAAACCGGCACAACAATTTAATTCCACACAGAGAAATATCAAAATTGAATATCAGAATTTACTATAACACGACGGCACGTTTAGTATCCAATTGCATATTTCAATATCACTGAGAACTGTAAGTTTGAGTATCTGAATTGAATATTTCAATATCACACCGCTTCTAGCCTACGAGCCAGCTCTCCGGTGCAGTCTGGCGGCGGGGTGGGAAAAGGAGAGCTTGCAAATACGACTCCGTAAGTTGAATATCCGCCTCCAATTCCCCTGTGGCTCCTCGTTGACTGAGCTGTCAGATTTTCGCCAATCAGCGCGAAGCGCAAACGAACGCGAAATGTAAACAAACATTTAAAAACAAGTGACGTCATTACTAATGTCATCTCCGCCAATCAGCATTTTGCATCGAGAAATTCGATGCAGATATTCAAATTACAGAGACATAGTTGCAAGCTCTCCTTTTCCTGCCCCGCCAGACTCCCCCCCCCCCCCCGAGAGACCTTGCTCGCAGGCTACATACCGTTAAATGTTTGAATATCACAATTGCATATTTTGTGCCATGACTTCATGATGTGTGAATATCGCAATTGCATATCTCAGTGTCGTAACTTAAGTAGTGAATATTACAATACAACATTGATTTTTGACTGTAATCACACTCCATATGATCAACGAGAAACAGTAGTTGTACTCTCCATACTGTCATTAAAAAAAATTCTTTTTTTCTGTTTTCCCAGTTGTATGGTTTGTTTGTTGGTGTTGATTGTTTGGTGTCAATGTATCCTAGTAGTAAACACTGTAATTAGTACAAGAAGAATAGCGTGTAAGTTTATTTGTTCATAAAGTGTTGATTTAGTATAGAGTGTTGTAAATGTAGAACCGTTAAAACAATAAGTGTGTAAGCTAGATGTTAGTGTGAAATCAATATAAATGGAGCAAGGCGTGGTGAACGGTGGTGAGAAAACAGTTGAGGGAAGGCGTACGAAAGAACGAAGGAAGACAGAGTTGAGGAGAAAGGTGTGGGCAGAATCGCTCAAATGTTCATTGCTGAAAGTCTTTAGTGAACTCCAAACCGTTAACAAGACAAAACCCCTTTGTCTGCGGAGGAGAAAAGTGGAGCGAGGAGAGAGATTTTACGGTAAAGGAAAGCGGCTGAGAAGCTGATCGCCAGAGTTGGCAAACTGAACGGAAAGTAGTCCAAGAAAGTATCAAGGCGCCGGAGAGCAGAAGGTCGGAGAAGCTGTTGTCGTGGAGTTGGTTATGTTGGAAAGAGAGAAGGAACTGAACTGTAAATAATTGTAAATAATTGTAAATACTCGTAAACAGTAAGTTAGTTAAGTAAGATTAGTTTTATTTGTGTTCGTTCGTTTCATGTCAATATCGTAATTAAATTCATTAGTTGTATTTTTAAGAAGTCTGTGCTAATTGTGCCTTATGCTAGTTTTGTTTTGTTACTGTCGTCTCGGGCCATTGGGACCCACGTCACACATACAGTCAGTTTTCTCAAAACATGCTGTTTATGCAGTACCTGAGTTACCACTGAAGTGAAGTCTCTTTCGAATTCCCAGTCCTCTCTTGGAATATCACACCTGAATGCGTACTTTTCATCACCGAGACGAATGGTGTCATTATATGGACATGTGACGACATTTTTGCACTTCCATCCAGGTTCCGCCGCAATGAACACCATGAGCATCACGGTAAAGGCCCACCAGAATCCATAAACAATATTAGCAAATACATTGAGCACGATTTGGTAACGGCCAAAGCTTCCAATCTTCTCCAAAACCTCGTCAACGGTTAATGCTTTCATGACTGCGATAAGAAACATAATTATATAAAAGGAACATAGCTTTAGCGGGATGCGGGATGGGGGTTAAAATCAAGGCGGGACGTGGGAAACGCGAGATACGGGATGAAAATAGGAAGGCGAGACCGGGATATTCTCGGTTTTCACATGACGTCATCAAAATTAAAAAATAAGGAATTATCTATCCTTTTGAGATTTTAGTTTAGCTAGTAATTAGAACAGCTGAAGACTTATCTTTTCACAAATTTTCAGATTGATTGGTTTTTTCGTCTTGTGATAAAGCAAGGTTGAATTTCTAAGCTTTTGCGTGACACGATATTAAACTGGCGGCCGAGAATGCTGTCACGTAGGTTAAAAAAAGTGACTTAGCCGCTGAGATTTCGCAAACTTAACAGTCCTTGAATGAGAATAAGTACTCATGTAGATGTTTATGAGCCCTCAGAGGACGACTATGGGTTTTTTATAGCAAAACTCGATGACATATGTTTTTGTTAGCTTCCGGCCGCCATATTTGTGTCCCTCAGAGGGACACAAACATGGCGTCTGCATACAAAAGCCTTAAAATTTAAGTAGAACATTTCTTCGAATATCTCCCGCACGAAACATCGTACAGACCTGAATCTTTGCGAGACTGTTTGAATATTCATCTTCTTTTGTCTCTTTGATTCTTGACTTTATTTGTTAAATGGTTTTGATGATGGTGTGACAGTGAAAACCGGCAATACTCCGTTTCGTAGGTGGGATACGGGATTGAACGGATATAGGCGGGCTGACTAACGAGAAACTGCAAAGGAGTAACAGGCCAAACAATCCTACCGGCGTGATAAGGGGAAAATCACAAGCCGATCAAACTGAAGGAATTTAAAAAAACACCGTAAATGGGAAAGCAAACTAAGAGATGCCAACCACTACAGACACTAAAAAATAATAATAAAATAGAATTAAAAAGACGGAAAACTCCGTCGCTTTCAGAAGCTGAATGAAGGTTAACACACGGTATCCGCAGCCACTTAAATATTCTGAGCGGGTCCCATAGCGACAGAATTAAGAAAGCTGAACGATGATTCAATGAGGCTCTAATCTTTACCGTAGTCTTGGTGCAAACATTACCAATGAAAAATCAGCTGGGCTGTGACGCCAGTAAAATTGTAAATTAATCATAAATTTTATCGAACATGCAAAAGTTAAAAACTGAAAAATGCTTGTATCACTGTACGCCACAAGTCTTTACCTTTGGCCTGTGGGACATAAGAAATTGAAACATCGAAACTTTCATCGAACAGGCAAATAGACCATTTCCGAATTGACCATTTTACAGTTGTGGCTGAGTTACCTGGCCTGTGAATGGAAGCGAGGCTGAGGGTGACCTTGTTTTGATACAAACCTTTTTGCTTTTGTTATGTAAATGCAGACTAGTTAGCATTACAACAACATGATTTACATGATAAAAGCAGTGAGGTCTCTATCAATACAAGGTCACCGGCACCCTCGCTGCCATTCAAAGGCCAAGTCACTTAGCGAACAACTGTAGAATGGCCTATTACCTTAGGCCTCTTTTTCAAAGCGAGTCTAAGTGCTCACCTTTCATATGCAAATCAATTTTCATTCACATGAAAATGAGTTTAATCTGCGTGTGAATGAAAATTAATTTGCATATGAAAGGATGAGCACTAAGACTCGCTTTGAAAAAGACGCCTGAGTTAATTCGGAAATGGCCTATTCACATGAAGCGCCAACCATCATATTCACGTTCGATATCGGTGTTTCATGGCGCAGTCATTTAAAGGCAAAATCTTCAAGGAACAATTTACCCTTGCCGGCAATCTTTCAGTATATAGGTATGTGCGGCGCCAAAGGGTATGGTTTTTTAGTCGTTTTGGTCTGAAATAGGGTATCAATTTTGACCATTTTGGTCTGAAATAGGGTATGGTTTGTGCACTCTTGTCTTGAATTGCCGGCGCATTATGTAACCTGCTTTTTACTGTGGGATTTTAAGTTCGAGCCCTCGCTTGTACAGTTTTGTATCCTACTTAATAAAAGCGTATAAGCATTGCCTTTAACATTGGTCTGACCTAGGGAACTGATCAGACAGATCTGAAATAGGGTATCAAATTTTTGATCAGGTCTGAAATAGTAGGGAGTAGGGAAAATTACAGATTTTGGTCTAAAATAGGGTACTCACTTTTTCTGGAAGTAAATAAAACGTGAATCAGAATGTTGCCTTCAGCCCGCTTAGCATTCCCAAAACGTGACTCTGAGTTACCCGCTAAATTCCCATTTGTAGCCTGCAATCAGGCTCTCCGTATGGGTTATTCCGAGATTTGCTTTCTGATGGCGCGTGGTCTAAAGGTAGGGGTTTGGGGCGGGCGAGAGATAGGAGAGCTTGCAATGGTCCCTGTACGATTTGAGTTCTCTCCTTTTCCGCTCGACTGATCTGTCAACTTATCAAAGTGAAATGAACCAATCACAACGAAAGCGGAAATGACCTTGTAGGTCACGACGGCTGTCAAAAAATGAAACTTTTGATACACGTGCTCTTGTTTACATGTAAGTTCAGTTGTTATGAACTCCGAAGAAAACATTTCGGCGAAAAGCTGGAAGAAAACCGCAAAGCGTCAAATGGGTTGACGAATTTTGCAGAATTTGCAAGTGTTCGTTTAGGACCAAATATGGCTCTCTGGGATCTTTTGTGAACGTTTTGAAACCTTGTACCAGAGAGGGATTTCATAATATAGTTCTGACTCGCATCTTCGTGCTTTCAAGCTGGTCTTTCCTTAAGAATCTGCCATGCATGCTTCAGAAAAGCCTGCACGTATTGCGAGCCTTACGATATTTTTAGCCACTGAGATAAATAAACCGAGGCAAGAAGAAACTGAGGAAACTATCGTCACCAAGCGGACCGTGATATCGATTCCGGGAAGACGCCCTTCCCGTTAATCAAGAAAGGAAGACGATCAAAGATCATTAGAAATTCCCTCGGCTAGAGAGCGACCCCCAGCTTCTCGTCGTCGTCTTCTTGTCCAGACCGTTGGCGACGACCAGCTCGGCAAGGAAAACAATCGACCTTGTCTGCACAGTGGAGCGGAATCATCTAATTCGAATTTCCTGGCACATCTCAATATAGACGATCTTCCGGACAGCACTACAAGCGTGAAAGTCTTAGTTTTGTCGCCGAATGGGAATGTGACGATAAGAACACCCAACGATAAAGCTACAACCTGCCTTATAAAGAATCTGGCACTTAAGAGGTGGAAAGCAGCCGCAAATGTTTTTGTTGTTCACGAAGCTATGCGCGAGGATCTGCTGATCGCACTAAATAGGGCTGTAAACAAAGAGTTTAAAGATTATTGCAAGTCCGACACATCTCGAAACCCATCAGCGCACACCGCTCGGGCCAAGGCAAATAAAATATCCGGCAACCGAGGAAGGTTTTCGAACATGTCTGGGCTTTCGAGTTCCACTGCTGTCAATCCCAGAGAACTGGCTTCTTCAATCTGATCAGCAATGATGCTCTCTAGGGGACAAATTACGAGAACACAGCCATTCGATGAAGTCGCGTCCAGCCATTTCACCACCGCGAAAACTTAAAATACAAGGCTTTTTCCAAAGCCTGTAGGCAACACGGCCAGTACATCATTTTCATTAAGGAGACTCTTAATTGCCAGGTATTGCTCTTTCTTCAGATCAATTCGCTTTGAAGATCTTAAATTCAAAGACGAGATAGCTTCATTGAGCTGAGAATCCATATTATCCGCGTTCACGGTCGGTCGAATTGACTGAAACCCCCCTGCTCACTTATTTTACATGTGTCAAGTCCAATTGGCCAATCATCAATTTGCGTTCAGAATCTGAACGTAAATACTCAAATCGTACAAGGACCATTGCAGGCTCTCCTCTCTCTCGCCCGCCCCAATCCCCTAGCTTTTGACCGCGCACCATTAGAAAGGAAATCTCGGAATAACCCATACGGAGAGCCTGTTTGCAGGCTGTACCATTTGGAGCGTCAATCGTAATTTCGTGCGTGTTTGAAGCTTCGTGAGTTGAGCATTGTTTTGTGCTTTATTATAGCCTTTTCTGTTGTGGCAGGCACCTTATTGCACGTGGGTTAAAGGCCAACAAAATCTAATAACATACACGGATCATTTTATTCGCACCCTTCCACCCTGGGGCTAGTTACAGACGCCAGCGGTATATATATCAGTTATTAACCAAGCGCGAGGGCCGTACTGGGAGAATATCGGCCCGAGGTCTTGACAGTATGGACCGAGCGCAGCGAGGTCCGTACAAAAACGAACGAGGGCCGATATTCTCCCAGTACGGTCCCGAGCAAGCTTGGTTAATAAGAGATTTATTACACGACTGAAGACAACGCGGGAACAACGCGGGAACAAAGCGGGATCCTTTGGGACAATACCCGGTCCAATACTTAGAGAATATCGGACTGGCAATAGAGCAATCTTATTGGTCGATTTTAATTATTGGCCCTCTGACTGTGTAAGTCGTGTAATAAAGGATGAATACAAACTTAGGCCACTTTAGATTTCTAACACTGAATAATTACTGTCGTCTCGCTTGACTGTCCGTCGATGGGTCACAAAAAAATAATATAAAAAATGGAACCTGAGAATACAGCTGAAATACGGGAAAAATTTCCGCACAGCGTTATACATTAATTATACATTCTAATTCATTAATTCTGTATGCACTTCATTGTTTCCAAGACAAGGACTTATTCCCAACGGTTTAGCATAAAATAAAAGTGGATTATTTTCAAACTTTTGACGGTAACCCTGACCTCATTTTACGGCTAACCCCAGGCCTAAAATTTCTTTGTATTACCTACAACGCGAAGCAAAACGTTAAATTTGTTTACGGAGATCGAAAAATTCCCGTAAAATTACTTGAAAATGGCATTTTCAAATGCCAAAACTCGCCAAATTTACCCTGTTTCACAAAAGACTTAGAAAAAAAAAAATCAGGATTTAAAAACAATGAGAACCAGACTGAGGTATTCTATTGTTATTGCTATTGTTTTCACGGAACGAAGACTGAATGCATAATTAATGTATGGGGCTGTGCGGAAATCTTGCCGAAATACGTCCCTAGGTTCCCCTATGAACGATAATCGCGCTTCTTACCTGCTTGAAAGTTAATAAGTGATCTATGAAGGAAACATGAAGCTTGGTGGGAAAAGCTATATGGCTTTACAGTCAAGTCGCCCGAAAGTCATCTCGCCCGAAGTTATATATGTCGGGTTTGCCGCCCGATATTTTTCATCTGTAAACAAACATTTCATTGATTTTCCAAGGTTCTTGGCCGCTCAGTCAAATTGCAGTTAAGCTAATACCAGTTATCCTAGTTGAATCTCGGTCCAATAAACATTTTCCTTAAACATTTTCGCCGTTTAGTTTGAACGGCGTATAAAGCGACAACCGCCTTTCGAACAACCGGCCTCTTCATTCCAAATATAGACACTGACGTTTTATCGTTAAAAAGGTAGCTCTCCCAATAGTGAATTAAGTCCTCTACTTGAACAAATCAGCACTTACCGATCACTGAAGACTCAACTGCAACTCAGGTTAACAGACAGTAGCAAAATTTCTCAGTTAGTTTGACGCGCCTGTCACAGAGTTCTGCAAGGTCCACTGATTCACCCCTTTCCCACGGGACTCGAGGGCACAACCCGGGAGTACGCGCTCAAGGATAAAGCTGACCAGAGGATGATGTTAACCATGTTTGCCGTTTTAAAATCTACCAAAAACTGTAAAACGGCTTAAAATCTAACAGAAAACTGACCAATAGGTCAAACTTTGTACTGACAACCGATGCAAATGGATGAAAAGAAACTATATGTTTACAACCAAAACAGGAAAGACGAAACCTGAGCAGACAGCGACTTGTTTTTCTTATAAGAACCTTCATAATTACGAAGAGTAAGCGAATTTTGCGTTGTCACTGACCTTGGTTTTGTCATATATATATAAGAATATTATTTTTCCGGTCCAGGCTGAATATTCATACTCTTCTGCCGATTTTAAGCTGAAAATATATTTGTGTATGGCAGCGTGTAGCGGCCCAGACTTCTAGTGGCTTTGAAAATGGGGTAGACTGTGCAGTCACAGGCTTACAAAAATGACCATCAAATCTTCAAATGTAAACTTTATTCCTTGACAACATTTCGAACATATTGTGAGCAATTTATCGACTGTATAAAGTGCGTGGAATTCAAAATGACCAGTCGTTTCTGCTCTGCGTGGATGATACAATAACTATAGTTCTTCTAAGATCGCCGTGTCGATCGACGTTGGGTGCTCGGTCAGCTTATACTGTCTACAATAGGTTGAACTTATCCAGCTTAACCTGAATTGCGTTGGATGCTATCGAGTTCAACGTTTTATGAAGGCCCTGAAGGGGTAAAGTTGCTAGTGGGCCGAGCAAACACATGAAATAAATGATTCAAATAACCGTAACATGATAAGAATCCCAACTGGCGGGAGGCAGATCAGTTGGCTATTTACAAGGATGACCGAGGCGAAGCACGAAACCAGAACAACACCAGCTAGTGGCTAGAGCGAGGTTTGAACCCGGGTCACCGCATTGAAATCCAGCGCCCTAGACCACTCGGCCATCCTGCCTCCTAAAGGAGTTTATTCTTTCGCTGCATAAGTGAGAGGAAAGAAAGAAAGAAAGAAGACTTAATTAATGCGCTATGTCATCTGATCCACGGGAATGTACCGACTGGCTATTAAAGTAGACTGGGGACACCTAACTATACAAAGTAAAAGTAATCATTTAAAGTGATAAATTTGCAATTTATAAAATGACTAAATTCCGGAAATAGACAATATAATCGGTAACTAGTTGTCATGGAGATACATGACAACCTTTACAAGTTTACAATTTTCCATCAGGTAAGTGATTGAGTTTTGACCAAATAATAGGACCTAAATGTAGCATCTGTCTAAAGTGTAAATGATAGAACGAATTGTTCCAAAATCGCCAACTACGCAGGCTATGGGGAGATGCTTGACACACACACCGTTCCATGATGCTAATGAAGATGTGGGATTTCAAATATTAAACAGACCCAGAACCTATCCTTAAAAATACTTTTTGAAAATGCTACCAACAACCTATTAACAATGCTCCCGTAAAAATTCACTCAGCATAGTAATAAATCACAGATAATTTTCGTCGTTCTTTCTTCACACGAAAGTAGTCTGCTCTTCTTTAGCAGCTTCTGCGGTTTCGTTTTCATCTTTTTCTTGCTCTGAAGCTTTTTCATCTTGAGACAAATTTTCCAAAGTTGGCTGGTTGTAAGTCTCGGGTAAAGTCATGCATACAATCGCAGAAGCAACAGCGAGGCCAGCCATTATACCAAATAGCAGGAAACGATGAACGGTCAGCTATTGCGAAAAAGGAATCAAGAAAACGGTGACGACGTCAATTTGACCAACTGAAACGAATGGCTTTTGCGACTCTGAGTTTACCAAATGACGATGCTGGCTTTGCTGGCAAATCTCTCGCCTATAAATACCCAGCTGGATTTGCAAAAAGGTGTTTATTGAAAATTGCAAAGTTTTGACCAGAATCAGAACGTCTAATTCTGACGGGCCCATCAACCGCACCGAAGCAACCAAAGTCACCCAATTGTTGAGACTGAGGGGAGAAAGAGAGGAGGAGAAGAGAAAAGATGCAATACTGATTGGCTACCTCTATTGTGGGCACGTTTTCACACTCCAGTTAGATATTTATTCCACGATAAAAGAAAGTGCATAATCCCTAGCCTGCTCGCAAGCTATGCAATCCCCAATGCGAAAGTTTGCTCGCAGGTGACAAAAAACAAAAATCATTGAAACTGGGTCTATTCAGGCATTTATTTTTAAGTACAAATCCTGTACTCACATTAAAGCATTATTTACTCACCAAGAGAGGAACGTAAGCCGACACAAATGCGCTCACACGCGCAGAGGCAGTCGATGTTCCCAAACCAATGTTCCTGGGAAGATTAAAAAAAATTTAAAAGTAACTCACAAAAGGATTACCATGTTACGATACTACGTTCAATTTATGTAACGCCCTCTACTCTAATATTGTCCAACTGGCAACTCTAGCTAGTCCCACTAAGTAGACAATGCAAACGGCACAATCCTGGTACAAATACTATGAGTAAGTCTCACCTTAAGGTTGTTGGAAACAGTTCAGCGGAATAAATGTACACCAGCGCAAAGGAAATCTCTGCACTAAACTTCGCAACACACAGATACATAAAGATTTTACCTGCCATATAACCTGAAAGAGATTTATACAAATCATACCAGTTATCGACTCACGCCCTCAAAAGAAACAAATATGCAACAATGACGCAGTATAGTTTTCTTAATTTGTTGCCCAATGTACTCATTATTCTTTAAAGTGCACCTAAACCGGCCCAAAATATATTTTTTTTCGCTTAAATAAATCTTTGCACCTGTCCGAAACATATTGCGCCGTTTTGCGTTTTTTTAGTATTGACTTTTTTATAGGCTGTAAAAGTTACGAAATCTAGCCATCATCTGTCCCAAGACCGAGCTTGAAAGGGGCATAGGCCTATTCCTTACTTGACGCCACAAACTGATTTGCATTGCATTAAGTCTTTGCAAAAATGCATGCAAAGCAGTTTATGACGTCATGTCGAATTTAATCGTTGGGTCGACCCAAATCAAATGGTCGAATTTAATTGATTCAAACGTCGAACTTCTCATGTGCCCAATCTAATGCATAAGTTATTTCAATGTATTTTCGGAAAAATATTCAAGAGTCACATTTAATTCGATGTCTGAATCAGAGTCGAATTTTAATTCATTTGGGTCGACCCAAATAGGCATTTGATTCGCGCATGAAAATTTCGACCTTTGAATTTGGCCTTAGGTGCACTCTAACAGGAGTCGAAGTCTTGTCCTTCCGATTTCTAGTTCGGAACGCTTTACAACACTGACCTAAAGTTTAGGTACATGTGACAAACGCCCTGTATACTCGGATTGAATGTTGGTATTCGTATATACGGTGTGACAACACAAAGAAGCAACCCATTAACTGACGAAATGAAACAAATCAAACTAGGTCTCGTAAGTTGCTGCTCACCTGGGCCGAGTTGCTCGAAGCATCGTTAACCCTCCGTTAAATACCATGACAACCTATAGGTTTTAATACAGCTTAACCAATGGTTAGCGCTAACCATGCTTAACTTCGAGCAACTCGGCCCTGGAAGGTATTTCCCGACAGTTTTCGAAAGAGGAACAATGCCCGCTTCACCGATCTCCCCAAACCCGGCCCATGAGACAAAGTGGCGGCGTTTTAGGCGGCCGGTAAATTACCTTAAAATGATTTCTTATCCCCTTAAATAGAAAAGTTACCTGAACATGACCACGTTCAGTTTTTACTTTTAACATTTTTAAAATACTTTCAGTTTAGCCATGTAAATGTTTTGTCTTAAGTATATTAATTTAGGCAGAAAGGAAATGGGGGCTAAGTGTGCTCTAAGCATGACCAGATCTAAACTACAAGTGCTAATTACTTCTGAGTGAGATATTTTTCGCCTGACGAGGTGGTGTTTGTTACCTTTGTCATATTCAGCCTTATCTGAGAGTAGAATTGCACCAATCGCACCCAATGAAGCAACAAAAAATGATACCACGACGATTTTTCTGCGACTAAACCTGTAAATATTTAATTGATAGCAATACTAATACTTTTTGATTTTAGATTTAAATTTTGTTTTTGCATTATTTTCATAGTTCCTTACCTAAGCAATAAATATTACCATACACTATAGAGTAAGACAACAGAAATAGTGGCAGACGAGAACTATGCATAGATTTAAATTGTGCGTAGAGACCAAAGTAGCCCAGTCCTTTTGAATTAGTCACTGTCACCTTAAATTAACTGGAGTAAATATCACTGAATTGCGGCATATGATATAAACAAGAAACAAGAATGAGAAAGTACAAAAACCTCACGAGCAATGCTGTTGTTGTATCATTAACACAAAAACTATACATAAGATCAAGATAAGAGATAGTTAATAGGCTACAATCAGATGAAACCTGATGCAAGACAGGAAGAAGAGGAAAGTACTGGATATTGGGGTCAGCCTGGGTGTAAAAACCTGACGAGGTTTTCTTTGTTTTATGAGGTATTGTTTTGCTGTACGCTATTGTTTATAATGTTTTGTTGTCTTTCTTTTACGTTACTCGTGAGCTTCACAGGTTTTTACACCGAGGATGAGCCGGATGTTGATACTTATTGACAACAAGGTGTTGCGTTTTGGGGTGCAACTCTTCTTCACGTTCTATTTTATAGTGCAAAAGATGACGAAGAAAAGAAGGCCGGGAAAAGGACTAAAGAAAAGACAAGATGACGTAAATAAACTGAAGATCATAGACTGCTGCCTTTTTAAAAAGTTTAAGTTGTTTTCAGATGATTAACTAAGATATTTAAAGCCATTCAATGCAGAGGGTGTACGAAGTCTCCATTTTGAGCTTGTACACAAACAAAAAGAGCTAGATTTATGTGGTCAGGTGGTAATTATTTTTGTCTTATGGCGTTATACAGAAACCGTATGGTTTTGAAATTGTCCTACAAAACATCCCTCTTCCTGGAAGAAAAGCCTCATTGTAATTTCGGATGGCTGTTTCACCGAGAGAGAATTTGATCTGTATAATTTTGAGATTTTGAGATGTGATGCATTTTCATAGCGAAGTCAGTAAATCAGGCTTTCCTGAAAAACATTTTAGGGAGCGTTCATTATTTTATGTCTGGAGGTGGTGGCAAAAAAGCAGGGGGTCATAAGAAATTTACGAAAAAAATTACGCAATCAAGAAGGGCATTATTAAAACAAATGTAGGCATAAGGGGGGGTCAAAACATTTGTTGCTGTTTTGTCATTAAGCTTGCAAGCCTCTGCCCCCTCCCCAGGCATAAATAATGACTGCTCCCTGAATAGGCGCCTCGTAAATCACCCGTTGTGGAGTATTTAGGAATAAAAGGGCTGTTGAAACACTTCTGGAACAACAGGCCTTCTCATTCTGACTAGTGTATACCTTAATACGTCTTACGACTATTCTGCGAAGGATTACTGAAGGAACAAAATCTTGTACACACGGATACGATTGTCTAAATTTTATCGCGGACTGAGATAATCATGTTTACGTAACCTGTCATCAAAAGAATAAGCTGTTGTACCTGTTAGTCAAGAGATCTGACATCTCTTAAAGCGGGATCTAACAGAAGTTGATTAGCTGAATAGATCTAGAGGACCATACCTTTTGTAACCTACCTTAGAGTCAGAAAACACGTAACGACATACGCTGGTAAGGTGGAGGCGCCACTTAACAGCACATTCACGTAGACATTTCCACCAAGAAAAGGAGCACTGAATAATATGCCCCAGCTCATAAAGGAAGCAGCAAACCTGTTGAGCAGTGAAGGAAATACTGTTGCAAGAAGGAAAAATAGGTCGGCAATGCGTACATGTTTGGCTTACTAGACCACGTGACAGGCGCTCGACTCTCGTGGAGAAATAGGTAAAATCGATCCTGCTATAATGTAGCTACCCACTTCGTGTAGGTCGCGTAGGGCGAACACTTCTTCCCCTGAGGATGAAACGTGTCGTATTGCTTGTACGTATTTATAGATAGTGACGAATTCTTGAGAAAGGATTGAAATTCTTTTCTACTCCACGTACGATGGCGAGTAAACTTTTCGGGCCTATTTCGGGTGCCATAATTTCCCACGTATCGTGAAAACGAAGACGTTTCCAGGCATTAAATTTTGCAACAAATTTCCCCTTTCGTATCAAAATCATAGTAAAAAACCACTTTTCAAGAATAAGTGGATCGTATTTTTAGAAATGGCTTTTCGGGCGTGAAAAAGGTTTTCGGCGGGGACCCTCTGCTTCTTTTCACGACGATCTTCTATACACTCACCACATCATCCAAGAGCCTAGAGTCTTGTGAGTCATTTTTAAAGAGCAAAACAGGTCACGGAAGTCACCGAGCTTTTCATCTTTGGGAAGAACTAGTGCTTGATCTGGCATTTCTTTACCATTCAGCCTGGCCACTTTGCTCAGAATCTTCTTTGCCTCAGACACTCGCCCTTTCTTTAAAAGCCAACGCACGGACTCTGGAGTAAAACTGTAGTGTAACATATTGTTCAGGGTTGACATTTTTTCTAGCGATATTACTACCAGGATGATCACCAAGTTAAAATAATTAATGTCCTTGCACGTATGTGCTCGCTACGGACGTCCATGAGCAGTAAGGTATAGTAGCGAAATTCAAGATCGTTCACGTCATACAATATGACTTGATTAAGCGGTGAACATTTGCTGGGATTGTACTGTCTTGAAGAACTAAACAATAGCCACACGAGCAATAGCCAGTAAGAGGATTTAATGTGTGTATGTGCTTCTCTATCATTGCAAACTAGTAACTTCAAGAGTAGTCGAGATAGGTAGATCAGTAATTACATCTTCCAATTGACGAGTCTGCTAAATATAAGCAACATAACAATCCCTTGATAATTTCACGAAGACTGCATTTGCCCTGAATCGTGTATCAAATATACTGACTATCACTTACAACCAACCGGCCACCAACAGAAAACCTGGGGCCGCTGTCACCATGGTGAGTGTTTTCCAATCTCTGATGGCATATGCAAATCCTGGTAAAATCATCACACAAGCAGAAAATCCAATCCATATCAGACCACCTGCAGGTCCTCTGTGCCGTATTCCAGAGAATTCCGTTACAAACACGAACACAGGAACGCTATAAGCACCTATGCGAAAATGGGATAAAAAGAAAAGAAATGCATTTTTAACATCCCTTTAATGTCCTTTGCCATCACCTTGCAGCCATATTTAAGTAGGGGCGATTGGGGGAGGTGGGAAGGGGTGCTCCGGATGATGCATTAATTTTAGTAATTTCACGAAGAGTCTGAAATTGAATGTATTCATCTGGAGTTGCAATACAGTCCAACCTCTTTAATTCGAAGTCGCAAGGGAAAGAGAAAATAGTTCGAATTAGTGTGGGTTCAAATATATATCGATGGTATAGACCTTTATTAACCGAAAATTTCATAAAATTTTCGTTATCTTTTGCTGAGGAACGTCTATATACATTCCCCAAAGTAGATAACAATTTGCTTTTTTGAAAACAAAACTTAAACTAACTGTTTTAACGTGCAACTACAGATACGGGGCTGGCAGATTCTGCAATTCGAATTATACGCCAGGACAAAGACAATTACCACACTATGTTCTGACAATGTCTGATGTTGGTCAATCACATTTTTAATTAAACTTCGAAATAAAGTAGTAGAATCAAGTCCAAAAGGAAGCAAGAATTAGTTAAAATAAACAGGGAATAACCGAGGATAGTTAGTTCAAATAAGCAGGAAATAACCGAGTTCGAATTAAGCGCAGTAAAACGACTCAAATAACGGAGCAAAACCAAGGGAAATCAACATGAGTTTGAAATAGCGGGGAATTCGAAATATCCGAGTTCGAAATAATGGGGTTTAACTGCACGTTATTCCTTATGAATGCCTTGTGGTTCCTCTTCAACGGCGGGTATACGCGCCTAGGAGAAGAAATGCGCAATACACGATCAATCCTATGTTGTAACTGTAGCTGTTTTTGTCTACGATATCGTCTTCGCATATCTTTTTGACCAAAGTAAAAAGAACCCTCACTTTCAGTACCCTTTGTAAAATTCATTAATTATTCATGAGGGTGCAAACCGGCAATCCCAGCACAGTATTCAGATCACATGTACACAACTGTAAACCCCAACACAAATCAACAGTAGAATTAACTTTTGATACAGATCTCTACTGATTAATTAAAATGAATAACAAAATGGACATATTTTCATCATAGAATTTAATTTTACAGGTTAAAACAAAACATGCAAAAAAAATGCGATGAAATATTGCAATCAATTTAATGTATTCATTTCACAAGCAGGATAAAATATTCACGTCCGATCGATCTGTATGGACGTTTACAATGGCTCGCCTATCGGGTCGCCATTGTAAACGCCCATACAGATCTCCCGCTCATATTTTATCTACTACTTAAAAAGGCCGCTGGATATATCCATGGAAAGCCTTAAAACTTACCAATCATGAAGCCAACAAGGGCACGAAAAAGAGCAAACACCCAGAAATTTGGGGAAAAAGCTGAGGCAAAATTAAACAGGCAGCAAAAGAATCCGCATACGAACAGAGGAGTCTTGCGGCCGAACTTGTCGGAGATAGTACTCACAGTAATGCTACCAATAAAAAACCCAGCGAAAATAACAGAGGTCGAGACAAATCCTAACGAACCACGGTTGCACACAAGATCAAACTGTAAAAAAAAAAGCAAGAATAAAAAACTATTAACATAAATTGTGCAGCAGCATGCATTGGAACATCTTCAGAATTAATTGTTCCAATCTTGAGAGGCTTTTAGATTCCAGCAGTTGAGAGGACCCTTCATCGACTTTAAATTAGTGTCCAAAATGACCATAATTGATACCGCTTTCAAAATATTTTGAAATAATCAGTTCATTATTTTCCAGCAACGATATCAACTTCACGTACATTCCCCACTGAAGTAACAGTAAAAGTAGCCAGCATTTCTTGTTCCTGACAGTATAAAGGAAGCCGGAAGAAATTATAGACGGATTGAAGGAATGAATGGAAGGGTGGATAGATGGATGAATAGATGGATGGATGGATGGATGGTCAGGATGGATAGATGCCATTGGATGGATGAACAACAAACGGTAGCGGGGACCTTCATACATGAATAAAGGGGGTAGTTTCTAAAGAAACTGAGGCCCTGCGTCGGTGGGGGAGTTGTACGCAGAAATTCGGTTTCATATATCAACGGAGTCAATCATGTAAATTGACTATGGAATTCTAAAAGCTGACGTTTCGAGCGGGCTAAAGTCAGAGCGAATCCAATTCGCTCCAACATTCTCTTTCGACTGACGCTCTTCGCTCTCACGAAGAGCTAACCCTCGAAACGTCAGCTTATTAGCTAGAATCCCTGTACGGTGGTCAATTTACATTATCGACTCTGTTGATTATACCAAATTTTTGAGTCATCTTCACACAGTTTCCTCTAAACATGTATTAAATAGCTGTATATGTACCTGGGTCACCACTGAAGTGAAGTCATCGTTGAATTCCCAGTCCCCCCTGGGGATACCACATCTGAATGAATATTTTTCGTCACCGAGATGAATGGTGTCATTGAAAGGACACGTGGAGGCATTTTTGCACTTCCATCCAGGATCCGCCGCAATAAAAACCATAAGCATCACGGTAAAGGACCACCAGAATCCAAAACAAAGAGTGAAAAATATGTTGAGTACGATTTGGTAGCGGCTAAGGCTTCCAATCTTGTCAAAAACCTCGTCCGTAGTTAACGCTTTCATAACTACGATGAAAAAAGAAGAACGTTTTGCTTAGCTTTCCACTGAACAAACAAGTAGACCCATCATAGAAAAAAAACAATCTTGACAGATTTGTCGTAATGCAAACCTGTCATAATCAATTGTCGGAGGACGAAAAACGACGAAAAAAGTAAATGTAAGGCAGCAATATTTCGGACGCGTCTTGGTGTATATATAGGGTCATAAAACAACGACCGAAAATTACTTAATATGACAGTACTATGTGAAAGAACAGAAAAATGGGAATTGGCTACTTCTAAAGATGAACATATGTTCCAGAACTGAGCAGAAGCGAACAGTTTTCCGAGAGCGACGCAGTAAAATGTTAAATTTTCTGTCGGCCATATTCTGCATATTCTCAGTCTCAATGCCACAGTGTTTTCCCCCAAAACTTTTTTCGTAGGACACTGTGTAAAACAGGAACGATTGAAAATATGGCCGAAAGTAAATTAAACATTTTACCGTCCGCCGATAATAAGTCGTCACGAAAAGAGCACGATGTGTACTGATCGCCGATTGGGCACAAAAAATACCCGGCATAGTCAATCGAACGTTCCGAAATCGAACTCAATAGAACTCAATCCGTGGATCGAACACCGAGCTTTGTGTGAGTTCGATTTCCGAACCAGCAATCGAACAAATCGAACCCAATTGAACTCAATTGAGTTCGGCTGTTCGGTACATGAATAAATTCGTTTGAACAAAAGTCGTGTTATGCGCTATTATTCTCCTTGTTTAACAGATTATTCAGTAACAAACATTAACTGGCCTCGGTCGTGAAAAGAACAGATAAGCACAAGGTTATTATTATTCCCGCGTATTAGCATATTTCGGGAGTCACTGGATAACTTTCATTAAAAGTTAACTCAGTTGCAATTGCAAAGTTGAAGTATTAATTCCTTTCATGAAAAAGTGCAGACCTGAGCAAATTACTAACCGCGACACAGGCAAAGGCATACAACATCTGAATGATTATGAAAAATACTTGATTTTTAACACCTGTTTTTATAAAAATCAAGAGTTCGGAAATCGAACGTTCGATAAGTTCGATTGTCCATTTTTTTGTGTGAATTCGATTTCGTTCGATTGCCGAACTCAATCTAACTCAATGGATTGACTTCGCCGATTGAAACTCAGTTCGCTTGCGTTCGATTGACTATGCCGGGAAATACAATATCACAAAATTTGTGCCCAATTAGAAAGATGGATTTGAATGATGGGTTTGGAAGTAGTCTGCTCTGTCCCTGGGTCTCAGAGGATGTTCCACATACTGGCGAAATGGTTTATGTTGTTACTGTAGTTTCACTGATCACAAGTGTATCTTGATTTAAGGTTAATGGACAAGCAAACGGTATGTAGTTTTTGCAGTGGTTTTCATGACCAAAAGTCATGCTGTGAACCCTTCATACATACGTCATGTTGTTTTCAACAAACTGACTGCTGCGAGGCATAAGTGATGCCTCGTTTCAATGCTAAACATCCCATATTTGTGTATGGCTTCCACCAGTTTTCAATTAGTAAGATAAAAGTATATTTACACGTACATATGGGAGCAGCACCTCATCAAATCAGCAATTACACCACATAAATTTAAAACTTAGTTTGTAATCACACATTTTCAGTTTTCTTTTGTTATTATTATTCCTTTCATTCTCATGTATGTATTAACCCCATAGTTGTGTAACATTCCAACTGACGACGGCAGGAAAACCGCCGAAGCATGTACTGTTCTATGGAAAATGTCGTTTCCTTTCTGAAAATTACAACGTTACTGCTGTCATGAAGACCTTATTTTTATATCATTTAATGGTTTTCCACGGTTAGTTTACAATAGAGCACTAGAACTTCTACGGGGTAAATCACCCAACCGAACCCGCCCTCCGTTCTTCCTCCTGTTGGGCAGGGGGATCCTAGAAGGCGAACCTATTTGTTTGATTCACATGGCAGAAATTTGGGTCGACATAGTTACTAATTTGAAAAGGATCGCAAGATGCCAGGCTAAAAAACAGCAAACATTTAATTTGCGCCCTTCAACTACCCTTACTAGGTTCAATAACTTCCTTTCAGCGGCAGTGGCTTCGCGTATGTATCTTTGAATATCATTTCTGCAATCAGAATTACCAGCCATCCCAAATGAGTAACGCCAGACGAAATTGTCCGCCTTTTGCAGCTTAGTGCCCGGCCGCCGTTATGTTTTTTTTGAGTCCCCAGTACTCATCACACATATCAATAACCAGAATACAAGAGTTATGAAGAATGAAGGTAAGCATATTTATCATTCTATAAAATGAGTGAGCACCATTGCCTTGTTTTCAGATTCCTTCACTCCATTGCCAAACCCATATATACGTACACGACCCTACATATAAATCGCAATTTAGGAAAAACTAGTTGGCAAATGTGCGTGGTATGATCGGCCCGTAACGTTTCCAATGTGAAAAATAAGCGGGTTTAGGCATCTCGTGGATATATGGCCTCACTGCCCCTAGGACACATATTGACCCCTCTTTGCTACAAAAATCACGTTTTCTTCTTGAGCATAATCATACATATGGGTGTCATATGCGCTCCTTTTCCATGGTTATTCTAAAGGTGGCCGAACACGGACGGGCATGTAGTTCGGGCAAAGTCACAGTGAGGTCACACGCAAGAAAGTGTCATGGGGACAGGCATCGATACCTTTTATTTTGGTGGAACACGAATCAAATCGAAATTTTGTTGATTTTTTGAGCGACGGTTGCACGAAGTTGCAGGATACCCCTTCATGTGCACGGTTGCGCTACGTATCTCTTTCTTTCGCGATTTGAACCTGAAAAAGTTTTTAAGGTGTTCTTAAGTTACATGGTATAAACACGATGTCGCGCCAACCAACTGCTGATAAATTCAGCTTGACGAAAAGCATTGAACGGTTAACAACGCGACATAAAGTCACCAGATTCGTTTGTGGTGAACTGACGCAGAAACGTTCATGCGTACACAGTATACTACTCATTTAAAAAATAAATGAGCAAAATAAAGATGTTCTTAACTGACTCTCAGCCTGGGTACCGGCGTTCTAGGCATGTTCTTAAAATTTGGGTTAATCTCAGCCTCAACGTTATTATATATAAAAAACGGTGTGTTCGGAAAAACAACACGGCAGCCATAGGAAGCGGAGCTCGATTCCATGCTCCTAATCGGTGATTCAAGGAGAAAACCAATTAAATATTCTATCAATAATGTTGATGGATATGAGAGGCTCATGCAGTGGAGCCTTCTCGAAGCGTGCTCAGTTGCGAACGGTACTTTTTCGTTTTCTACCTTATTTCAGAATTAGATTGTCCTCGTTAGGCCAATATCAGTTAATGTGTTGACCACCCACTGTTCGAGTTAAACTTCTGTAAAGCGTCAGCTGTGATACATGCGTGCATCTTCCGACTCAGTCGAACGTAACATAATTCAAACCGTATAATTCAGTATAGGGTTGTAGGTATACCTTCGGATTAGGCTGCAAATTAATCAAAAAGAACAAAACACTCAATGACAATCAAAATAAAACACGACGCGGTGAAGCAATCATGTTTTTCGGTTTTTTGGTTCGAAAGAACACGTCGCTGAGCGTAAATGAAGGATAAATGATGGCAAATATTTCCTGCTTCGTTACAAATTTGTATTATACAATTGACTTCATTGTGAACGAAAAGAAATTAAATAAAGTTGGATACGTACTATTTATGGTCTTCTCGTAGTTTATGGTCTTCTCGAGTCAACCGTCAACTGCGACCTTCAACCGTTTCCAAATCAACTCGGCAGCAACAGTGTACAGGTCAATTTGCAGCTCATTGGTCTCACCCGTGAGTGCGGTGTGTTGATAATTTAAAACCTTAAATTAAACTTTTGACCAGCCTGCGAACAGAGAAGTATTTCCGCCGGTCGTTTCTCGTCCGCAATACGTCAATGGCGTCTGCGTTCGCAGGCTAACTTTTGGCTGAACTCAGGCTCGATTTGGTGACACCTGTGGAAAAAATTGTAGAAAAGCTCTAGCAAAACAAGCAAACGTGTTCCTCGCGTGTGGAAAACTATTGTCTACTAAATGACGTTACCTCTACAATTTTTAAACCTCATTGTCTGTTGGTATGACGTAAACTGAAAAAAGTAACCGTTTGTAGTAAATTCATGAAGCCTTAAGACAGTAACACCAAATATACAAGTAATTATTGGTTGTGAAGTATATATATGAAATAATTCATATTTGTACTGCGGTTGTAGATGCAAGTGAAGAGTGATCATCGCAGTAAATTTTCCAATTTAAGCAACTGGAAAGAAGAAGCCTGAAAAAATCAGGGCTTCAACGGGATTCGAACCCGTGACCTCCGCGATACCGGTGCGATGGTCTACCAACTGAGCTATGAAGCCATACATTGGGAGCGAGGTCAATTTATTAAGTTCATATTTTCCCGCACAGTGAAGTGATGTGAAGTATATATATGAAATAATTCATATTTGTACTGCGGTTGTAGATGCAAGTGAAGAGTGATCATCGCAGTAAATTTTCCAATTTAAGCAACTGGAAAGAAGAAGCCTGAAAAAATCAGGGCTTCAACGGGATTCGAACCCGTGACGGCTATTGTTAATGTGAATACTAGCTAAACCGCATTTAGGATTGAAATGATTTATTACAACAACATTTTAAGTTTGGAGGATGTTCGTCTTTCACCTGTTGGTGGAAAAACGCCAATAGCCTCTCTTCTTCTTAGTATTCATGCATGATTACGCCTCTATTCAACCTAGTAATGATCATCCTGTGCGTATGTGGTTTTAAACTTACTTCTGCTCGTCAACAAGTGGTCAGAATTGAAGATACCGTTTCTGATCCATTTCCATTGAAATTTGAAGTCCCGCAACGATCCATCTTGGACCTGAGTTGTTCTCCGTTTACACGAATGATGATCTTCAGATGAATATGGTCGGTCCGTTCAACCCCGATAAAACTATAGGCTGTTGGTTGTGGGAGTTTTTAAACTCGTTTATTTTGGTTGGACCATTACTTACGTTACAATTTGATATGTATATTTAGGTAAGCCTAAAAGTGGACCTTCACAAATATTTCTTTTTGCTGGCACATGGGCGTACGGGCAAGGGGGGGGGGGGGGGGGGCTGCAGCCACTCCCAAAATTTTGGGCAACCTAGATTTTTTTGGGCAGCAAGAGAAATTTGGGCAGATCCATTATTTATTTATTCATATGTAGGCCATTGTTAGTGCATCTTATGACCCTCCTTTCCTTTCGACTGTTTCGTAAAATTTGGGCACCTTGTAAGAATTTTTTGGGCAAAAGGTTCCCCGCCCCCCCTGGCAAAAAAATGTCCGTACGCCTATGCTCATACCAATACAGCCTGAGGCATGAAACGCCGACAGAAACTCATTATTCGTACAAAACAAGCTGAAATAACCTCTAGAGCCCACGGTAAACCGACTGACGGCTATTGTCTGTATCACATGAATAAAATGCGGAGGATTCTTGGCACCATATGTGGGTTGAGTTTGTTGTTGGTTCTCTTCTCTGCTCCGAGAGGTTTTTCTCCGGGTATTCCGGGTTTCCCCTCTCCCCAAAAACCAACATTTTCAAATTCCAATTCGATCTGGAATGCACTGACATGTTTGAACGAGTTCTCTTGTGTAATGAGCTCTTTGGTGTTCCGTGGGTAAACAAATTACAATTACAATTACAATTACATTATATTTAACATGCGGAGGAATACATTAACAGCGTAAGTAGACATCTTACCCCACTCGTGTACCTTTATACAATGAAAACAACTGGCTTGCCCAAACTTGTCTGCTGTTACTTAACAGTGATTGGTTTATTGAAAACTCTATTATGTTTCCAAAATAAAAGGGCGCACCCTTTCCTTTGTTAGTGTCATTCTTGCAATTTGCTTGCTGGGAAAAACTCATACCGGGAATCTATTCTCCGAGATTCACCTTTGACGTCACTTCATGCAAAAAAACCCTAATTTTTCGGGAAAATGGGTTGAATTGAGAATGAGAGAAAGAGAGGTAGAATGGATTTGCACATAAATCAGTGAATCCACTAACGGGGTCAGAGGCACCTTGTTCGGGTGACCATGGTGACATACAGACTGGCCGCTTTGAATAGTAATATATCACTTTAAATATTAATTTTCAACCAACTTCAATCCAACATTTTCCCCCTTCCCAACGTTTATTCATTCAAAACATTCCAAAATTAATTGAGGCATTTTTCGATTGAATTAAATCTTGACGAGATTTTTAAGGAGACGTGCTGAAATATACGACAAACAAGGGATTCAACCGGACTCCCCACTTGAGCTTAAGATAGTGACACCATAGCAAATAATACTGGTTCAGTTGACGGCTATTGTTACTGGAGAAAATAGCTAAACCGCTTGTAGATGTATCGTGTCCTATGAATAGAATGTTCTCAAATAGCGGTGTCCTCGAGTAAAGCAGCCTTGTCGTTCTTATTGCCATCGGTTGTGTCGTCAGTAGCTAAATTTTCAATCGTAGGTTGGTTGAACGTCTCTGGCAAGGTCATGCACACCACTGCCGCAGCAACAGCGAGACCTGCCATTATTCCAAATGGCAGAAAACGATGAACGACCAGCTGTTGACAGGAATAAATCAGGTTGGACTGATAAGGTTACCATAGTGCCCAATAAACTCGACGTCTCGATACAAAATGGACTTGGAGCTTCAATAAATCAATCAACTTAATAATGTAAATGTCCATGTATTAAGAAAGACAACAACCGTTTTCCCTTTTTTTTTAACCTCGTTCAAAGCACGAAAAACTTAGCATTGAACTTTGATGACCACAAGCCGTTCACAAAACAAAAAAAAAACAAAACAAAACTGCATGGTCGCCTATTTTCAGTATATGGCTTTATAGACCTTTTTACCGATACGGCGGCCATCTTGAATTCCAAGGAAATTATAGGATACCCAGGGGGCAGATGAGAAATAATTTATATAAAGAATTCTGTGGCGTGATAACTTTTAGCAATATTTTTTCGCTAACCATAGAAACCACTGCTAAATACCGTGACACTAAGATGTAACGCTTGTAATATTTGTTATAGAATATGAGAGACAAGCTAGCAGTAAAAATTTATCCTGAAAGCTGTGTATGCGATAAATTTTCTATCGCTTGCCCCCTGGGCAGCCCATAATTTCTCAGTCAAAACAATAGAATTCAAGATGACCGCCGTATCGGTAAATAGGTCTATTTGCAGAAGAGGACGTGTAAACTTACCAATAACGGGGCATAGGCTGAAGCAAAGGCGCTCACTCTAGCAGAGGCTGTTGATGTACCCATTCCAACACTCCTAAATATACAAATTAAAAAGAAGTCAGAACAAATTTCTGAAGGACCAATAAAATCGTTAAAATATACTGAATAATAAAAACTCAGTGTTGAAGAACCATTTTGGTGGCAAAAAAACCAGAATCGGCAAGTCTTGGTGGTCACTTATACGAGAGGTCAGGTCACAGGGGGTCTTAAGTTTGGGTAATTGCATATGGTAATTGCGGAGACCTACTCTTTTTTCCAACACTCATCTGAACTCAAAGTAATAGCTATAATATAGCACGGGCTATAAAATCTTGAGACCGGTCCAAAATTATTTATCATTTCCGTGTATATCGTAGGTGTATTTTATCAATTGTTTGGAAACACACTTTCGAAACCCCCGACTGCGATACATTTTCCAATTTCCGCCCAAGAGTGAGTGTACAGCACGCTAAAAACAACAGAAGATCCGTAAACGTGGTCGCAGTCGCTTACGAGAGGTTCGTTGACTCTATAGTGATTGGACTTGAAAACTTTTGGTATTTTAGAAAAGTGGTCGCTAACTAGGGGTGGCCGCAAAGATGGAGCTTCGACTGTAGTATGAAAACGCTATACTTAAAATATTTTACCTTACAGCTGTAGGAAACATCTCTGCTGAGAAAATGTACACCAAAGAAAATCCAATGTTGCTGAAGAACTTAGCGCCGAACGTAGATAAAATGATTTTCGCAGCCAGGTAACCTATAACAACATAGAATATTTCATCATTATCATCGCAATCGCCATCTCCACCAATACCATAACCACCACGACCATCACTATCAGCATCACCATCATCACCATCACCGTCACCGTCACCGTCACCGTCACCGTCACCGTCACCGTCACCGTCACCGTCACCATCACCATCAGCATCACCGTCACCATCACCGTCACCATCAGTATCACCGTCACCATCACTGTCACCGTCACCATCAGTATCACCGTCACCATCACCGTCACCGTCACTGTCACCGTCACCGTCACCGTCACCATCACCACCACCACCCTATCACATTCTGAATTTGCAGAACAATCTTCTTTTAGGATTAAGGCGACACTATTTCAAGGTTTCTACAAAAATCGACCATTTGAAGCGTTTCATCATTGTGAAGTAACTTCAGGATTTGACTAATGAAGTCCTGTTCGACAACAGTTTTCTCTGTGAGCCCCTCAGTTGCAAATTAATGAGAAATGAGACCCAATGAACCAAAAAGACAGCCGCCCTGTGTTTGGATAAAGGCATTAACTGTTTTAAGTTTACCTTTATCATGTTCAGCTTTGTCTGACACCAGAAGCGCGCCAATGGCTGACAGCGCGGACAAAAGAAACGACGCTAAGAGGATTTTCCTGCGACTAAACCTGCGAAAGCAAGAACTTATGATGTTACTTCAAATTCCATATCATAATATTCAATACACCGCTAGTACTGTTATCTCATTTTGGGAGCCTTATAACGTCCCATTCGGTAATTGCTCTAATAATTTTAATTATCAATCACTATATTTAGAATGTTTCGCACCGAGGCTATACCGAATAAGAGACCACGTTTTCTGATCACAGGGATGATCGATTACAACAAAGTCGACCTTGAGGAATAATTTTTTAAAAGGTCTTTGCCCGTGAATTTTTATTATTATTCTATTTAACGTCTAACACAAACCTACCGCACAAAAGTACACCCCGCTAGAAAGAAGCAAGATTTTCTTTATTTTAGCAAGTGAGTTGGCACTCAAAGCTAGGCCTATAAGGACACTGTATAATGTTTTATTCATCATCATTAGTTTCTCCTTTACCTCAATGCCAAAACAGCACTAATGGGATATGCAGGCAAAGCAGCAACCGCGGTCAGAGTCACATTTACGTAAATATTGCCGCCAAGGAAGGGTGCGCTGAAGGACACGCCCCAACTGATGAACGAAACCGCAAACCTTTAGTTAGAAAGAAAAAAAATCGGTCATCTCATCATTATCAACACTATTATCATCATCATCACGATCGCCGTCACCGTCACGTCCATCTGCATCGTTATCTTCATATAGTCATCGTCATCGTCATCAGATTTAAACACAACAATGTAAACAGTGAGAAATTTAACGCTGGAAGCCGGTCTCATGTTTAATCATCTTTCTTTAGGGGAAGGATCATTTTCATGCGAAGAAAAAGGGCCAGAAAAAAATTGGTGCAAAGAAGTCGGAAGGTAAAGAAAAAAATTCATGTATCTGGAGCAAAAAAATCCTGCACAAGCAAGTACCCCACCCCAGCCCTCACCACCTCTCTATTGGTGCGTCCCTAGCTAAAAATATTTCGTTAACTATATGGGGAATTCAATCACCAGATAAACCAGGAACCCAAAGTCTTGTGCACCATTTTACCAGAGGAGAAAAGGTCACGAAAGTCACCAAGCCTTTCTTCTTTGGATAGCATTAGTTCGTCTTTAGGCATTTCATTTCCATTTATTCTGGCAATTTTACTGAGAATCGTTTTCGCCTCAGACACTCGACCTTTCTTCAAAAGCCAACGGATGGATTCTGGGGTGAAACTGAAAAGAATATTAAACGAAACACATTAATCTGTTATGATACCATTAATTTAAGGTTGTATTGGCAGGGAATATGAAATCAATTTGGCTCTTCGATTCAGAAAAATTTCAGTTTGCAGAAGTTTACTCACAACCAACATGCCGTAAAAAGCAACCCTGGGCTCCCTGTGATCAATGTCAGGTGTTTCCAGTTCCTGACGTAATAGGCAATTCCCGCTAGGATCATTTGAAACATAAAGTAAAGTGTAAACGATAATCCCCCAACAGTGCTTCTGTGGCGTATTCCCGAGAACTCTGTTGCCAGCACGAAAATTGGAATGCTGTAGGCACCTAAAAGAAGTGAAAGGACACTTAAATGAGTGAACACAATGGGACAGGACTTACCCACAGCTGGGAGAGAAAGGGGAGCATGGTATTTCATAATAACGGACGAGGGGTAGAGAGGGAGGGATCTGATTTGAATGTCTGAAGATAGGAATTACAAGTTAGGTGTTTGTTGTTTTGGTAATTGCACTGACGTTCCACAGTCTGGTCGGATACTCGTGGTTTCTGAGTGCTGTATTGAGGGGGAACATTATTGGATCATTTTGTAATTCCCATACTTCTCCTGTTCTACTGGAATTGCAACTCTGCATCATCCACATGTTTCTTGCCTTATAACCGAACTTAATATTTGGCATCGTTCCTATTCCGGCCTCATCCAGAGAGCAGTAAAAACTGAGATTCGGTCTTTCACGAGGATGCATGCCGCCGCAGTTCTGCTATATATGTCAAGGTTCTTGGTTTTATTGTTGGGTATAATTACAAGTACAAGCAACTTACTCAAACCTGTTTAACCAAGGTATTCGAAATGATAAAAAAAAAAAAATAAAAACAAAAACAAACTAGGAGGACTTACCAATCATGAAACCAATAACGCCACGGAAGACAGCGTACAACCAGAATTTCGGAACAAAAGCCGAGACAAAATGAATGAGGCTGCACAGAAATCCACAGACAAAGACAGGGTGCTTCCGTCCAAACTTGTCGGAGATAGGACTGACAACAAGACTTCCGACAAAAAAGCCGGCAAATATGACAGATGTTGAGACAAATCCAAGAGAGCCACGGTCACAGACCAGATCGAACTGTGGAAGAGGAAAATGTTTCATACGGTGAAATGTGTTTATTAACCGCGGGACACAAAATGAATGTTGTGTTTCCATGCTGCCCAAACGGGGAAACATTTGTTGTGGACACAAAATTAATTTGTGTCTGCAACAAATGTTGCGCGCGAGGGCAAACGGAGAAACATTTGTGTTGGCAACAATGTGTCTGAATGTGTCCTCGTGTGCCAGGGCCTTAATGGAAATGACTCGGCTAGCACTGAATACCCGCCATTTTTTTTCATTTTATTTCAAAGCCTGAACACTGTTCTAAATTGACTTCAAACGGTCAGTACCAATAACGACCCCGCATAGCCTACCTACGCCTCTACTACCTACGCCACTACCGAACCTACCTCGGTCACCACTGAAGTGAAGTCATCAACAAATTCCCAGTCTTCCCTGGGAATATGACATCTGTGTTTGTAATTATCTTGCCCTATACGGATGGTGTCTGTAAAGGGGCAGGTCTCGTTGTTTAAACATCTCCATCCAGGCTCCGATGCAATAAACACCACTGCAAGAACTGGGAAACACCACCATACAGCATAACTCAAATTCAATAATAAAGCGAGAGCGATTTGGTAGCGGCCAAAACTACCTATCTTCTCCAAGAACTCGTCAACGGTTAGCTTCATGTCTGAAATGAAAACGACTAAACAGGTTACCCTTACAGTTCTAAATTACATTATCGGTTTTACAACTGACTGTCTAATCGAATTAAAAATAAGTCTTCATTTAATTTACCAGGACCCTTGGTTTCAAGCGCTAGATTCTCATGCAGAGTTCCTGATGTATCCAGGACTAACTGTTTTCACCCTGTCTCTTTTTTCATATTAGCTTTTTGACCCCTTAATCGATAAGGGATTTTGAAAGCAATATGTGAAGTGTTTTGGCAGGTTGAAGAATTACAAATGAGCCGGAAAAAATGGACATGATGGAGTGTCTTTTCGGTGGCCAGAGCATGTTGGGATAACAGTCCTCGTGACCGATCTGATCATGAACTACTGAACAATATTTTCGCTATGAAAACAAAAGAAAATTGCAAAAGCAAAGGCGACTAAGACCGGATTGTTTAACTTTAAACAGCGGGACTTGCTGTAGAGCAAAGAAGCACCCCTGACATCATCCAAAACTGACAAAGCAACTTCATTTAAATTTTCTTTGTTTTGGATAAATACCCTAGTGCACAATTTGCTCTCCAGCAAGGTGTTTTTTGTACCACGTGAGCGCCAACTGCAAAGGGCCTATCCAGAGCATGCAGCTGACGTGCTGAAGTCGATCAAGTAAACTGGTTTGAAAGTTGGCCAGAGGATCATCTAAAAAAGCAATACCGACACGCCAGAGAAACAGTCTGGATGGAATCATCTGACAACTTACCGCGAACGGCTTGAGATTTAACCAGCTGACTGAAAAATAGCCTGATTTTTTTTATAGCCCGGTGGTGTGTCTGCAGTATATGCAAACGAGACACGCGACAGAGAGCGACTGTCAGTGGGGGTGGATCAGCATTTTTTCTAATTGTTCTGATGACTAATCAGGCAAGCTGAAAGCTGATGCTTTGAAAGTCGTTGACTAACACCTTGCCAATGCAAGACGCTTAAAAATCGATGATTTTTTGAAAACATAGCCACATACGCAGACATTCTTTTGGCTCGTCACGCAATCTTTTTAGGCTACTGAAAACATAGATACAAACAAATCTATTAAAAAAACATACCTCTTCTTTAAATTAAGACCTTGGGCGGTTTACCTTGCACTAGAAATGTTTTCTGTTTGTGAGAGAAAAGAAAGATTATACTGAACGCCTTGAACGCCGAGCGTCGCGTTGTACTCGGTCAGCCATGATGGCCGTTTGTTGTCAACATTCAATGGGTCTGGAAACAATTAAAAAGTTTACCCTGCCGGCAGGGTAACCCCAGCCTTCAGCAAGCGTTACCCTGCTGCTGGGGTAACCCTTGCTGCCTTGTAAACACGTCGATGAAAAAAAAAGAAGAAATGCAGTGGGAGCGCTTGGGTAACCCTACTGCTGACCCTGCCTGTTTGTGAACAGGGGGGCGTTTCTCGAAGCTCCCGGTAATTACCGGGCCCGTTAAGCAGTTTTGTTTTCCATCCCAGATGGGCGTTTCAAAAGTTTTGAAAATTATACTGAGCAAAGTCATCAGCTAAAGAAACAAAATGGACTTCATCAGAGGTCACAAAAATACCCTACGTTTATTGAGATTTGGAGTTCAAGGTATGGTTTATGGGCCCGTTACGTTACCGGGACTTTCGAGAAACGGACCCAGGGCCTAAGACTGAACATAGGGAAAGTTACGTAAGCCGTCCAAGGCAGACAACATTACTTTAAGAACGATATTGTACACCAGAGTGAATTCGTATATAACCCGTTTCTTATATGCTAATGCATGAGAATTACCAAGTGATAACGAGGAAGAACAATAGGCCATTTCCGAATTACCTCAGGTCTCTTCTTCAAAGCGAGTCTATTGCTCAATCTTTCATATGCAAATCAATTTTCATTCACATGAAAATGAGTTTAATTTGCGTATGAATGAAAAATGATTTGCATATGAAAGGATGAGCACTAAGCTTCGCTTTGAAAAAGAGGCTTGAGGTATATTAAAAAACACGGCACTCGGCACTGAATCCCTAATGTAAACATTTATTAAAATAACAAGCCTAAAAACGAGCTATTCTTTTCTTCGACTGTTTGCATACCAGCGTGAATATACCGGCACAGGTGTTTCTCCGCCAGCCACGGGCGTCAGAAAAAAAACATTTATAACGCAGGGCTGTGAATTAAAGTGGTATTTGAGGTTCTGAGAGAAGGCGGTAAATCTGATGAAGGGTAGTGTACTATCAATTGCACCAATGACATTAGGAAATTGAAGCCAGTTTCGCTCGTGAAATTAGAATATTGTGCGCCTCATTAATGCGAAGTCAGGCGAAGTTGCTATTCGGCTCTTGTCCTCGTAATAAATCTGTCGCTGTCGACTGGATCGATGCCAGAGAATCGGGGGTAGAAGGGAAATGAATATTGAATATCATACTTGAAAATCTTGAAAATCTTTACCTGAATTTTGTACGGAATACGGAATATTTCAATAAAACACACGCAAGCGAGAATAGCGAATACTCAGCCAGCTTAATATATTTCAGCACAGAGTTACAAGAGGGGACTACTAACTGTAGTGACTATGATTCCGTAAATCAGCCCAACGTTTTATCAGTCTCTTTTACGATAGGAAGAGCGAAGTCAAAAGTCACGCAGCGCGATGTGAGCATGTTTCCTGACTGTAGCAAACTAATTTAGGAGTTTGATAGACAAACTACAAACACGCATGGACAGGGCAAATTTGCCTCACTAATTTGCATTCACAGACGATTCCTGTCAAAGGTGGAACTGAGACTTACCAGGCGAAGTAAATGACGATCCTTATGGCTCGGAATTCGAAAGGATCTTGTGCGATGCATGTTTTGGTTGCGCAGTGCATTCTGGTGAAAAGCCACCAGAGCAAAACCGACTTGCAGACATGTGATAATGCAGACGAATCAGCAAACGATTTAATTTTCATAACACAGTAAACTGAAAAACAACCTAAGTAAACTGCAGGTGTTATGTAACATTTAGGTATCGGCTGGATTCAGTAAGTTTTTCAGCGTACCATAAATCATTGTTGTTTGGTGTGAATATATTGAATCTTCAGAATCTTTAATACTTCAGTACAAGAAATTCATTGCCTGCTGACGGCCAAACAACGATTGCTCCTGAAGTGGCTCTGCTGGTGAGGTCAATGTTCAGTTCACCATGCACAGCAATTAGTGATACAGAAGCCAGAGTGTTAAGTGCAGCCGCATTGTTCAAAATCACAGATCAAATAATTTACCCGGATAGCAGATATTCATGTAAAAAGTATAGGGATACGGGATATTTAAAAGAAATTCTGGGATATCGTATATCAAAGTTGTCACTTTTTAAAATAATAAAATGGTCTAAAATAGGTTCGTTGATTTTGAAGTCACAAAAAGTGAAAAAATATAACTGACAATGCCAATATCGGCCCTTCCACATACTGATAGTCTGTCATCCAAGCACATTACCCGCGATGACGTCATGGGTATGCCTTGCATTATAGGGATAAAACCGCACGCAGGAATTACGGGATACAGGTTATTTGGGCCAAACGATCAATGGCGTAAGGGTTACCCAGACCCCAGACCCCCTCCTCCCCCTCCCCCTCTCTCATAAGGCCTCTTTGGGGAAGCAGGGTTGGCGCGTTGAGTTTGTTGGTTCTCTACTCTGCTCCGAGAGGTTTTTCTCCCGGTTTCCCCTCTGCAAAGAGCATCCAGCTGACGTGCTGAAGTCGATCAAGTAAACCGGGACGGGATCATCTAAAAAAGCAATATCGACACGCCAGAGAAAGAGTCTGGATGGAATCATCTGACAACTTACCGCGAACGGCTTGAGATATAACCAGGTGACTGAATAATAGCCTGATTTTTTTTGCTGGTGTTATTTTTTGTAGCCCAGTGGTGTGCCTGCAGTATATGCAAACGAGACACGCGACAGAGAGCGACTTTCAGTGGGGGTTGGTCAGCATTTTTTCTAATTGTTCTGATGACTAATCAGGCAAGCTGAAAGCTAGACAGGCAGCACCTTCATGTTTTCGTCAAAAGCTCATTGTGTGGATTTTAAATTGAAAGTTATTGTACGTTTTAAGACCGCTGATGCTGTGAAAGTCGCTGACTAGCAGCTTGCCAATGCAAGACGCTAAAAAATCGATGATTTTCTGAAAACATAGCCTCCTACACAGAACATTCTTTTGGCTCGTCACGCAATCTTTTTAGGCTATTGAAAACATAGATACAAACAAATCTATTAAAAAAACATACTTGTCTCTTCTTTAAATTAAGACCCTGTTCACCTTGCACTAGAAATGTTTTCTGTTTGTGAGAGAAAAGGAAGATTATACTGAACGCCTTGAACGTCGAGCGTCGCGTTGTACTCGGTCAGCCATGATGGCCGTTTGTTGTCAACATTCAATGGGTCTGGAAACAATAAAAAAAGTTGACTTTCAGCAAGGGTTAACACCTTCCTGCACATTATCAGCTTATAATTTTATCTACTATAAAACGCAGACAACAGAGGTTTTATCTTAGATCATTGACCGCTTATACACAGGTTAGCAGTTCAAGCGGATGATAGGTCAGCAACATACAAACAGGTCAGAAATCGAACGAGTTAGCAGAACTCCTTAGTCTCCCTCGCAGCCGGCTGCGAAGGAGACTACAGAACTCCTAGAATGAACTTTGACTGCATAACGCGTAGCAAATTACGCGTAGCAATCTTCTGTTACTAATCCTCAAGTGTCAATCACGGACCTAAGTCACAAATTGTTAAATTGTCAATCAGTGAATCAGCTCGCAGGATAACTACGTCAAGAACACGGATCCCTCAAGGTAGGTGATAATCTACTATCGTAAGTTAAAGGTTTTATCAGGGACGTTTTACCTAAGCTTTAAATGCGAGATTAAATGTTAAATGTTGGATTAAATATCATAGATGAACTCGTCGGCGTTTGTCGGTTTTACCCATTCACTTGTGTATTCCCGTTCGCCGAACATGATGTTTTGATGGTTCATCGCTCGTAACAAATAATAATTGGTCTCATTTCCCAGATTGTTGGGAAGTTGGATCGATCTTACTTTACGGGTTTTACCCACGGCCCCTCGTCGTAGACTAGCACATCACTTATTGCGGAAAGAGAGACTATAAGATTACAGTTGGTTCTGGTGTGAATTGGAGCTGTCTTGTATAAAATATATATCATTCTTCATCTCTCAGGTATTCGCATCGCATGACCTTGAGAAGGTTGGTTGTCACTGAGTTCAACAGATTTCGTCAGAGTCGCGACGGTACTGATTCGGTAATAGAACGAACGATTGGGTGCGATCAGTTTGATAATCGAGCAGAGCCGGTACGTTGAAGGACAGGTTGTTGACCTAAGGCACGATTTTTTGACGGCTTCTATTGCTGGGTCATGCATCAGTGGTCGAACAATGACTCGTGCAGCAGTGCACTTAATACCTGTTTCCGACCGATGTGGGCACTCATGTGCATCGTAACATCCTTTCGTTTTTCTCGTCTGATCAAGCAGGCATCTTGGCAAAATCTAGCCTGCAAACAGGCTCTCTATTTGGGTATTCCGAGAGATGGTCGTGTAGACTTGCTCTTAAATGGCACGCGGTCAAAGATCGGGGATTGGGGCGGGCAAGCTTTTGACCGCGCGCCATTAGAAAGCAAATCTCGGAATAACCCATACGGAGAGCCTGTTTGCAGGCTAGGCAAAATCTAAAACTGACATAGACCCTATGCAAAAATGTCTGCCTTTAAATTATTCTTTTGTTCATATTCAAAATAGTCCAACTAACCTCGTTTTTAAGACAAAAATTCGAAAGAATTTGTTATCCCGAGCGAGGTTAGTTGGGCAAGGGGGGTTGGGATCACAACATGGGAATAACCACAGCGCCACCATGTTTAATAATTAAACTGAAAACTTTTTTATTTGGTTTGTTTCGTATTCATAGTTTTTTTTTAGTTCTCGTCTGTATATATACATTTCTTACCATTTCTTAAGAACTTTTATGAAGCGCAATCCAGCATGCATGGTGGAATTCTCTTTAATTACTGAGTTATGCTCGGTTGCAGGAGTCGACTGTACAGGACCCAGACTAAACGCTACTGATTATACAGATAATGTTTTGTCTGCCGTAGGTATTGTGACTTCGCTCACAGATGGCTCTTACAACAGACCAGTACTTGGAGAAGATCGGCAGCTTTGGTCGCTATCAAATCGTCCTTCTAATCTTTCTTAATGGCTTGATATTCTTCTGGTTTGGTTGGCCTGTGATGATAGGGGCCTTCATCACTGCTGAGCCAGCTTGGAAGTGTGTGTCCAATAGCACCGTCTGTCCTCTGAATGGGACAATGAGGCCTCGACACGACAACTACACTTTGAGGTGCAATATACCGCGAGATCAGTGGGAGTTCGTTGATGATTTTACATCGGTTGTTACAGAGGTAAGATTAACTAATGATTGTTGAGTAGATGACTCTTTTCAATCCTGGGAGCTAGAATTGAACACTCGCCACCGAAACGTGAGAGCTTTTAGTAAATAGGCCTTTTGAAACAATTGGTCACTTGATCATTTATCGTAAAGACGTGTAGCTAGGGCTATACAGTTTTCAGAAATAGAATGAGCGTATGTAAGTTAGCAAGAACACTAACATGGCAATGTTATACAACGATGAGATTTGATAATCAGGAAGAAAATATAAGGTTTTGTTCCGCTTTGCCCTCCAAATCAATTTTCTAATCAATTCCTTCAAAAAAGAAATGGTTGCTATGAAGGAATATTTCAAGGCAGTAATCTGAAAAAGGGAGGGATTTTACGGCAATTTGAAAATTGGAAAATTTACAAGGTTTTGCACATAACAAAAAAAAAAAGACACAAAAGCATGACTGGATGGCAAGGGCTGCAATTTCCATACAAATCCTTCTAATTTCAAACGGCCATAAACATTTTCCGTTTTGAGGTATTAGCCTGGAAATTTCCTTGCTACCAATACCACGAGCACTACCACTACCACTATCATTGCTACTATCACTAGCTCTACCTGTACTTCTATCTCTACCGCTGCCTAGTACTAGCACTGCCACTGACACTACCACCACCACACTTACCGACTAGCATTACTACATCCACTGACATTAACACTACAAGTACCAACGACACAACTGCCTCGGCTGATTTTTCCTAAAGGAGCCTCGCCGAGAAAAAAGCGTTAGCTTTACAGACTGTCATCATTGTATGCTGGAGTCCTTCGCTTAATCTGTGCAGCCCTGCATCATTTGCAAGACCACACAAAATTGGTTGAAAAACAATTGAATGGCACGTAGCCCTAAAACAAAAGAGCTGCACCCTACGGAGATCGAATGAAATTAGAGGCTTCAAAGAGGTGCATCATTACACCTTAATTTTTCTTCGTTTTTGGTGGGTTACTTTATTTCAACTCGGCTTGATGATGCTGATTAGGCCCCTAGCGATACATGTGAATTAATATGCCGAGAAAAGTATTTAAGGATATCAAAAATCGATCAATTCATAACTAATATTAACTATATTAACTATATTAATTAAATAAACAATCCTAAATCTTTTGTATTGACAGTTTGACCTGGTTTGTGACCGAGGTTTGTATGGCACTGTTGGATCATCAATGATTTTTGTCGGCTTCTTTGTGGGCGGAATCGCTGTCGGTCCATTCAGCGACAAGTTTGGCAGAAAAATCACCATGTACATATCTGGTCTTATCGTCTCCGTCTTCAGCTTGATCGCAGCTTTCCCAGAGGCGTTTTGGCTCTTTGCCTTGTTCCGATGTCTGATTGGATTTGGGATAGGTTGGTACCTGTGACAAAATGATCGTTATGTTGAGTGTGAGCCGGCCTTGGACATCTGCGTTGCTGCTTTTATTAGAGAGCCCTAGGGAAAGAAATTTTGAGAAAAAGTTTACAACAAAATTCTTTTGTTGTTAATCCCGTTAACAGCCTCCGTTGAGCTCGAATGAGGTGTACAACAAAACTACAAATGGATAAGGACCCTATTCACACAGGGTATGGTACCGGAGTACCATACCTACTAACTCAAAACCAGCTGGGCTATTCATTAAGACTGTCAAGATCGATATAAGTGAACAGGAAGCAGTTGTTTGACGTTGAAACCAAATCTCCCTTATGGTATTGGCATTTTTTCGTTCCTTTTCGTCTGACGATCTTAATTTTTTCTATCGATTTGTGTAGGACTTGTAGAAGTCCATATCTTCTTTAAGACTAATAGTGAGCTTCTCTGTGTTTGGGATTAAAGAATAATGAATATCACACTGGCCTTGTTATTTTTTTTTCCAGGTGGATACAGCATTGCTGCATACGTTCTTCTAACAGAGCTGGTTGGGATTCGCCACCGAAGCACTGCAGGGTGCTCTATTTGGTATTCATTTAATCTGTCCAATATGGCGCTAGCTGGACTGGCATATTTGGTCAGGGACTGGCGGAAGCTGTCTATAATAATGGGGGCGCCAGCAATTCCATTTGTTCTTGGATGGTTGTGAGTGTTAGGTTACGTTTAATCATCAATTTCGTAAATTTAAGGTAGCTCGATAATGCGTTTTAAATGAAGCAATGGTGCCTCCCAACAGATGGGTGTGTTTGCTAGTTTTGTGACTGGGCGGGAAAAGATCTCGGAACGTATTTGATTTTAGAATCCAAATAGGAAATTGTGGTAAAACTGGACTTTTTGGCCAGACATTTGACACTTATACTTATATTTATAAATCACCGAAAAATGAATCGAGTTCAAATTGTTGGCTTCTTCTTTCCTGTATAGTCATGCGCCGAGCATGACTAACATTTTGAGAGGCAATGCGTTCAGTTCTTGCAAAACTTCATTTTCTGAGATGACCCGTGGCGAGTAGAACTTATACACGCTAACAAAAGAAATTAATTAAGTCTTAAATAACGTGAAGGTCAGTGCATAGTTTGTTTGTGGAGAAGTACTTGTAGTAGTTCAGGTGGCAAAAATGCGTGGTGACTCGTTTCAGGATACGTGTACCCTTCGAACAAAAAATTACGTAGAAACTGACGGATGTCGGCGGTACAACAAATTGTTGCTAAGGTTGCAGGCTCATGTAAATTGTTTTGTTGCAAACTCATGGGTGGGGGTAGGTTCCGTAAAAGAGGTAGAAGGCATTTTGAGTTTATTTATTTAAATTTATTTTGACATGGTAAATTCATCAGTACGAGAACAGAAATTGATCTAATATAATCCAATCTAATCTAATCTGTTATAACTAACACCTTTACGCAGTTTAGAAATTGACCGCAGATTTTTTTTGGACGTTCCGCAGCTACTCGCCAGAGTCGGTCCGTTGGTTTCTGGTGAAGGGAGAAACGGACAAAGCGGAGGAAATCCTTCACAAAGTCGCCAAAGTCAACAAGAAGCCAATACCTAATGAACCGTTAAAAGACTATGAAAAACAACGGCTTGGCGACTTGCGTGACTTGTTTAAATCACGCAGTATAGCACACAAGACTCTTGTATCTTGGTATTGCTGGTAAGTAAAGGAAACATCCGGCCTTCTGCTGTACGTACCATGTGTATTTGGCACGGCTCATTTTTCCTACGTCGACGTCCCCTCTAGCTGCACTTCCAGGCTACACCGCAGCCTTTACAAACTTGATTACCTGTACAACTGACGAAATGTGTGAGTTTTATTCAATTGTCTTGTCCACAAATAACGCCGATCAGATGATGGAGATGATGATGGTCGCGATGATAATTATGACTCAATTTTTATCAAAACAAATTAACTGTGTACTTCTCACAGATCAGTAGTTGCGACGGCGCAGTGGTGCAGTAGTTTGCATGTTGGCCCTTCAATCAGGAGATTACTGAATAAGTCGGTGGCCGTCTGAATCAGTTTTGAACTGATTCCAAAGAGAAGAATTGGAGTTTTACTTTGTATTCACCCTCACACACTCTTTCGCAGTTTTGAGTATCACTGTGTGTTTGGAATCTGTCAAAATAGTTGGTAGTGCATTCTTCGCCGGTGAAGCAGTGATGCCGCCCTCCCTCCCTTTCCCTCCTTCCCCCTCCCCTCCCTCCCCGTTGTCTCATGATTATTTCATATGCTACATGTATGGAGAATCTAGCTATGTAAACGTCAACTCAACTGATCCCTGATGATCATTTCCTGTATTCTCATGCTCTGTATTCTTGATGATCAAGTTAGATGGTGGTCACTATTGGGACATAACGGGGTAAATTAAACCGTTTTTGTTTCCTTTGAACGCCAGTTTGAAGTGTCACAAGTAGTATGGTACTGTCCCATCTCGATCAGTTTTGTTATTGCATCAGGTTCGTTAATGGGATGGTGTATTACGGAGTATCCTTCAGCTCCCCATCAGTGGGTGGCAATATGTACCTCAACTTCTTCATAACAAGCACCATTGCATTAGTGGCTTACCCTGCACTGGCATGGGGTTGCAACAGGTATGTCACGTGATGTGATGCAGTTCTCCCACCCACAAACTGCTGGCTCTCCGACTCTGTTTGGATTTCGTGACCTTAGTGTTACTCGTTATGCCGTTCTCTAACCAAGTAATTTTACCAATGTTGCGGTATAAGTTAGAGCATAGCAACATCACGTACCATTGGTTTTAATTCATGACGTTTCCTTTCTTCCTGGCCACGTGAAAGTTGCAAGAAAAGGATGCGACTTCGGAGGGTGAGGTCCTCTCCCTCCTCAGTTGTTTATATGTCCCTTTTCTCCCGGCAGATTCGGTCGCAAAAAGACTATTTGCTGTGGTCTTTTCTTCTCTGCTTTTGGTTCCTTTGGTTCTGTATTGCTGACGTTATTTGACGATGGGAAAAACACAGGTACTCTGAGATCTTGCCTAGTTATAAAATTAGAATGATAATTTTTAAACCCATATTGCTAAAAGTCTGTCTGTCGCGATAGACCAGCACGTATAAAAAGCAAAGGTTAATCAAGTGGGACTCGAAACCGTGTAGGCATTCAAGCATTGATAAATCTTTGGTTCAGAAAATGATCCTTCACTAGACGCCTCCTACTTTCCCACCTGTCGCGCGGAATCACCTAGCTTGTGCGCACGCTCACATGTTCTCTTGTCTTTACTCTTTGTAAACAGGAACAGTCCGTAGCTTCAATGCACTGAGAGCCAGCTGCCCCTTCCCAACACTCAAAATTGTGGAAAATCATTCCTCTTTGGCAATACTAATCAACACTGCATATTTTTGTTTTCAGGGATATTGGTTGGAAAAATCATATTTTCCCTTTGTATTGCAAAGTTCTTCATCGTTTTTGCTTTCGACGGATTTTACGTTTATTCCGCTGAGCTGTTTCCAACAGTCATCAGGTATACATTTCTTTCTCATTTTCTTGTGCAATCATTGCAGTCTTCTTTTGAGTGAATGATTATCTGTCATGTGCTTAGATAATTACATGCTGTATTGTATTTCACAAATAGCTTCTATTTGGCCTTGCGTGGGTAGTTTGATAATGCACGGATGACGCGAAAACATGGTAAGAACAAGGACGTATGCTACGAGTTGCAGACGAGTGTGGTGAATGACGATCTTACCACGTTTTGACGTCATTTCGACGTCATCTATAAGAGTATACTGCCAAAAGGAATCTATTTGTTTTATGTGTTGTTAGTTATTGTCCTTGGTATCCGTGCGTGAATACTTTAATCGCAATGTCTTCTCGACCAATCACAACTACCCAGCGTAGTTGCTATGCAGGCCAATCAAAACTGAGGTTTCCGTTTGTACGAAAGATAATACATATGAAAGATAAATGGGGTATGTGAATTAATTTTACCTTCAAATCCTGTTAAATTAGAAGGTGTATGACGCAATTCAGGTATAGCCAGCGCCTTATTTGGACAGAAAATGTACTTTCTCGAGTTGGAATGGCAGGCGCAGGATAGTTGGGAATTAGAGGCCATTTGTGAACACCGGATATCGAACGGCCTTGTAATTAAAACCGAAGCTTAGTTTACGGTATAGCTCAATTACGAAGAGGACATTTTGTGACCAACGAGGCGATGATGGAATTTCTATTTCCCGCCGCAGAAATATTGGAATGGGAACCTCAACCTCGGCTGCCCGTGTGGGATCGTTTCTCTCTCCTTACATTGTATTCTCGGTAAGTTTTCCGTTTTCTGACAGTTATCTTGAATTGAATTTAGCATGATTCGTATCTTGTTTCAGGGTAGTTTACTCTCCACTTTCAAATACAGCTTGGTTAAACAGCATGGCAACAAGCAGATTTTAACTGTGATCGTGCAGACGTTTAATGTTATCATAGATTCTAAAAGCCATCAAAATCCCACCGAAAATTATAAATCAATAACCTTACGATGGTGTCACCTGAGAAAAGAAACATAAAAGTAAATTACGTATACTGAAACGATGTTGATCACCAAAATGCCTTTTTTTTCTTACCCACAGCAACGCGTGCATCCACTCCTCCCGTTTGGCATCATGGGGATAAACGCATTGATTGCTGCGCTAATGTGCATGACCTTACCGGAAACACGCAATCAGCCAACTTTAGAAACATTTGGAAACGAGAACCAGAGAGAGAAAGCAAAAGAGTTGCTCGTTAAGGACGGTTTACAGGAGGAAAGCCCCTTGTAAAAAAAAAAAAAAAAAAAACTGACATACTTTACATTGTAGTGAGCAAAACTCTATTAGCGGCGTCCATAGCGGCGTTTCATAAACCTGGGTCCGCGGAATTAAAGCCATGATCTTCCGCGTATTGTGCCGATGGTGCATCTCGATAAGCGAGATCAGTCGTGGTGATTTGGTTCAAACTCATCGGCTTCTTGCAAGGCACTGGTATTGGATATTGCTATCTTGAGTCCTGGTGTAACCCAACTATTTTAGCAGGGAATCAGACTTCTTTTTCAACATTGTGTCTATGATTTTTTATTAAGCGCATACACAATGGAGGTAACACCCAACACGTTTACATATACACGTTTTTATGCATACGTCGTCTGTTGTTTCTTTATACTAATTGATTAGGCTAAAGGATATGAAATCAGAAGAGAAAAGTCAAAACAAGAAACAAGCAAACCGCACTTCGCTCAGGAGTGAGCTTGCTGAGGGGAAATAGCTTGGCTGACATTACCCTTTCAAACATAGTCAAACAGTGTTACGAACTTTTTCTCATTGTTCGTGTTCTAGCCGCTTTATTATGGCCCGGATGAATGACCTATGAATTATTCATTTTTGCCTGCGTACGTTGACCCAGGATATGTTTTACTCCTTATATATTTCACTTTATTTGCATGATCATTCAGTTCTCGGTAAATCGTATTGACATATACAATATAAGTTTGCATTGCCTGCAAAAAGAGACCATAGGTAAAGGGAGAGAGATCATTTTGAAAGAAGTTGTCTTCCCAACTTAACTTCGTTAACAAGAAAATGCAAAGTTCTGGGAGACCCCGTAGCTGCTCAGACGCGGCCAGTGATTTGAGAACGACACAACAGATGGCAAAGCACAAACAATACCCCTGTCCCTGATGACAAAAGAGGCTACAAGTCATAAGGAACCAATGAAAATACATGTCTGGAATACCTACAGGATTTCTGTTATGTACTTTTGTTGTTTCTTAGTCAGTGACGACAGTAGAGGGGAGAAGTCGCAATGGAGTAACGCAATGGAAGGGAAGTCGGTTGTTGGGCTAAAAACTGATGGCAGAAAATACTTTATTTTGGCAACGTTTTTGAGAGAAAATCGCGCTGTCCCAGCCTTGCCCGTGACGTCACATCTAAGGTCAGGTGCAGACACTCAGTCCAGTTTATTGTTCTCGCTGGTCTCAGGGGGGTCAAGTCCCCAGAGGGTGGCTCGTTTTCTGAATATATAACGTAGCGTGTTCACTTGTGGTTAACCGGAATAACAAGAACACGCCCCACGTCAAACACGAGCAGAGAGCCAAGGCTATACATTTATGTGTACAACTGCATTTAGTAGGATAAGTTTGTTGTTTTCGTTTTAAATTTAACTCTTGTATAATGAAGACGTTTATTGAACTAATGAATTGTGCTAATACAAATGACAAAAAAGCCCTTTTTTAGCCAATAAACGATTGAGCATGCTAAGACTGGCTATTAATTGCGTTCAGTTGGCCTTGACGACATTTCGCCGTTTCTTAACCCTACGTATAGCCGATACTTTAAATGATCCTAAGAATATAAAGTAAATTGTAAAAAAACAATAGGTTAAAAAATCTACCCTAACTGTTTTGAGCAAATCATAAGCATCTATGTTGTGTGGTCCAAATGTTCCTTTGCTTTTAAAAATTTTCATTCATACCACTTTAATTTCTGTCCTCCTTTGTCTTAGATTGTGGTAATGGCTCTGAGACAAAGGAAAATCGAAATTAAACTGGTTTGAAAATTTTTAAACCAAAGAAAAATTGGAACCAAAACATTAATCAATTCATTGTGCGCCAGCTACGGTCAACATTACCAGCGCTACAAGGCTCTGAAGATCACTGCTATCCTCATGATCATTCACACAGTGCCGTTCGGGGACATCAAAGCAGCTTTATCCTCATTCTGCTTACTGTCTCCTTCTTTTGTTTCATCCCCACTGGTCAGAGGAATGTCTCCTTGAACCGTCTCTTGAGTAGGTTGGTTTGCAGTCTCGGGCAGTGTCATGCACAGCAGCCCACACAACAGCGCATTGCCTCCCATAACAGCATAAGGCAAGAGGCGATGAACACGGTCCTAAAGTGAATCGAGCACTTTACCACTGTGCACTCTGGTAACGCACGGATAACGTCAAAACGTGGTAGGAACAAAGAGGTACGACGTTCTTACCACGTTTTGACGTCCTCCGTGCGATATTAAAGTACACACGCACTAACAAATGAAACCTATTTGTTTTTTAAATTGTTTTTTTTTTTATACTTCGAATCATGACGAAATTCGTTGCGTTTATACATTAGACCAACCAAAACGCGAGGTTTACCTGTCCATTATTTAGATTGCAGTACCTCCATGGACTTAGTTGTGTACAGTAAAACACAAATAAAAAATAAATACTTAATTGACCACTCCTCTAGAGGGTTTTTTCAGGGACAATGAAACAAATAATACAAATGAACTCAACAGCGTTATAAGAATCCCAACTGGCGGGAGGCAGACCAGTTGGCTATTTACAAGGATGACCGAAGAGTTGATCCAGGCACGAACCCAGAACAACACCAGCTAGGGGCTAGAGCGGGATTTGAACCCGGAGTCACCGCATTGAAATCCAGCGCCCTACACCACTCGGACATCCTGCCTCCACTTACAGTTAAGTACAATTTAAAACAAATGTTAAAACAGCCTTAGATTAAGAGCCTGTATCATAACATTCTGGTATTTGAATGTGAAAGGGTGAAAATACGATAGATTTTATTTTAGAATTGTCGAGCTAAGCTAAGAGTAATAAGCACATTAGCGGTGTTCTCACTAATACCGCGAACCACATGATTCCGGGTGTTTATGACTCTTGCTTTGTTGTACGTGAACGGAAAGGCGCTCCGTTTGTCGAAAAGTCGAGTAAAGGCGTGCCGTCTGACCCAACCAAAATGCTACGCATACTTATTATAATCAGGCATAATAATGTTGTTAAAAGGTATATCAAAGTGTAAGGCAAATCGAAACAGTTGGAGCAGTTTTTAATTGAAAATCGAAAATAAATTGCGTTTGCTTCGGTTTTGGATTGTTTCGCTATGTGATTGGCCAGCAAAATGTTTCAACCAATAAAACCAATCGCGACTTGCACGCGCGCATCTGCTTCGAATTCTGATTGACTCATTGCGGGTTTTCAGTCTGTTGTGATTGGTTGAAGAAATTTCTTTGGTTGTGGTTTTACGAGCTCAGTTCTAAACTGCTCAAACGCATTTCAAAAGATCAGTAACTGCATTGACATACCAGGTAAACAATATAAGGCGAGCAAAAGGCGCCAACTCTGGCAGCTGCAGTCGAGGTCCCCATTCCGATGTTCCTAGTAAAAAGAAATTTGCAGGTGACGAAGTTTACGCTACTCGCTGTAATAACATTGGCAAACAACAAAAAAAAAGACTTCCTGACATGTTACACAGCAGCCATAGCTCAACCTTCAAGCTTGCTACTCTCTCGACTGACTCTACTCCGTTTTCTCGGCCACTTTTGCAAACATCAATTAAAAATGCTTACGAAAATAACTCAAACTTGTGCGTTAACGACGTAAATGATATAATGGGTAAACCGCGGAACAGCCAATTGATCCTCTGAACATTTGAAAACTAAATTTATACCTTGCAATTTATCATCTCGGGTCTTGTTTATTTTCCTTAAGTAAGAGTTTTGAACCCTTAAATCTGGCTATTTTACTTATCATCGGCCACCTACTTAGCAAGAGGACCATTAATTAATCGCAATACTTAACCCTTAAAACCCTAAGAGTGATCAGCATCAAATTTCTCCTTGTAATATCAACGCTTTATAAAACAGAGTGGTTTTGAGAATTAAGGACAGGATCACACAAGATGAATTTGCTTGATATTTTAACAACTTCTCCCCACTACTTCTATAGGAAATGTGTAGGGGCAACAAATGAGGATCTTAATTTTGAACTTAGGATTTTAAGGTTTAAAAATGCAAACAAATTCCAGGATAGTATGTGCTACCTTATAACAGTGGGAAACAGTTCTGCGGAGTACAAATACGCCAAATCAAACGCAATCGTTATCGCGACCTTGGCGAAAACCATGGAGAAGATTATTTTACCAGCCAGCATCCCTACAAATCATCAAAAAACAAAAGAAAGATATATAATTTTCACGGATAAATGAGGTTTTGTCATCATAAAGCCGTCACCCTGGCCTGGTAATTGTCTTTTAAAGTTCCCTACTGGTTTAGGAAAACAGAAGAGGTGAATACATTAAAGTAGCCAATCGTTCAGGCAAAGGGGACTCTCTTTCAATTCGTTCCAGTCCTCTTAGTTCTAAATCCAAGATAGCAGCCACACCTGGGGTTTGTTCAGTACTCGCCACTACAACCTCCGGCGACAAATCTTCCGGCAAATATACTGCAGGAATACGAGCTCAAGTTGGCTTTGTTCTCCGGCAAGCACTTTGTTTTAATCTTGAACTGAACAGTATTTTTTACTCTAACAAAAAGCCAGCTAGTTATGTAAAATTTTCTATTTATTCCATCTTGAAAAGAGGATACTCCCTCAATAAAAAATCACGACGATCAATAGCTTAATTCTTACGGTCAAAAGATATTTCCAGAGGAACAGGGATTCTCTCGGAGGAAATTGGAAATTAAGTCTCAAAACAATCGATTAACTCAACATTGTTCCTCAGCTCGCATGCGCTTGCTATGTGAATGGCCAAGAAACTTCAAAACATTTCAAGAGATAATGTTACATTCAATTACACCCCAAAGCTAGTGAATGGTCAATGGCCATGGTTACCATGATCGCGATCATGGCTAACCTTTGTTAGAAGTGTCTTCCGTTGTGAACAATACGGCTCCGACTGAGGATACGGCGGCCAGAATCAGACTTACAACGATGATTTTTTTTCGTCCAAACCTAGAAATTAAAATTAAACAAACGTTTATCAACATTTATGATAGAAACGTTGACATCAAATGGCCGGTATATTCGTTAACCTTCCAACGATGACGTTTTCATAAATTATGGAAGAAATAACTGAAAATGCAATACTGAATATCCCTTTATACGTTATCGCAAACACTTTGGCATCAGGTGATAAGTTTACATTCCAAAAAGCAAAAAAAGAAGAATGTTTAAAGTTATCGAGACAGTTCTTCTTGTGCTTACTTCAACCTGACACCCGGTCGCCCTCTCTTGTATGCGTTTCAACAACAGTTTTATAAAAGGCAAAGGTAAAGAAACTTTATTTATACACGGTTTACAATTTAAAGCTGTAAGCTTGTGGGGCCTTGTGGGAGAAATGCTGGTTTTTGTGGAGAGGGGAAAACCGGAATACTCTTGGAACAGGAAGGAGAAGGAACAAACTCAGCCCACATGAGACGCCGGATCGGAGAATCGAACCCGGGCCACAACGCCATTCCTGCCCTCGATTAAACTGATTAAAATCGTTAAACACATTAAACGAGAAAACAATAAATCTCTGGCATACTTGTTTGATGACCACACGATGAATGGAAGGCAAAAGACTTCAACGATACTGGTAAGGAAAAAGTTCAAGTAGAGATTTCCGCCAACACTTGGTGTGCTAAGATAAACACCATAGTATACCATGCCACTGACGAACCTGAAATCCATAAAGCACAAGAACATGGCCTATCATAAATATCCATTGTCATCATACTAGCAATTAGTCTGCGAACACGCTCTCCAAGCGGGGTGTGGAAAAATCCAACCCCCCCCCCTCCTAAAAAATACAGTATACAGTAAAGGTGTTTAGCTGTTTACACAATTCGCAATTCGCGTTGTATCAAGTCCTAAAACACTCGGTTACTCTTCGTGTCTCAAAACGTGATAAAACACCCCTGCTCATTTTGTAAACATTAGATATAATGTTCACAGGGTTTACCTCTATTTGAGCTCAGGCTACAAAGGGAAGCATAACCGTGACTGAGTTACTTATCGCAACACCTCTGCGATTCCTACCCCTCCATACCGAACAGCTTACCAAAGATACCAAGACAGCAATGCCTTATGAGCCATCTTCTTTGACGAGAACAGGTCCCTCAAGTCCCCCATTCTTATCTTCTCCTCTGGTTCAAGCTGAATTGGTTCCTTCGGCATTTCCTTACCGTTCACTTGAGCGATACGTTTGAAAATAACCTCGGCTTCCACTAGCTTTCCCTTCAAAACCAGCCAGCGTGGGGACTCTCTAGTTATGCTAAAGAAACAAAAATGCGCAGTCCGTGAAATTCACCGTTTGGTCCAGCAAAAACCAATCCAGCTGCAACAAACCATCACATACTTTTTGCATTCTTAGAGAGAAGAAAGTTCCAGTGGCCTTGAAGACATGCTGGCCAAATGTTGTTGGCTTACTTGCCCCGGCTCATGAACGTTTTTAGAAATTTCACAAACTACTTACAACCATCCAAGAGCAAGTGGGATTGCTGGGACACCACAGGTGATCGCCAGTTTTCTCCAGTCGCGTATAAAATAGGCTAGTAAAACCAAGACCAATGACGAAAAGGTCCAAAAATACCACAAAGAAACACCAATCAAACTACGATGACGAATGCCAACCATTTCAGTAACAAGAACGTATATTGCGATACTGGAACCACCTGAAAAACAATCAATAATTGTTCAAAATTTACCGAAATAGAGGGAGAAATAAATGCACTCTCTCTGGCGTAACAAGAAGTCAACACCTCTGAAAGCCTGATGAACACTGTTTTTTGTAATGACAACCGACACGGAAAGCGAAGAGAATACCACATTTAAAAGAAAAAAAGCAGTGCTGTGTGGGTTGGTAAAAAGGATGAGGAACTCAGATTTATTTTTGTTTACAATCTTAACAGTTTCACTTGCTTTCCAGTAAGGATCAATCTGAGCAGATGTCAACTTCGGATATGGAAAATTCAAGATGCAGCTGGCGAGTGAATATAAGATGCTGTCATTTTTACCTCATACGGCGTATTCTAGCAAATTATTGTTATCTGATTTCCGTCTTTCACGACGCTATCATCGCTTTTCCATTTGTACAGTTAAGACATAAGTTGCACTCTTTTCAAGCATCGAAGTGTGGACAAAAATCTCGTCCAATACTGAATAAACTTGACTACAGTAACACCCTATGTATTAGTGACTTTGTATTCATGATAGGGAGCTTAAATCAACGACGATGGCAACGTCAAAAAAGCTGCCGCGTGATCCTATAGGTACCAGTTCAAACCGTGAAATCTGGGAAATAAATCAGAAAGAATGGGACCGTCGCAAGGCCACAAAAGCAAATGAAAAATGCCCCGTCATGCGCATATGTCCTCCAACAGAGAATCTTTGCATTTAGTCATCATTGCAGGCTGTTGTTTTGTAGAGGAAGGCAAAGGAATGTAACGTACGAAACTTTCAAACCATCATGAAGAACTACTGTTGCTGTTTTTTTTCGGCGGATATTAGGGAGTTTAAGGCCCCGTCCACACGTATCCGGAGATTTTTGTATCCGCAAATTTTTTTATGCGGATACAAAAATATCTGCGTCCACACGTAGCGTAAACGAATCGTATACGACCGTTCACACGTATCCGATTCGTATCCGGACATCTCAAAGGATTAGTCAACAGAGCATGCGCATTACAAAGAAAGCTGAGCCTGCGATAATTTTGGCGCCAAATTCGCGGCTTTCTCGTTTGTTTACTTGAGGTTTCAACACGTGTGAGCTTGAAGAGCGAAAAACATTCCTGTTAAAAAACACCATAAAAAATGTCTCAATTAAGAGAAAAACAGAAAAAAAACAAAGACAACTCATTTGTTTGGATGGATGATGAAGTATTGCTGCTTCTTAAAGTGACATTGGATTACAAAACAGCAAAGACTATGGAAAATATCGACTGGGAGTCGTGCCAAACCAAATATCCTGACATTTTAGATCTCTTCAATGACCAATATCCTTCACAAGAAAATGCTTCTTCAATTGGGAAAGATTACCCACATAAGCCGGAAAGGGGAACTAACTAAGTCGCGGAAAAAAAAAATCTCGCGCGGAAAAAGACTGGTTCTGATACTGTGACGTCAGCGTATACAAAAATATACGGATACGACCGTCCACACGTATCCGGATACACAGCGTATACAGAAATCTCCAGATACACCGAGCGTATACAGCGGACACGTGTGGACGCTAGGTGTATCCGCATAAAAAAATTTGCAGATACAAAAATCTCCGGATACGTGTGGACGGGGCCTAAGAAACGAGGACGGCAACCGCAATTAGAACGTCATCTCTTTCGTAATCATTCCAATTTGTTTAAATTGGAAAATGCTGGCGAACTCTCCAGGAATTAAGTTACTATGAAGGACGTCAAAGAAAGGATAAAGAAAGAAGATTTTGTTGTCATAGGCTCACGTTCTCGAGAAAACGTAACCTAAAATTTGGTCATTATGTTGTTGTTTTGCAGAGGACGGTAAAGAAATGTACAAAACTGTAAAACGCACGTGCAGAGCAATTGTTTTTGCTCATTAAACCCATTGTGTTGTGGCATTCTCGTTACCGTCGCCGTCCTCGATTCTTAAACTCCCTAATATTGTTGTGTGACCGCTGCGGTGGTCGCTGTTTTAGCTCCCTTTTCATAAAACCCTACCAACGCCAAATCCAATGAAAAATCTGAACAAAGCGAACAACCAATAGACTTGAGGGAAAGCCGTGAGAAGACTGAAAAGGGCGATGATGAAACCAAACAGGTATATTGTAAGTCTCCTGCCCAGCTTGTCAGCGAAAGGACCAACAACAAATCCTCCGAGAAAAAATCCGACAAAAACCATAGAAGAGGCGATGAATGCGTATATAGCAGTGTCGCAGACGAGGTCAAACTAAAAATTACAAAAAAAAGATATATAATTACTAATTCGGACTGCCATGCACTCGATTTGCCAAGTTTGTCGGAGAGAACCCGGCTGCCGAACGAAAGGCCTTGGGTCCAAAACCCTGGCGGGACTGCGGGAGGGTCATTCTGATTGTGTGGCCAGCAAACCCCGAGACTGAGGTAGGGCGTTCCGTGGGGCACCATCGTTACCCGAGCCAGAACGAGGTCTTAATGACTACCTAGCTAAATTTAACGAGTGGCGTATTGCCAACAAATTAATCCTAAATAAGTCGAAAACTGAGTTTATGTTGATTGGGTCTAGGCAAAGATTAAAGGGGCTATGTCACGCTGTTTTAGCAGCTCAAAATTTGTCTTGCCGTCAATTGAGATGTTTTTTTAGTTTTGTTATTTAAGACTGTTATGACACTGAAAACTGTTACCTGTTGTCTGTTGCTACCAATGCGGCAAGGATGGAAATGGATTGCGGAAAATTGAAAAGGTTGGGCCAACTTTTTCAAGTTTCGATATTATCTCGACAAAAAACAACAAAAACCTAAATATGGGTCGCTCTCTTTGATAAAATTAATTTGATATCCACCTCATAGTTTATCACGAACATTGTTTGTATAAATAAAAGCTCAAAGTAACGATTTTTGGAAAGAATTGATCCAAACCAACAAAATTGTCGTGACATATCCTTTTAAGTACGTTCGATTCAACTCCATATCTCACAATCGAAAATGTCCCATCAACCAAATCTCTTGGTATTTAGAGATAATTGATGGATTACAATTTGTCCCGAAACGTGCATATTGAGAAGTAGACCTTTCGTTTCGTTCGAAACGCTTTTATCTATGTATGCGATCATCATTGGTCTACAAGTCATTAAATGGCCTTGCTCCCCAATAGTTGCGCTCTCTTTTTACTTATCACTGAATGAAAAATCTAACTATTGTTTAAGGAATTCTATTAGAAAGTTAGCTCGCTGTTCTGCTCCCCCGAACCAACAACATGTATCTAAAAGGTAGCTTTAACAATAGAGGTTCGGTTCTGTGGGACGGTCTACCCGTCGAGCTGCGGCAGGCGCGAGCTCCGTCCACCTTTCAACCTGGGTTCAAGGGTTTCTTTCAAAGTTCTGATGCGCGTCCATAAATTGCACTGCGTTCATGGAAAGAAGGCATCTTTTGTTCCATTTTGTGGTAAGATGTTTCAACATTTTCAGGTAAATTGTAATTCGTATTTGCCTGATGATTTTACAGTGGATGAATAAAATTGTTATTTTGTTGTTGTTGTATGGTCTGGTCAGATACTAATATGGGTCTGGCTAACCTATTCTTGAAAAGGACCTTGTATAAAGACACCGACCGTCTTGGGCTTCCAAATGGAGTGAGTACACTAACAGGCAACAATGCCGTGGTTTGTTGATCTAACACATTATGACACTTCAAATACGGTCAACATTTGTACCACACGAAAGATGTCCCGCGATATACATAATTGATTTCGTGCGTCGGGCAGAAAAAAGTGGGGTCGTTTCCAGGTTTTCTGAAATAAACGTAGTAAATTGTGCTTTGTTCAATCCTGCTCAATCTTTCATTGAGCGTCCAAGGTTACTGTGATTGTACCATATTTATAAGACACAAAGCTCGTAATTTGCAAAACTTCAAACTGAAATATCTTGCCACCACATCCCCCGTGGACGTTGAAAGTGAAATGAAAATGTTTTCTTTTTATCTTGAGAGTTCTTTGAACAGAATGGAAATGGTGTAAAGGTTTCATACCTCTTCAAAAAAGTAAGGAAAATACGGAAATGAACAAAACGAGCCTTTAAAAAGTTATTTGCAATTTATTTGAAAATGCCCTTACAGATTTTTTCTTATTTGGCCTACAAGTTGTGGGACTAGGGTAATTTACACTCTTAAATGAGAACTAGCATGAGCTGCGCATGCTCCCGCTGACGCTCAAACTTGAAAAAGATTAGGCTAAGATTTTTCAAGTTGAACCGTGAAAACAAAATGGCGTCCTCAAGTGGGTGATTCGGCCTTGGTCATGGCGGTCGGAGAGACAATTCTGGTCGAAAAAAGATAGCTCTAACCGATCGCAAAGATCCCAAGGAGTGCCACAAAAGAATTTAGCTATCGACTAGTATTTTTCATTCTTGGATCAACTCGCACATGCGCAACTCATGATACTTCCCCTTTAAAGTTTCGTTATGAAGTGTCGGACTGGGTTTCGAGATAATTCAGCCTTTTTTGAATGAGCGGCCTTGCGTTACTGTTGCTATGGTAACAGCTGTTGCTTAGAAACTGATGAGAAAATAAACTTTGGTCATACGTCGAAAAGATGTTTAGTTTCAAGGAGATCAAAGCTTGTCTTCCATAAGAAATTTTGGGTTCAAAAGGTAAACCTGCAAGCCAAAAAAAAAAAACTACTGCGAGCCTCCCTACGTACCTCCGTAACAACAGACGTCAACTCATCCGTGTATTCCCATTCGCTTCTTGGCATGTCACACCGCTCCGACCTCGACGCTGGCATAGACCCATTAAAAAGGCAAACGCTGCTGTTAAACACGCATCTCCAGCCTGGATCAGCCGTTATGAAGGTCATAATAAGCACGGGAAACCCAAAATAGAAGAATATCAGTACATTGCAGCCGAGTAACAGCAGCTTCTGGTATTTCCCAAAACTTCCGATTTGATCGAAAACTTCGTCAACTGAAAGGGTCATTTCTGAAACTAAATGATGGTCGATTAAAGATAAGCTCGAAGCGATGACATCACAATTTCGGTTAACTAAATTTAAACTGGAAATGGTTATCGATCTACCTTTACTGATAAGAATGAAAGTCGAAGGCGGTTCACTTTGATCTATGGCAAAAGCCTAGCAACCAGCCGTTCAGCTTAGTTCACCTGCGATAGGTGTATTTTAATCATATGGAAATAAACTTCATCGAAACTGCGAATTTGTTCATTCGCCCATCACAAGACACCAAACAAGGCATCCGTTCTCTGTTGCTTATGTTGGAATTTCCAGTAATGACTTACTCTGCTGCTTTTTGGCTTTCCTTACAGGCCTTTTTTTAATTTGAGTTGTTGATCTGCCTATATTAAACCGGGTAATAACCTCTGAATAATTAATCCTTATTTCCTACATTATATTTGAAGTGCGGCGAGAATGAGTGATCTGACCCTTCGGCTGATCAGTGTGCGGCAGCAGTCACAATATCGGCATCAGTACACATCACTATAGCTACAAAGAAGTTAAACTCAAACACATAAAGACTTCTCACTAGAAGTACAAATATGCGGGTTGTATGTTCACGAGGTACTCCAATAATTTGGGTGTTATTTTGTTACGCAAATTTTAACCACAAATTTGCATAAAGGAGCAGCATCTACAATGTGGCTCTTTATAAGAACGCCTGTAAGGGACAAACAATACCAAAATCAAACATATCAAATGAAGCCCTCCTTTTTAGCATTGCCCAATATTTGTCATAAAAAGGTAGGAAAAAATTGTGTTTACGAGATTTCATAGAACGAATAGCGTGATTATTTTACACTAAGAAGGTATACAATAAATGGATCAGTGATTATAACGACTGCCGGCAATGCCGCGAGTTTGGGTTCATGCCATGGTATGCGTTACTACGAATTAGTACGGTGTAATCAAATGATGATCGACGAGTGAAATTCGGGAATACTTGATTTCATGCGCATTTTGTCCAAATTCTAAGGCGAGGGAACTTATTAGAATTTGGACAAAACGCGCGTTAAATCAAGTATTCCCTAATTTCACGAGTATACCATTTGATTAGCTTTGTTATCAAACAGTGCTCACCTCCTTTTGTACACCGTTTGTACACCTCCTTTTGTACAACTGCAGGTTCCTTCTTACCCTGCTTTTGCAAATTTCCACCTTGGTTCCAGTCGGCGACAGTCACACATGCACTACGCAGAAACAAGCACAACGCGTCTACTAATGGCACAAATGTATTCATAAATCAAGCGGAACTGCTTACTTCAATTTTGACCTCTTGATCTGTCTCGAGGCAACGTAGGATGACGAGGAGTGGGACGAAAAGGCTAGTCGCGTGATGCCCACTACTGAGCAGTCATGTCATGCTTATGCGGAATGCCCAGAGCTCTCTTTTGTGGTAAGAATTACGGACAATTGTTTACCTTTTCAACTACAGAAAATAAAGGGTAAAGGCAATGAAAAAAACAACAACAACAAAACAAAAAGGAAAACGATAATTAATTGAAGGTCTGGATCAAAGGGATCAATGTAGAAGATTGAGTGACTTATATCATGAGCACCATCATGGGTGACAAATTATACTTCTTATCTTTGGCGCGAAATTTCAGCCCTCCGAAACCATGTGAGTTTTCCACCTCTTAGAGTTTTAATGGTGCTACCAGAGCCAAAACTTTGAAAGATTTTTTTGGAAAAGTAAATTAACACTTAAAACGAACAGCAACAGTATTGCAACAAACGCAGTTTTATCACGCTAGCCAACACGAAACGAGGCGGCAAAATAATCTTCGTTCGCCTACCTCGTTCACACTATTCTTGGTTTTCACTTGACGTCATAAAAAACTAAAATTCAAAAGTAGAGACTTTTCCATTTTAAGCTTCATCACGTAAAAGACATTTTAGAAATGTATCTGCTTGCGTGTTTTCAGCTCGGAAGCTTGCTTTGTTTTGAAAATAGAGCAATTTGAATTTTAGACTTTCTCACTGTGTGTGACATAGATGCTTGCTCACAAGCATGTCATGTACAAAGATGCATGTCACGTACATCGATTCAGCGTGTTTTTCAGAGGTCTGAAAAGCCAACATCTCAAGAGAAGCGTCTATGTAAATGTTTGCAAGCTCAAAGGACAGAACAAAGCCTTTGAGATAGCCAAAGTAAATTCCAGATGTTTTCACTCGAGGGACTCCAGCATGGCGCGTCAAACTCTGAAATTTTGAGTGGTACATTTTGCCGAATATCTCGAGTATGGAATATCGCACAGCCCCGAAACTTTGGCATTTTTTAATTTATTACTCTTCTACAATATCTTAATTTCTTGACTTAATCTATTGAATGGTTGGTGATTTTGTTTTTTAGCTTGCGTGACTATCACGTGACTGAGAATCAAGAATTGGATGCTGCTCGCAATCTGTTGAACAGTTTTTTTTTAACATGTAAGAACATTATCGAAAAGTATGATGCCCGCAAGCACGAGGAATAACTACAGTGGAACCCCGTCAATACCACCACCGTCGGCCCATGAAACTTTGGTCGTAGAAAACAAGTAAGCTTATTCGGTTCGGGTTACAAAAATGTTGTCGTAATAACGAGGAGGTCGTGTTAACGGGGTGATAGTATGGCGGGGTTCCATTGTACCAGCAACCGCAGGAGTTCAAAATGTCAGGTTTAGATTTAAGCAATAGAAAACGTTTTCCGTGTTTGCTTAGCCTGATATAAACACTCGAGGGGTTGGGAGAATTCGAGACAGTTATGCAAACCCGAGACGAAGTCGAGGGTTTGCATAACTGTCTCGAATTCTCCCAACCCCTCGAGTGTTTATATCAGGCTATGCAAACACAGGAAAAAAAGTTTTCTATTGCTTTTATAAAATAACTTCCTCTAAAAACTACAACGCGTCACACAACCGTGTTTACATACTCTCATGCAAACACGCCTCTCGGCCAATCAGAGCGCGCGTACTATCTTAGTTATTTTATAATTCCTAATCAGCTGATATGGGCACGTGTCAGTGTGACATTTCTTTGCTGATGTTCAAAATCGAGATAAGAAACAGAAGCTACACTGAAGGTGTAGCAGTAACAATGATAGCATTGTTACTGAAGGTAGCAGTAACAATGATAAAAGCTTAACCACCTGAACGTGCTTTCGTGAAAGTACAAAACACAGGGCCAGTCGAATTAAAATGTTTGCTGTAATGGAGGAGCATGTTGCTGCCAGTAAATGCATAAAATTTTTGGTTCCGTATTGGAAAGTAAACGCGACTGGAAACGTGAAATAAAAAAAAGTGCAGCCAAAAAGGCAAAGGAAATTGAAAGAGGAGAGGAAAGAGAGAGAACAAATCTTTTAAATTAGTTGACAATGGGTTTTTTTGGGGGGGGGGTGGGGGAGGGGCGGGGGGGGCAGTGACAACTGCAACCTCCTTTTAGCTTAAACAGGGTACAACATGCACGCATAAAATCAGAAGAGGAAACAATCACATATAAACCAAAAGTTGTTGTTGCCTATGTAATAGACACAATAGGACTTCTTTGTATCACTCCATATGAGTGACTCCATACCGACTCGAGCCTGCGCTTTTTCCGTGGAACCAAGAGAGCATTAGTGATATGAAGAAAAAGGGTTTTAAGCTTATTTATTCGGATTCTCTCCATCCACAATGCCCATCGGCATGGTGCTGTTCATTATGTTGTACCTGGTGGTTATATGACGTTTGAGTCCATGTTGGCAATTTTATCTAAGGCCCTGTTCGCACTACGCGAAATTTTGTTTGTTTTGCAAAAAAAATCTGTCAACGCGAAGCGATTTCTAGTGCGAACGATTTTTTGCACCCACCAAAATTTTTGCAAGTGCTACGAAACTTCAAAGATTCCGTCGACTAGCTTTGGAGGCTGTAAAAATTTTGTCAGGAGATTACAAAATTTTCGCTTTTTTGCAAATACGAAACTCAAATTTTCGTCATAGTATGAACAGGGCCTAAGGCCGATTTAGCCGCTGTGCCTTTTCCTTTTATACAACTGTGGTATGCGACTTGTGCACCGCGCTTTGCTTGCGCAAGACAACAGGCAGTATACTGAGACCTTCAAAGTGGCCGAAAGCGCCTTAAAAACGCTGAGTTCCTGGATACTGCTTAGTAATTTTCAGGGATCTGGTCAGTGCTAGTCTTGTTTGTGTTAATATGAAAAGATACAGATAATAACTGACAGCGCTTTTATCTAACACAGAAGTGCAAATTGATGATACCAAGCGAAAGCTGGGCACGATTCCCTGCCGCTGCTAAACCCGAGTGAGTGGCGTAAACCAAGCCTTGAGGTAAAGGCAGGAAATATGACAAATAGAGCGTACACATTTCACTTATTAAACTAGTGGAAATAATTATAACATGGCCTAGCACAGGACACAGGTTTCCCTTGAAAGAACTGCAACCTTCAGCCGCGTCCCCCAAACTGTGGTAGCACTCTAGATTAACGTTCTATGGAAGGAATGATCAAACGTTTGCAGCATCGTGCAGCTGAGCCATTTCTTCCGCGACCGGGTCTTTTTTGACAGTTTCCAGCGTTGGTTGATTCTTCGTCTCTGGAAGGGACATGCACAGTAGCCCAGCAACCAGTGCATTTAATCCCATGATGGCAAACGGTAGCAAGCGATGAACTCGATTCTGCAATAAAGATCACTTATGTACAATGACCAGTACCATTACCGCTTAGCAAACATTTTGTAGTCATACACCATTATACCAAATGAGAAAGGAAAAAAGGGAGAGAGGGAGGGAGGGATGGAGGGGAGGGAGGGGGTACGGGGGGATGGAGGGAAGGAAGGGCGGAGGGAGGGGCGTGACGGATGGACGGATGGATGGATGGATGGATGGATAGTACGATGGCCTAGTGATGAGCTTGTCTTTCACTAGCTTTGTAAGCACAATCCTTGAGCTTGCACTGTTTCGTCTGTGGTCTGATATTGGGAGTTATATTGTTGTCAAGCTTGGAGAGAAGCACTGGGATTCTAGAAATTACAGGGAAAGTATACAACCATAAAATTTAACTTGGTCTCAAAATGTGAAATCGATGTAATACTCAAATAAAATTTAACTCACTGTATAAACTATGAAAGGGGAACACATCGATCCAATACGAGCTGCAGCTGTTGATGTCCCAACCCCGATATTTCTGTTGACAAGAGATTCAAGAAGCAAGATGAATGCGTTCACACTTCTTTAAACAATTGCAAATTTTACATCATAGTGGCAGTGAATTCAGTTTCCGAGTTCAGTGGCTCAAGCCACTTTGATTCTAACAGACCTGCTTAGCCTCCGAGCACCATATGCTTAAATAAAGAACTTGCTACTCGTTGAGAAGTATATCCGTCCCTAAGGAAGGTAAAAAGCTCTAAATAAAGTAACTTGGTCCTCGAGGCATATCAACTCTTTGGAAACTACTGTATTCATTTGTTATGACGACTCCCGCCGAAATAAAAATGGCACACGGTTTCGATAAAATATTAACAGATACAGTGTATCAGAAAAAAAGTAAATCCAGTACCTTATGGAAGTTGGGAATAATTCCGCGGTGTAAAGATAAACTCCGTCAAAGGATATCGTAATAAAGAACTTGGCTAATATCATGGACAGGATTATTTTGCCAACTAAGGCAGCTAAAGAGCAAAGAAACAAAAAACAAAAACAAACGGAAGGATTACGATACACACAATAAATAAATACAATAAACACACGGAGGTGTCTGTGATAAAATGCTATTCTAAAACTCTCGCAAGTTATCAGAACGGGACATTAATTAAGATCATTGCTGTGAAGGAAAAATACCCCTGCAAATCGCTTTTCCAGCACGTTTGTATATGCAGAGACACGTTTCACTCCGCAATATAAACAGACATGACGGCTGTGTCTGAGTCTGCGGCTTCCTTCCGAATAGTCCATTTTACAGTATTGTATTGGGTGCCCTGGCCTCTGAATAGAAACGAAGCTGTAGGTGACCTTGTTTTGATACAAACCTCTGTCTCTCTCCTGTGAACGTGGACTAGTTAGCATAAGAATAACATGAAGCAGTGAGGTTCAAGACCAGGTCACCCCTAGCCTCGTTTCCATTCAAAGACTTGGCTTCTGAGCACATGCTATTGTAAAATGGGCTATTTATGAAAAACTGTCATCCCGGGACTGTCTTACCATCCATATTATTTTAGTGTAACATTTATTAGAGAAGGATCAGTTCAAAACAGAAGAATTGTCACCGTTTGTGAAAGGCGTACTCATACCTGTGCTTGTGTTGTCCTCACTAGAAACAAGCACTGATCCAAATGCTGAAAACGAGGCCAGGATTAAGCAGGCAACGATGCTTTTCTTCCTACCAAACCTATAGATAGGTTAAAGATTAATTGGTTGACTGACTGACTGACTGACAGACTGACAGACTGACTGACTGACTGACTGACTGACTGACTGAATGGTTGGTCAGTCGGTCGATCGATCGATTGAAAACAAAAAAAAAAACAGAATAGCCGTCCACCTTAGTGTACGTCTTTTTGTTGATTTTATACAACAACGGCCAATTGCTGAATTGCATGTGACGTCATGGCGGCCATGTTGGTGGTCAAGAACAATAGTCTGTCTCTCCGCAGGGAACTAAACTTTGTTTTTATGCAAATTCTGCAAAACAAAATTGTACTGTTTTGACCACCAACATGGCCGCCTTGTCACGTGAGTGATATCAAGCATACTCCAACACCTGATGCACACATTGAGTATATTGTACCATACATCGCATTGGCAAAGTAAAGCAAAGAAGACAAGACCAGAAAAGAGAAAATAAGGGAAAAGCGGAGCTAAGCACTAAGAACAAAACAACACCGCATGAGAGTGAGTGGAACAGAGCACAGTACAGCAGCTTACAGCCAAGAGGAGACCAAAAGTAGAGACCAAAGCAGGGAACAGTAGAGTAGAGCAGAAGCGGAACTAAACAGTGGAAAGTAAGAAGGCAGCGGAGTAGAGCAGAGCAGCAGTCAGCAAAGGACAGCAAGTGAAGCAAGCAATTAAAGAAAGGTACAGTACATTACAGTACAGTCCAGTACAGTGCAGTGCTGTGCAGTACAGTGCAGTGCAGTGCAGTGCAGTGCAGTGCAGTGCAGTGCAGTGCAGTGCTGTGCTTTGCTGTGCTGTGCAGTGCAGTGCAGTGCAGTGCAGTGCAGTGCAGTGCAGTGCAGTGCAGTGCTTTGCTGTGCTGTGCTGTGTAGTGCAGTCAAAATATAGTAGACCACCAAAGCAAAACAAAGAAAACTAGCTTTTTCATGTTGTGATATAAAGTTTCAGTCAAGGGAAACTGAACTTGAAATTTACATGTTTTTTAATGCAGATCCAATGATTTTTTACTTACAGACATGTCATTCTTATAAAACAACCCGTTCCATTTAAAGTTTAACCGCAGTTGTTTGAGTTTTGTACAAAAACTATTTTAAAACGAAAAGGTGTGTTCAAGATTTGAAATTAACCTCCCTCTCTATTATTTCCCCCTCTCTAATAAGCCCCACGTAAATGAGGCCTGAAATTAAATAAGCCCCCCCCCCCCCCCCACGGGGGCCTCCATAGAGCTTTTACGGTATTCTATTTATTTGTAATTAGGTTTTCATCCTGTGTTATTTTACATACCTATTAAAGAACCAAATGCCCACAGGTATAGCCGGAAGCTCAACCAAGCTCGTGAGGAAGAAGTTTAAGTAGAAATTCCCACCAATAGTAGGTGCGCTTAGGAAAACACCATAATAAACCAGAGCATTAACAAACCTGTAAGAAAAATTAAACTCATACATGAGAAGACAGATAAAAGCACGGTAAGACTTTATTATGACCGACGCTCCAAAATTAGAATCTTGGGCCGGCGGCAAAAGTTCATTTAATTCCAGGGGAAAGAAAATTTCCAATTCCACGATTTTCCAACATTTGCCACCAGCAATTCTCAGTTGTCCTAAAACTGTAAGATTTATAAAACGTTTCTTTAAATTTTTTTTTCAATTGCATGACCTGTTGTCCCATCAGTTGTGAGAACAACTCTGGGTCTGTATAACTACCAAAATTTTGACTTCCTTTTCAGGGGATAATTCGTTGTCCTCTTAATTTGGGTTTCAAAAAGAAACTTGTGTCGTATCTATGAGAAAAAATAACTCACCAACAGTACCAGGACAAAACTGTTTTTTGTACCATCTTGCGTGTTGCAAACAGATCGCACACGTCTCCTAATCGTTGATCGTCGTCTGGTGGTATAAGATCTTCGTCTGGCATTACGGTTTTATTAACCTTTGCCATTTTACGGAAAACGTTTAGAGCCTCTGCGTTTTTTCCTTTGACCATTAACCAGCGAACTGATTCGGGAGTCAAGCTATAAATGAGGAAAATTGCATACATTTTAGCCTTTCCTTTTTTGCTGGTCTTTCGTTAGCGCATTCCTCTATCTGCAAGGTGAGCATGCACGAGGATTCAACATTACGCTTAATTCATTAGGTTAGCTTTCGACAGTGAAGGGAGAAGGTCTGGCTTGGACTCATCCTCAAACGATTGCCGATTATAATAACTTTTGATACTGGTATGAACATTTTCTTCAAGGCTGGCCGCTTTTCATTCCTCCAGTCGATCTGGCAAATACTGCATTGATCAAATAAATCTGCAGAAATCCTGGCTGACTAATCGGTAACATAAAAAGACACATTTTCATCTGGAATTTGGTACTCACAACCAGCCCAGTAATGCAGGAATTCCAGGCACCGCAGTCGCAATAGTCAGCATTCTCCAGTCTCTTATTAGATAACCCATTCCAGCCAATAGCATGAGTGATAAGCTCCAGCAGTACCATAAAGACATTCCCATCATACTCCGGTGGCGTACACCTACGAATTCTGTGACGAGTACAAATATCGCGACGCTTGCTCCACCTGATGGGAAAAAGATGAAAATTGTCAATTTGATTAATGTAACTTCACGAATAAGGAAAAGGAATTTCTTCCACAACTATTTCGAAGATAACCTAAGTAACATTAAAAAGACCTGGGAAGGTATGAACAATCTTTTAGGTCGCAAACGTAGAGCTATCAAACATATCACCTCGCTCAAAACGCCCGGGATATGATCAAATTTCCATACAATTCCTCACAATTTCCTGACATTATGAATAAGTATTTTTCCTCAATTGGTCAAAACCTAGCTTCCTAAAAGCCAAACTCACAGAATTAAGGAATGCTTTGATTATCTTCCACATTCACGTAATGATGATGCTTTCTTTTTCAATCCAGTAAGACAAACTGAAATAGAGTCTGAAATTATGAACATTCAATTAAACAAGGCTCGTAGATTGTATTCTTTTCCCACTCGCATCCTGCGATCAGCAAGACATATTCTTAGCCACCCCCTATCTGTACTAATCAACAAGTTGGTTGAACATGGAATATATCCTTCCAAATTAAAACTTGCTAAAGTGTTCCCAATACACAAAAGTAATGATGAATCTGACCCATCCAACTACAGACCCATATCACTACTTTCAGTCTTCAACTGAAACTTCGAAAAAATTATGTATATTCCCTTGAAATCATTCCTTGAACAGTTCAGTATCCTCGATGATTCACAATCAAATTCAAACTAATATGGATAGAAAGCTGTACACCTGCGGAATATTTATTGATTTACTAAAAGCTTTTGACACAGTTGACCACTCAATATAAACCGATGTATTTTTGTATTCTACTTAGTATTGTAATTCTACTTAGTATCGTAATTCTATGCGTCAAGCCACTGCTCGCCTCGAATAGCTGTAGCTAACTGCGAGCAGTGGTACATCATATTTTGTATGTCTCAATTTTCTTGATAAACTGAACTTGAACTCAAACTTGATTGGACACACTCACTCGGAGCAAACATTTTCAATAAGCAAACCGGACCTTACTTGGTATATTTTAAAATCTTCATAAACAGCACTATCTGACTGTGATGTAATTGCACGTTTAACACCAGGAGGTACGGAGGTAAGCTAAGTTAAGATGGTATTTTTTATATAGTTTAGCATTGTGTAAATTCTATGTATCTATTTATCTTTTCTTTTTCAGGACTCCATGCATTAAGACTAGCCCCACGGGGCTAAATTGCATGTTCCTGGTAAAATATTGAGTTAAATAAATAAATAAAATAAATAAAAGCACTATTTTCTCAAAAAAATTAATCCCCCCATAAAAACCTTGTTTCCCACAGTTGGCCACCACGAGAGTACATGAGTCAATCCGCTAAAAGAGACTAGCTCTTACCAACTCCAAGGCCAACGATTATCTTGAGGACAGCAAAAAGCCAGAAGACTTTTGGGAATGCAGACACCAAGCTAAAGAGAGCGATTACGAATCCCGAGATAAAAATTGTAGGTTTACGTCCAAATTTGTCTGTGAAGGGACCAATGATTATGGCTCCCACGAAAAAACCAACGAACACGGCGGCCAAAGCTAGAGTGCCATAAATTGATTTGCTGCATACGAGATCAAACTGTAACAAAAGCGCAAACACGAAATTAATTAAG